>CM035443.1:80478918-80561418 GCA_020310875.1 Ceratopteris richardii
TGAGCTAATTGTGTGGTACACAAGCATATAGACTAAAAATGTTCTTCCAACGATAGATCATATTTCCATTTTGGACTTTTAGATAATGATGTGAGTCCATTCCAATTGTGATTAATAGATTGGTCATACTGTTCAATTAAGGAAGTGGATTATAATATTATATCATACTTGAGTATAAAAAAAGGGCATCTTTTATTATCTCTTTTGGATCTAGGCAAGCATAAAGCAAAAACAATGATGGTTTTCATGTAGCCTTTAGTTAATGAAATGGATCTTAAAGCTTTCCAATATAAATTTTTTTCGATGTAAAATCTTTTTAATGCAAAAATTATCTAAAACCTTTTCAATCTAAAATCTTTTCAATTGGAAATCTTTTGAACTAACAGTTTTGATGATCACACATTTTTTTCCATTTTCTTGCAGGTTGAGTTCTTTTAGATTTTCGATGGAGATATCCAGACTACACGATTGGGCTGAGGAAGTTTGAGCTATTGAAGTAATAGCTCCAAAGCTTGAAAAGAAAACTAGAATCGTTACGGAGAAGAAACTAGAGATCCATAGAAAGATTGCAAGATTCCATGAGGAAGGCTCCAAGCTTGATCTTCTTGGCTACAACACTTTGTTCGCAGAGGCTCGAGTCTACAGTCCTAAGAAAGGTGTATCCAAGGAGGATGGTCTGGTTCTATGTGTATGTTTTGGTGCCAAATTTGTGACAGGGGGTGTGATAACGAGATGAACTTATGAACGCACCTAAGTGCTAGAAAGCAAAATGACAAAATGCACCTTCTTGAACTAGAACAATTTAGAAACTTTGGTTCTCCGTGAATGATGGTTTTAACCACCAAAGGCTTTTTGTAATGATGTGTCTAATTAATAGAAAATCCGTGTTTTATGTTTCAAACGTTTATAGCCATCTAGCTTTTCTATGTTAAAGAGTCTCTCGTGATCTATGTCTCTTATTCAAACGAATTATGCAATGTGGGAGTAGATTTCTTCTAGCATAGTTTTGCACATGAATAGAGAAGATGACACCATGAACACTATCAAGTCAGAGAGAATATCCGAGAAGTTGGGCCACACATCTATGTTGCAAGTTTCAAAGAGCTTCACTGTTCCTTGGCTTATGCTCTAGCTTTTTTGATGAGCCTTGTTTCTAAATGAATCATACTAATATACTATCGCATTAGATTTGAATAAGTGAATCATAGAAAGTTTGTGCTTGTTATTCAAAGCAATTAATATGGAATCTCAAAGTAGACTTACTCTAGTGCATTTTAAAAACAAGAATCATCACAAACATTGAGATAGTCCAAAAAGTGTTAGTTGAAGTCAGAATACTTGTTCAAAACCTACAAAAGAGAAGTACGTGAAAAATTCTTGACTCAAATATTGATTTAGAGTAGCTTTAACACTAAAAGTCCAAGTTAAACCACAAAAAGACTCATATGCACTGATGCACGATGAACACAGTATGTCAATGGGGAGATAGAGGATACATACAAGAGAAAAAGCTTAGAGAAATCCTAAACATTGGAGCTAGCACTAGAGATTTTAGAAAGAGGAGAAAAAATCAATGAAGACCATGTGATGTTATGGAAGTTCTTGCTCAACATGCACATCTTTGTTCTTTCTCACGTGCATCTTCTCATCTAAACCCTTTTCACACGGTGTTGAAATTTCAACACTGATTGGCTCTTTAAGATTCTTCATGAGCTCCTTGCTTTCTTCATATATAGTGGTTCCTACTTTGCTTGTAAAAATGTTTTTAAAAGGGAAGTGACAAACATAAACAAAAAAAAAGATTTCCCCATTCCTTTATAAGTCCTACAATCAATAACATTCCCTTCCATTTTCCATTCTCTTTTGCTATGCTAATCCATGGCATTAATTACTCACCCTGATCAAGGCTTAAATTTCAGGGGGTTTTTTGCTTGTCAAGGGCCATTTTTCTTGTAAAATGTCATGGTTTTGAAAATTCAAGTCAAACGAGAGATTGGGATTGATAATATATCCGTCAATTTTTACATAGAGATCATTGAGACACTCAAAAAATTCTTGTGTATGTGTGTATACGAATTTTTCCCCTGTATGTGTGTTATGCATGTCTTCTTTGGGCTTATCATATTTTCTAATAGGAAAATTTTAGCTGTAATATGCAACTTTCTATTGGCTATGAAATTTAAACACGTGTAATAGTGTTCCTCACCATTTCAAAGCTTATGAGGAAAGTGTGTTGTTAAGTTGAAATGATGTACTATGATGTACTAAATGCCTCAAAGATTTCATTACCTGTAAGTTTCTATATCCCTTTGAACAATAGGAAGAAATATTATCTCTTGTGACCTACCATAATCTAATCTCTGCACCTTGAGTCAATGTGACTTTGTGTGTTGGGGTGCACAAGATTTAGCCTACAATATTACTCTTATCACTCATTAGAGAAGTAGCTACGCCTATGACATGTTTAAAAATAGTGAAATTTCTAAATGTAAGAAATCACCTTTCATGATTGACCTGAAAATAGAATATGCTTCCCTTTCTTGTTTTAGGAAGATATCTAATGTTTAGCTTCATCTTCTAAAAATGTTGGCTATGCTAGCATGGAAGATTGCCTTATGTTTGTTATATGCAAAAAGGTTAGAATCTAGCCGTGAAACATAGCATTCCCGAATGTTTCATAGCCTTCTTATCTCATGGAGATAATTCATAGTTCCTCTCACAGACTTCTGCTCTAGACAAAAATAAAATTCATTTTATCTAGTATTACATGAAGATATTTGGCTTCGGCTTGACAAATTCCTCTTTAATACATGTGAATGACTTGAAATAAGAACCAAGAAAAGAATAGTTGCAAGACAAAAAATTTAGTAGCAATATATTGCATCTAGAGGTACATAAGACACTCTCTCCATTTACAAATTATAAGCATCTTTATCAATAGAACCTTTATGCCACTTGGTGAGGGTTTTCAGCCATCTCGGTTCTATTGCCATAATGGCAAAGCAATTATGTATTCCATATTTTGGTTGTTGAGGAGAGATTGGATGGTACTAATTACCCATTATGGTCATATATGATGTTGTAAGAAAAAGAAAATAAATGAATAATGATTTGAGTGGTGGGCTAGTGGTGTAACTCTAATGCCATGTAGAGGTTACCACAACACACATATAAGATCAAGGTTAGATAGAAAGAGAGATATCACTACTCATGGGAATAACACAAGAGATTTGGTTATAATGAAAAGTGGACTCAAGATGATATAGAAGATGAACTCAACTCAATTCAACTAAAACTCATAACTCTAATACAATGGAACTCAAACACTAAACAATATATAGATGGTTCTATCCACCCATGCACTCCCTATATGGAGCTTAGATGGTGATCTAGATAGAAGCTAGGTGAAGGGCTATAGGCCAACACAATGGGTACTAAGATGGATACCCTAATGGTTCCAACCACACAAACTGATAATCCTACATGGGATGGGGACCATCCTTATAAGGTCCTCCAAGCCTAAGTCGGCCTACCCATGTTCTAGGGTCGTGGTAGCTTGATCCATGCCCAAAATAATCTCCACCATTGATCTATGGGGTAAATCCAATGGTACAAAGGTAGGATCAACAACCATTTGTTTGTAACCCTTGATCTTGCTTAATCCACACTTAGGATCAAGTCTAGATCCAATGGCCCACATCAATTAGACCCTTCCCCAAGTTAAGAAATCTACTTTTGTTTCTAGCCCTTGATTTAGGTTGATCCTCACATCGGATCAATCCCAAATCCAATGGCTTAGAAGTAACCTTCCTAACTATCCATCTACGGTCTACACTAGACCTCATCTGACCTCAAAGTCAGGAACCTACCAATGTCCAACACTCTCACATGGCTTCTCCTCATAATGGGGGCCTTACAAAATAGAGTGTTATGGAAAAATGGTGGTGTTACATAAGGGTGAGGCATTGAGCATATCTAACACCCCCCCTCAATGTCCACCCAAAGGTGAACTACCTTCTTGGCCCAATGCCAAGTCTTCCATGAGGGTGGAGCATTGACCATGTCTAACACCCCCCCTCAATGTCCACCCAAAGGTGAACTACCTTCTTGGCCCAATGCCAAGTCTTCGAAGATGTATCTGAAGTAGATCCTTTGTAAGCACCTTGGTGAGGGTACCTGTTGCATTCTTCATGGTTGCATAGTAGACTGTTTCCACCTTCCTTCTCAAGTGTACTTGCTTGCCAACTCTTGAATGTCCTTCATGAGTTCTATTCCCAAGCCTTCTCAAAAGTCTTACTAGAAAACTGATATCTTGTATGGTACTCCATAAGTAGATAAGACTACCAAAGACCTTCATGTAGCTCCCAATGTCTATCTGCTCATACAATGATCCTAGGGCTTGTTTCATCACATATGATGCCTTCTTCAGCTTACATAGTATGTCCTTTGAATGTGGAACCTCAAACCTTGGTGGCTGCAACACATGTACCTCCTCTTTGAGGTCAACATTCAAATGTTCTGATCTGACATGTAACGTGAAAACTTCCCACTTCATATGAGCTATTAACATTAGTATGCTGCAAATAGTGATCATTAGAGCAAAAGAGTCTTGAAAATCAAAACCCTTCACCAGTGAAAGTCCTTGTGCTATCAATGTGTGGTGATAGCATTCCAAGATCCCTTGTATCATGTACTTCACCTGCCAGACCCACTTGGTGCTAGTGACCTCCCATGCTTCATTGTTCATTAAGCTATCATAGTTGGCTTGCACAACCTCCTTCCATGCCGGATCTACAAGTGCTTCATCTTCAATTAATGGCTTCATTACTTGCTTCATAATCACAACCATCATGGCTATATTGACTATGTGAGTAGAAGCCCACTTGTGCTCCTCTATTCTCTGTGATCTACTTGGTCCTTCTGCCTTCTCTTTGATAGTTGTTGGCATAGGATTACTCTGACCATAGAGCTTTTTCACCCATTGCAGTGACAACCAATTTGTTTGGGTGATTTTAGGTTGGTAGACTCTCTTCTCACCATCTGATGATGATGCTTCCTCCCGTTCATAGGTAGGGATGACTCTTGGGCTAGGTACATAGTGAACTACTCCTTCGCTTGATGATAAAATGGAAGATCTTTTCTTGTCCTCCACTGCATGTGGCTGCTCCATAGACACCACATCACGACTCCCTTGTATCTTCTTTGCCTCATGGTCATATAATATGAAAGCCCTTTGCTTTTCATTATGACCTAGGAAGATGCATCTCTTGCTTTTTGGTTCCAACTTGTTCTTTCTTTGACCTGGGACAAGAGCATAACATACACTCTCAAAAATTCTAAAGTGTGAGACTGATGGATTCTTACCAATGTAAACTTCATGATGACTCTTTGTGATTTGATAAGGAAAGCCCATGCCTTCTCTCATACACATTGTTATCTCAACAATGGTGTGACTCTTGTATTCCATAATGCCATCATGTTGTAATGTGTGAGGTGTCACTGATTGACACTTTATCCCTTTGCACTTGCAAAAGCCTTCCAACTCCTCTGAGTTGAGCTCACCACCACCTCCTATTCCAAGCTTCTTCACACTTTTCCCTGGTTCATTTTCAACAAGTTCTGGTTGTCGTTTAATCTTACCAAAAGCTTGAGCCTTATCACGAAGAAAGTACATCCACATCTTCCTGCTATAGTTGTCAACGATCACAATGTAGGAAGATCCTCCCAAGGCCTGTATAGACATCTTACCACACAAGTTAGCATATACCAACACTAGAGGAGCCTTTGACCTACTCTTGCTTTCTTGTGGGAATGTCTCTCTGTGCAGCTTGCCCATCATACAAGCTCTATAAGGTTCCTTCATTCCATTCACTGTAGGTAAGTGATGAAGAACAATACCTTGCTTTTGCATCTCCTTCCATATTGTTCCTGTCACTATGATGGGTTCTTGCTGAGGCTGCATAGAACTAGATTGACCTATATCATTGGTCATTTGATGAGATGCACCATTGTCTAGTACCCATGAATCCACAATTGATTCTTCTTGTGTTGAGAAGCATACCACCTTTGCTTTGGCTCCATGTATTGTCTCCTCCTTCACTTCATCTATCCTCTTGACATGACAATGTGCAATTGTATGTCCCTTTCTTTTGCAATGGAAGCATTGTGCTTGAAACTTCTTCTTACTACTCCTCCTCCTCTTCTTTTCACTTTCACCTTTGGTTGAGGAACCACCTTTTTTTGATGCATTGTTGGAGAATGTAGCATCTCCATTGTTGCTTCTTCGTTGGGTTTTGAGCTCCAAATCCTCTTCCCTTGGTAGTGAATAGAACTCTTCAAATATCAAAGTTTGAGGTCTCACCTGAGTGTTGAGAGTAGTTACCCTTCCATCATAGTTTGGTGGAGAATCTTGGAGATGCCTTTGAGCTAGGTCCATGACAGCCTTCTCTATCCCTTCACAAGCCATTCCATCACATGGCTTCTTGATCTGAGTAATGGATGCATTCCCCTTCTCTCCTTCTGCAAACATCTTTGCTTCCAATTGATTTTCTAAATTTTGAATGCATGTTTGGTTTCTTACCTCATAGTGACTCCTCAACATACTCCATGCGTCACTTGCCTTGGATGTATGTTGAATAAGAGGTAGAATAGACTCCACACAATTGTTCACTATATAATATAGTGCATTTGCATTCCTTATCTTCCAAGCTTGTAGAAGCTTTGCATTTGGGAGAATCACCTTACTCGGATCCAATGGGTCAAAGGTAGGTTGTGGCTCTTGCTCACTTCCCATCACCATCTCCAAAAGATCATAAGAATCAAGGATAACTGTAATCTTGAACTTCCAAAGAAAATAATTTGTACCATCTAACTTGCCTTCACTAAAGGTCGGTGGATGAACCCATAGTGTTTGTATTTCCAAATCCATTGCACCAACTCCACTTCCACTTCTAGATAATAACACCTCCATCGTGTTGAAGCCTTTGTGTCCCATGAACTTGAAGCCTTGAAGCCTTTGCCTCCCAAGAACTCTAGTATTGAAGCCTTTGCCTCCCACAAGCTATGGCATTGAGGCCTTTGCCTCCCAAGAACTCCAATGTTGAAGCCTTTACCTATCACAAACTTTCGAGTTGAAGCATTTACCTCTCACAAGCTTGATTATTGAAGCATTCCTTCCACAAATGCTAGAGTTGATTCCTTGGCCTCCACGATCTCTGCAATCTTCTATACCTTCCTGAGCTCTGATACCATGTAAGAAAAAGAAAATAAATGAATAATGATTTGAGTGGTGGGCTAGTGGTGTAACTCTAATGCCATGTAGAGGTTACCACAACACACATATAAGATCAAGGTTAGATAGAAAGAGAGATATCACTACTCATGGGAATAACACAAGAGATTTGGTTATAATGAAAAGTGGACTCAAGATGATATAGAAGATGAACTCAACTCAATTCAACTACAACTCATAACTCTAATACAATGGAACTCAAACACTAAACAATATATAGATGGTTCTATCCACCCATGCACTCCCTATATGGAGCTTAGATGGTGATCTAGATAGAAGCTAGGTGAAGGGCTATAGGCCAACACAATGGGTACTAAGATGGATACCCTAATGGTTCCAACCACACAAACTGATAATCCTACATGGGATGGGGACCATCCTTATAAGGTCCTCCAAGCCTAAGTCGGCCTACCCATGTTCTAGGGTCGTGGTAGCTTGATCCATGCCCAAAATAATCTCCACCATTGATCTATGGGGTAAATCCAATGGTACAAAGGTAGGATCAACAACCATTTGTTTGTAACCCTTGATCTTGCTTAATCCACACTTAGGATCAAGTCTAGATCCAATGGCCCACATCAATTAGACCCTTCCCCAAGTTAAGAAAGCTACTTTTGTTTCTAGCCCTTGATTTAGGTTGATCCTCACATCGGATCAATCCCAAATCCAATGGCTTAGAAGTAACCTTCCTAACTATCCATCTACGGTCTACACTAGACCTCATCTGACCTCAAAGTCAGGAACCTACCAATGTCCAACACTCTCACATGGCTTCTCCTCATAATGGGGGCCTTACAAAATAGAGTGTTATGGAAAAATGGTGGTGCTACATAAGGGTGAGGCATTGAGCATATCTAACAGATGTGTCATGTATTGGTAGAAAAAGGACTATGGAATATTATGTATGGTGTTCAAAAACATCCTACTACACCTACAAATAGAGCTATTGAAAGTGATGCAGATTGCGTTGAAGATGATGATATTCAAATTCCTATTTGTGTTATAGTTCCTATTGCACATATTGTAGAGAAACTTCATTGGGATAGTAGAGATGCTCCGACCCATGCATTGATAGCTTTTTCTATCAAACATGTCATTATCCCTCACGCTCACTCTTGCAAAACAACAAAGGATGTTTCTGATACACTTACTACTTTATGCTAGGCAAGAAATGAGGCTAATGTTGCTTACCTTCGAAAAAATTTGGAGAGCAAACACATGAATGCAGGTGATTCCATGAACAATTTTTTTGACAAAGATCAAAGATTTGAAGGAGCTTTTGATTTTCTATTGATGAAATCTTACCAAATAGTTCACTTGTGCAGACTATTCTTAATGGTCTTTTAGATTCATATCAAAGTTTTGCTTCTATTCTTTGATTGATGATGAAAGTCAATCCAAATGCCTTAACATTTGATGAGTTAGTATTTTTTTTGTCGTAGGAAGATCATTTCAAGCAGAATAGGTCCATTATGCATGTTGTAGATCAAGCTTTCCTAGCTAGTCAAAAGGGCAAAGGTAAATGGAGCTCATCTATTAGTCAACATAAGTCTGCTAATGTTGCACAGTTAAAGAAAGAAGAGAAAGATGAGAAGAAAATAGAAAAGCAAGAGTTGTTTTGAAATAGTTTAAAGGAAATGATCATGTCATAAAGAGTTTTCCAAAACTAGCTTCAAAAGAGGCAATTAAGAAAGAGGTTGGAATGGTTGTTGTAGAGGCCTCTAAACCTGAAATAGAGTTTGTTAATCTTATGCAGAATGAAGAATGTTTGTTTACTACTATTTACAATTTTGACCCATCTTCTCATGAGCAGTGTATGTGTGCAGTAGACTCAAATGTTTGGTACTTTGATAATGAGGCAACCAGACACATGAACTCGCAGTGTAATTTCTTCAATTCTCTTGAGCCTTCCCCTATAGGAAATACTATCACATGCACTAAAAACTCCTCTTATCCTATAATGGGAGTTGCTAAGATCATTCTAACTATTGCTCATGGTAGTTCTTTCACATTGTTAGATTCTTTGTATGTACCAAGGATCAATAAAAATTTGTTGTTAGTTTCACCATTAGCCAAGATTGGCTTGGTTGTTAAATTTGTTGATGAAAAATGTAGAGTTCATGATCTCTCAAATGGGCATGTTATTATTGCTCCTAACATTTTATATCATGGGCTTATAAATCCAAAATTTTTCAAGGATTCAGCATGTGTAGTTCAAAATTCTCAAGCTATCTCATATGCAAAGCTTTGGCATGCATGCTTTGGTCATCTGAATTTTTCTAGTTTGCTACACTTGCAGAAATCTGAAATGTTGTCTTCTCTACCCAAACTTGAGGCACTTTGTAAACATGCCTATGAAGGTTGTGTTTTAGGAAAAATGTAGCATTCCTCCTTCCCAAAAGATGGTTTAGTTCGAGCTACTCTAAAATTGTAGCTTGTTCATAGTGATGACTATGGTCCTATGCACACACCTTGTTTTGGGAACCACCTTTACTTTGTGACTTTATTGATGATTTCTCCATGCATGCGTGGGGGTATCCATTCAAAGCAAAGTCAAAAGCTTTTATGTTCTTCAAACAGTTTCTAGTTTTGGCTGAAAATCTTTCGACATGTAAAATGGGCACCCTCTATTCGGATCAAGGGGGGAATACATGTCTTCTTATTTTAATGCATTTCTAGCTGAATGTGGGATAAAACATCACTGTATAGTGCCATATATACCTCAACAAAACTGATTCACTAAAAGAAAGAATAGTTCACTCATGGAGATGGTGAGGTGTGTGGTCAAAAGTTAGGCTTTACCACATAGCTTCTGCCTTGAGGCTATTATGTGTGCAACATATGTACTTAACAGGTATCCCACCAAAGCACTGTAGTCTATCACTCCATATGAGGGTTGGCATGGTTGCAAGCCATCTATTGCATATCTATGTGTCTTTGGTTGTCTAGCATATGCATTAGTGTCTGAACAACAACGTAGGAAATTGGATGATAAAGTAGTAAAATGTATTTTTCTTAGGTATAATTTTGAAAGCAAAGACTATTGCATGTATCATCCATAGACTAAACACATTTTGGTTGTTGTTTCTATGGAAGATGCAATTCAACCATTACTTTCATGTACCAAGGTTGTATGACACTTTGCTACCTCTTTTTATAGGTGGACAGCCAAGTGTTGGTCCAAATGAGGCAATTTCTCATACTTTACAGGGTCCACATGATGATGGAGATTATTCCATTTCTGATGCAAATTTACATGATGCACTTCTTGATGAGAGGTTTAATATGAGGGAAGAAAAAACTATGCCTAAATAGCTAGTGTGAACTTTGAGAGATAGCACATTAAATGCACCTATGTCATATCATACTCGTTCAAGCTCTCATAGCGCTTTCTTTGCATCAGCTTGTTATGCAATGGTTGTTTCTAGTCTTTGTGATGAGAATGAGCCTGGTTCTTTTGATGAAGCACAAAATTCACAAAACTGGATGGTTGTTATGCAATCAGAATATGATGCTATAATGAAGAATGGTACTTGCTCTTTATGTGTCTTTCCTCCCAACAAAAATGCCATTGGCACTAAATGGGTATACAAACTCAAACATATGCCTGATGGAACACTTGACAGGTATAAGGCTAGGTTTGTGGCAAAAGGTTATGCTCAAGAGAGAGGCATTGATTTTGATGAGACCTTTGCACCCACTTGTAGAATGACCACCGTTTGTCGCATCCGTGCACTTGCAGCTCATCATGGTTGGAATGTACATCAGTTGGGCATTAAATCTAGATTTCTAAATAGTGACTTACATAAAGAACTGTATGTATTTAACCCTCATGGTGTTGTGTAGAAAGGGCACAAAAACAAAGTGTGCAGGTTGAAAAAAGAATTATAGGGTTTGAAGCAAGCACTACATGCTTGGTTGAAAAAATACATGCTTACTTGATTGCACAAGGTTTTGAGAATAGTCTAGCTGAGAGCACCTTATATGGTGGAGATGATGTAATTATGATTGTTGTTGTGTATGTTGATGATCTTTTGTCACTGTTCCTAATGAGAAGCATATTTCTGAATTTAAGGCTGATTTGCATGCCTCTTTTGAGATGTCAGATTTGGGGCATTTGCATCATTATTTGGGAATTCAATTCATGCAACTTGAGGGGGGAATACTTTATATCAACTATAATAAATTTACACATTATTGTAGTGTTTTGGCCTTGAAGACTGCAAACATATTGCCATTCCTATGGAAATAGGTTTACAGTTGACTCTCCATGATGCTAGAGATGCATTTGATGTTGTTCTCTATTAGTAGGTTGTCTCATGCTTGATTTACTTATGCATAACTTGGCTTTATATTCTATTTGTTATCTTTTAGATGAGCAAGTTTATGCATTGCACAGGTGCCAAGCATTGGCAGACAGTTAAAAGCATCTTTTTCTACTTGAGTGATATCCGGATACTTGGATTGCTTTATCCCAAGGGGGATCACTACCGCCAGATTTACATGTGTGTCCACTAGTGGTTTTTGCTTCATGCTTGGTAGCTCATGCATATCTTGCTCGAGCAAGAAGTAGCCTACTGTGTCCATTTCTACTTGTGAGGCTAAGTATATGGCATCTTTCTGAGTGACTATTGAGTTTGTGTGGCTCAGATGCCTTTTGGCTGATTTGGGTGTTAGTCAGTCTTCTTCCACCACCATCTTCACTGACACTCAGAGTGCATTGGCAATTGTTAGGAAACATGTGTTCCATGCTCGCACAAAGCACATTGAGGTGCACTATCATTATGTTAGGGAGAGGTTCTCTGCTAGGGAGATCAGTTTTGCATATGTGCCCATAGATGATAACATTGCAGACCTTTTCACAAAGGCTCTACCTATGAAGAAGTTTGAAGCTTTCTGCAAAGCTTTGGGCTTACTTACTTTTGTGGATTGATCTCTTTCTACATAGCTTTGCACTTCCTTATATAGGAGTGCCAGCTCCTTGTTCACCGCATCACTTCTAGGGGGATTTGTTGATATATTTCAGTAGTGATGTGTGTGAACACACTTAGGACTGGGGGGGCACTTTCGTCCCTCCTTAGGAGGTTCCTTTCCCCTTGTCTTGTATATACGTCTATAACCCTAATGGGTCACTTATGTTTTGTACATTCACTTTGTGATTCATTTTGTGTTGTGTTTTGCTCCGAGCTTCATCTTTTTCTTCCTTGTGTTCTTCATGTGCTTTCAAAGACCTCAAACTCCAACACCACTAACTATGCCAGCATATTCAAGCTACTAATTATGTTAGTCAATATGCCTAGTACTCAAATATGCCAAGAAAGAAATAATATTTATGCCACAAAGGATAAAATGTTAATTATTATACTAAGCATTATCACAATGCTAAAAAAATAAAGACATTTGATAGATAAAGCACTTGCCTGCACAAGTCCTTAGTGCACATACTCCTCCATGTGTGTGTGTGTGTGTGTGTGTGTGTGTGTGTTGTAGCCAACTACACCTAACTTCACACTTAAATATGCTTTCATATTCTACAAGTTATAGATGAATATTGAAGACTCGTGTAGATGCTAAGGAATAATACACATAGAAGTTACTCAAAATATACTCAAAGAGACAATCTTTTTTAAGCTTTTTTTAATGTTACAACTCAATGTTCAAGCAAAATGAAAAATTTGGAGGGCTCAAGTCAACTAGATATTGAGTATACTATTCATGAGCTTCTATGCCCATCAAACATCTCTTTACATGCAGATGATTGGGGGGTATTTGCCACAACAAGAGAAGACCCTAAGGTTTCTTTTATAGGTAGTAGCACAGCTATTAGCTTGAGCAACTATCGCTATAACCAGTCATTTTCCATCCAAAGATTTTCATTTGTGTGCTTTTAGAAAGTTGTAGAGGGGGATATTATCACATGGCCCCTCTTCTTCATGTATAACAAGACTTCTAGGTGGCTTTGGGTCTGGATGATGTACACTAGTTTCTTTCACCATTCTCCTCTCCTCAGTTAGCTCCCGCTTAGCTAGATCAATATAAATTTTTGCTGCATCAAGTTCTTTTCCCTAGATGATCTTGCGTAACAATATACAAACCTGCATCAAGATTTTCCATAGATGGATTGAAAGATCTTGCAATGAAAGACAACATTGAGATCAATATCTAGTAAACCACAAAAGTATGATAATTGGCATAGTTACTTAACTAGCACAATGCCTATTCTAGCTAATGCATGTTGCATGCTTATTAGCACACTACTATGCTAAATAGCATAGTTTCTATGATAGCTAACATAAGGATCTATGTAGATTAGCAAAACTAGTTAATTAGCACAATAAATATGCTAGCTAGCAAAGGCCTATGCTAATTAGCACAAAAAGTATTATAACTAGCATGTCTATATGATAGCTTACATATACTTATGCTAACTAGCACAGCTACTATGCTAACTATCACAATTAGTATGCTAGATAACATAAGTTCTATGTTAATTAGCACAAATTATCACACTAACTAGAACAATTTGTATGCTACTTAGAAAAGACACTATACTAACTAGCACAATTAGTATGCTAGCTAGAATAGTCAGGAAAGACATTATGCTAACTAGCACAATCAGTTTGCTCGCTACTATATGTTCTATGGTGATTATCACAAAGTAGCATGCTAAATAGTCATTATGCTAATTAGGAAATCCACTATGCTAACTACCACAACTACTATGCTAACTATCACAATCAATATGCTAGCTAACATAAGCTCTATGCTAATTTAATTTTGGTTCTTCATTACCGATTTCCAAAACATTTGGAATTGAATTAAATAGAGTATCCAAATCATTCAAGTGAAGGTCATGATTAGAGGGTTGGAATAGATAACTTAACTAAATAAAGCATATATATGTTTTGTGCAAGAACACTTCAATCTTCAAAGATTCTAAGGATCAGATGAAAGATTTCATTGTTCTCTAGAAGAATTTAGACCATTCTTAAAGAGAAGAGAATTATGAATGGGTCATAGATTTGACTATTCCCAAGAAGTTAAGTTAATGCTTTGAGTGTCCTAAGTTGCATAATTGTTACTTTCATTTAGATTTTCTTTTCACTAGTTGGAGTTTTGTTGAGAAAAATGAGGGAACTTTTCTTTCCTACATTCTTTCAAGATCTTAGAGCCTTGATTAGACACAAGATTCTTTTAATTAATAAAGAGGAAAATGGACTCATGGCATCACTCCTAGGCAAGATTTATTGATTTATTTTGGTAGTCATGTGTGAAGACACTTAGGACTATCGAGCTAATTTTTTCCCTCTTTAGGAGGTTCCTTTCCCTCGGCTTGTATATACGCCTATAACCATAACAAATCACTTATCTTTCAAAATTCACTTGGTAATAAACTTTTTGTAGATTTTTTCTCCAAGCTTCTTCTTCTTCCTTGTGTTTTCTATATGATCTCATAGTCCTCGATCTTCAGCACCATAAATTAGAGGAATCTGGAACTTAGAGGTAAATTACTACGTTTCCAAGCGGAATAGCAACAAAATTGAAGGGTCTCATAAGGTAGTTGGTTGAGCTTTAGCCTCTTGAGGCAGAGGTCTAAGGTTCAAGCCCCGGGCTAGACATATATGGCTTTGGTCAGTTAAACCATTTGTAATGTTGTAACTTTGTCTAACCCCTACTTTGTGGAATATGAGGGGTCCCGCGAGTACTATGCCCATTCATTTGTAAAATTGCAATTTCAAAGTTAAAGCTCGAGGGAGTAGGCTTTGGCTAAACCTCCATTAAAAAATAATAATAATAAAATTGAAGGGTTTTCCGATAACTATTCACACAGAGTACGGAGCAACGATAGAAGTTTTCCATTGTGAATTTCATGTGGCATGCACAAACAACTAGGGGTGAAAGGGGAGGGGTGTCAGAACTGCAAAGTCCAAAACATCCCGTGATGTGGCAATACAAATAAATTGGGACTCTACGCTTTGTGAACTAAAACATCCACATGGCAGTTGATAATTTGCCAATCAGCATACTGAAGCAAGGGTTCTGCTGTATTTGAAATGGACCTAAGTCATCCCCATTTCATTGCTTTGGGTAGCAACTATGTGAGATGAGCTCTTTTGCTTTATATGCCGATGAGAGGGTCGTCGATTTGGTTTTTTTTTTCAATAAGCTCCCTTTAAATTAAAAGCTTTTAATTATAAGGGTTCTATGCATAGATATGCATAGAGAGAAGCTTTAGAACATTTTGATCATTGATCTTCTTAGTGAGGGACCACTTAATTTTCGGCTCGTTTTGTTAATAAACAAACACCTTCTGATGTCTAAAGGGCGGAAATTTTTTATAGTCACATTTTTTTCTACTTGGGCATTCTAGAGATTTCTCAATGGATCACTTCCTATGCGTTTATCAAAATTAGCTACACATCTTTCCTTCCAAATCTTCTAGAGCACTTTGCTTCTAATTGCATTCCATAGAGTCGAGGAGCAACTGATCACCTCCCCAAGCAATGCTTGCTTCTAATTAACCTGATATGACAATGTGATGGAGCTTATATTGAATGGCCCATATTAGATGGCGTATTTTTTTGAGCTATTAGATCTGGGCCATTGATAATCATGGAAATCCAAGGGCTATGATTGGTTCCTTGATTCCCAAAACCACTCACACACCAAAAACTACAAGTTTTGGGTGGGTTTTCCCTTTTTGACCACTGGAAAACAAGGAAGCCTGTGCCTAGTCTATGTGATTAAGGGACTAGACTATGGTCACCACCCTCTCCTCATTGGTCCATCGCTAATCAGCCCTTTCTCTAAAAAGCCCAAGGACTGCTCATGTTTTTCCCTAATGGACATTCTTTTATTCTATGGCCCTACATTCCACAGTGGAAACAAGCATTTGGAAAGTTCTTGTATATAATCTCCTATTGAATGGTTTTCTCTTCTCCGATGCCTATGGAAATTTTAGAGGGGAGTTCTTTGTTTAGATCTGCTTTGAAACAAATCTATGGGTGCCATCTAGTTTTAAATGAGTATTTCGCACCTTGATATATGAGGCCCTTGATGTCTTCTCTCAAGCCCAAGGGCCGATCAATGGGTGAAACAATTTCCCTTATGAATCCATAAAGGAAAAAGGGCAAGTTTGGGAGGTTGATATAGAGAGGATAGCACATTGATTTAGACTAGTTTGGAACAAAATCAGAAAACCATTTAAACAGGCACAAGGTAGTCCTCCATACCTGTCAAGTACCAATCTGTAAAGTTTGAAAGGTCGTATCCTCATTTTTGAACACTAAGACCACATGATTCACTAGCAAGAAGTGACATTTTCTCACAATCAAGCCACATGGGAACCATTCCTTTCAGAACCACTGATAAAAGGGATCAAACAGGGGCTTAGGACCAAACAATTGACCGATGGGAGAGGTTTTTTTTAGCTCTTCCTTCTTTGCCACAATATCATCCCTTCAAAGGGAGACGACTAGAGGTGTGACACTAAAAAACTCCAAACATGCATCGAAAGTCTTGTCCTCCAATGGTGGACCCACATTACTTACCACTAATGAGGGGAAATCCCAGCCATGAAACAGACAAAAAAAAACTTGAAAACTTAACATTGACCAAGAATGGTTGCCAAAGCCATTTGATTAATGTCAGATGCAAATGAGGGAGCGCTCCTTGAGATGAAAGAGGAAATGCTTTGAAAGAGAAAACTAAAGTTAAAGGTCTGCAAAAAGAGATTTAGCTTCCTTCCTCATTATATTATCTCCTTTCTACTACTATTAAGCGCCTTCTCTTTTTCTTCTTCCTCTTTTATTAACTTAAATTAAAAAATCTTGAAAAACACTTAAAACATTAAGCAAACTTCCAATAAAAACTGACGAAAGGAACACTTCCAAAAGCTTAAGAAAGGAGCACTACCAAAAATCCTTCAATTAAAACAACACGAAAAGGACTCATCTTAACTCCCCAATGAATCCTCCTCCAAAAAGGGATTGAAGCGCCAAGCAAAATGGGAGTCCACTTTTAAAACTTCACCCCTGTTGCAAACATTATTCTCTCCCTAATGCCCAAACGACTGGTTGCCTCACCAACTAGCAGTGTCTTGAATCTAACCATAAATGCACATAACCAGCCCCATTAGCTACTCGTTGCGATAAGCAAGTTGTCCATCAGTCATGATAATTAGGCTAGGAGTTCGTCGCGATAAAGAGGTCAGGAGTTCGTAGCGATAAACTAGGCTGGGAGTCCATTGCGATAAAGAGGCCAAGATTCTGTCACGATAAACCCCCGAGCCCACCCTAATGAAGAGGCTAGCCATGATAATCCCTAGGCCCAAATGTCTATCGCAACGATGGACAACATGAATGCACGGCTCAAGAATAGACGGAATCGGATGTTGAAAGTGAAGCTCTTTGTCAATCGCCCTATCCCCACTGAAAGTGCAGTTCTCTGTAATCCTCAACACAAACTTGGGGGTGCCACAGGGCATTGAAGGAGAATTTGATCTCATCATAGATGAGACCTCCTATATTGACCTTCTTTGCTAGAATATGATCCACTAAAGAAACATTCTTGTCTAAAAATTCATGTAGATAAAAAGGAAGATTGAACGATAGCTTGATCTAGAGAGGGTCCTCAACTTGTTTATTTTTATTGAAGGAAGAAATCTAAAAAAGCAACTTAAGATGTATGCTATTGACTTAAATCCTTTCCATGCACTTATTTGGAATGCTTGAAATGTCGTGTCTTCTTTCTCAAACATGAGGAACATGATTGGTTAAAATCAATGATGATGTATTTAATTGACTGGTCCTCCTGTTTGAATGAAGCATGGGGCAAGGGGGAGGGGATTTATTATAGTTTCGAATCCTTCTACTTAAACGAATTAAGGATTTCTCAATCGACCATTCTTTAGGAGGCTCGTCGAAGTGGACTGCACATCTCTCCTTCCAAATCTTCCAAAAAGCTTCGTTTCTAGTGGCATTCCATAGAGCAACCAAGAAACCCATCACTTAGAAAGTTGTTTTTGCAATCCCACCCCCATTCATGATTTGGAATAGCTTGCTATTGTCCGTGTTCTCATGATCATGATAAGGCAACATTATCTAATTGGGGTTGAACTTCGTTTACAAACAGATTTTGATCTTATGCTCTACTCTCCTTGTCTCTCTACAACTAAGATCTACTCTCCTTGTTTGTCCCTCCCTACAAGCTACACTGATGTGACTACATGTGTATGCGTTGAGTACCTCTAAGCTCACGTGAAACATGGTGATGTATAGACGTTAACGTGAGGTCATGTGGACATTTTTATTTAGTAGAACATGTGGGTTGAACCGTCACAAAAGTATATATATACTCCGCTAAACGACGCATATATCGCGGAACATGTGTGCTGGAAATTATGGTGTCTTCTCGATCGATTGATAGTGTCATTGTTGTCTTTGTACTCATTAAAAAAACAGCGAAAAGGGATTCACGTTCCACACGCGCTCTCATGGTTTGTATAAGGCTCATCACATAGGGACTCCGGAACTTAGAGGTCAATTACTACATTTTGAGGAGAAATAGCATGAAAATTGAAGGGTCTCGTAAAGCATTTGGTTGAGCTTTAGCTTCTTGAGGTAGAGGTCTATGGTTCAAGCCTTGGGTTGAACATGTATGACTTTGGTCAATTAAACCAATTATAATGTTGTAACCTTGTATAACCCTTGTTTTGTGGGATACACTAGGTTTTGCGAGTATTATGTTCATTCACTTGTACAGTTGCACTTTCACAGTTAAAGCTCGGGTTAGTAAGCTTCAGCTCAACCTCCATTAAAAAAATAATAATAATAAATTGAAAGGTTTTTCGATAACTATTCACATAGAGTACAGAGTCGCGATTGAAGTTTTCCATTGTGAATCTCATGTGATGCACAAACAACTAGGGGTGGAGGGGAGGGGTACAGAGTCGCGATAGAAGTTTTCCATTGTGAATCTCATGTGGCATGCACAAACAACTAGGGGCGGAGGGGGAGGGGTGTCAGAACTGCAAAGCTCAAAATGTTTCGTGATGTGGCAATGCAAACAAATTGGGACTTCGCACTTTATGAATTAAAACATCCACATAGCAGTCGATAATTTGCCAATCAACATGTTGAAAACGAGGGCTCCGCTATATCTGAAACGGGCCTAATTCATCCCCATTCATTGCTTTGGGTAGCAACTATGTGAGATGAGCTCTTTTGCTTTATACGCCGATGAGAGGGCCGTTGATTGGTTTCTTTTTCTAAGAAGCTCCCTTTAAATTAAAAACTTATAATTACAAAGGCTTTATGCAGAATTACAGAGAGAAGCTTTAAAACATTTTTTTTTCTAAATAAAGGAAGTTCGGCTTTAGCCTACTCTCCTCGACTTGTGAAGGGAACTAATGTCCACGGGACCCCCCAAATCCCACAGAGTAAGGGTAGATATTACAAGGTTAATCACCCTCTCATCACCCTCGTGAGGGGCATTAGAAAGAAGGTTAATCACCCTCATGAGGGGCCCACTTGGGTTTGAGCTTGTTGTCGATCAAAAAGAGCACTTGATGATGCCTAAAGGGGGGGGGGGGGATTTCTTATAGTTAGTGATCCTTTTGCCGAGGAGGAATAGAGATTTCTCAATCGACCATTCATTTTAAAACATTTTGATCTTCTTCGTGAGGGACCACTTTACTTTCAGCTCATTTTGTTAATAAACAAACACCTTGTGATCTAAAGGGTGGAGATTTCTTGTACTCATGAATTTTTCTACTTGGACGTTGTAGAGATTTCTCAATCGATTACCCTCTACCAGTTTATCAAAATTAGCTACACATCTTTCCTTCCAAATCTTCTAGACCACTTTGAGTCTAATAGCATTTCATAGAGTCGAGGAGCAACTAATCACCTCCCCAAGCAATGGTTGCTTCTAATTAATTGATATGGTAGTGGTAGAATCCAAACAAGGCTCTCTCATAGCAACAAACTCCTAGGATAGGAAAAGAAAAGGTGATCGAGGTCCTCTCTACCACTAATTCGAGAATTGACATGTTCATCCTGATGCTAAGTTTCTTTATGTTTTGCATGAAGGAAATATGCGTATTAGAGGTGAGTACCTAGAGACACATTAAAGATGCAAGGAGAATAGATGAGAAAAGAGTTTTTTTTTTTTTTTTTTTTATAAAGGAAGTTCGGCAATAGCCTACTCTCCCGGACTTGAATTAAATTAAGAAACAAAGGTACAATAGAAGGGGACTAGTGCCCACGGGACCCCCCAAATCCCACAAAGCAGGGGAGGCTTGGTTGATTCCTAGGTTGCATTACAAAGAAGGTTGATCACCCTCTCGTCGCCCTCATGCGGGACCCACTTGGGTTTGAGCTTGTTGTTGATCAAAAGGAGGACTTGATGGTGCCTGAAGGGGGGGGATTTCTTACTGTTGACAATCCTTTTGCCAAGGAGGAATAGAGATTTTTCAATCGACCACTCCCTGGGGGGGTCGCCGAAGTTGAGAGCGCACCGCTCCCGCCAAATTTTCCACAGGACTTCCCCTCTGATTGCGTTCCAGAGAGCCGCAGAGCATCCAATCGCTTCACCCAAAAAGACTTGTTTCCAACTAAGCTGTTTCTGAACTCTGATTTTCAGTCCAACCATCTGCCAGATTCTGTAGGAGTTGGGGCAAGTAAGGAAGATGTGTGGGACATCTTCGATTGCACGGTGGCAGCGTTTGCACCACGGAGGGATCCCACAAATTTTGCTTGCCTTATGGTTAGTCCAAATTCCTCGATGAAGAATTTGCCATAAGAGGACCGACTTCTTAATCTCTATAAGTGGGTGCCAGATACCCATGAATTTCATGTCCCACCGAAGCCGCGTCCAAGACAGGCACCACTTCTTGTTGAGGCTGATCTGGAGGTCAGTCGTTTCTTTGATGTTCGGGATTTTGAGTAGGCTATTTCCATTGTGCCATTTGAGACCACGCGCGTTCGGAGCATCATGTCCCATGAGAAGGCGCGTTTTGTGACGATCCCAAGCGAGGCATCTGCTTTGCAAGGTGTTCCATTCTTCGTAGGAGATGTTTATGCGAGGGTCGATATCCTCGTAGTTGATCCAACTGTTGGTGTTTCCATTTTTTGAATCCTTTGTTCCATAACTTCTTGGCATTTTGAATGTTCCACGACTCCACACTCCGGATGCCATGTATCGGAAACCAGATAGAGTCGTTTTGTCTGATTCCGGCCGCCCACTTCCAGTCCTCACTAATTCTTGTGAAGCTTTTGACTTTATTCCAGCCCTTCCAAAGAGAGCATACGAGATTGGAGCCTTTCGGGAAGACAGGTATCGGGGAGAATAGCAGGGTCATGATGTCAAGGTTCTTCTAGTTCGGTGACCCCGTGAGGGCCAACTCGTTTTTGTTTCTGAAGATCAGCTTGGCCCACGAGGCCTCCCTATTGCACCAAGCTTTAATCATCCACTTGGCAGCCAGTTTGTTAGCCATGCACCCAATGTCCAGGATGCCAAGCCTCCCGCTATCTCTAGGGCTGGTGCAGATGGCCCATTTGATTTTAGGCACCCCCCTTCTGTTGTGATCACCCGTCCAAAGAAAGTTTCTGCAGATGCTATTCAGTTTGGACAGGCCTTGCTCATTCGGTCTCCAACAAGAAAGGAAATAGATGGTAGACGAGAGGAGGAACGTGTTGATAACCATCGCCCGTCCAGCGAGATTGATTTGCATGCCTCTCCAGTAATTGAGCTTGTTTTCAAGTTTGGCCAGCACCCAGTTCCATCGCTGCTCCATAGAGACGCCAAACCCCAAGGGGATTCCAAGCAGCCGAAAGATTTGGCCCTGCGGAATGATTTGACAGCCATGATCAATGAGAAGGCCAGGTTGATGTCCCACAATGGCCCTAAAGGCGGTCTTATTGTGGTTGATTTTGGATCCAGAGGCCTCACAAAAGGTATCAAGACACCTCCAGAAAGTCTCCAGGCTGGTATTATCATTGTGAACGAACGCGTTCATATCGTCGGCAAAAAGTCTCATGGTTATTTGACTGTGGTCGTGAGGTAGCTGGAGGCCTTTGATATTGCCAGCCTCCACATGATGAGCCACAAGTCTGCTCAGCCCCTCAGTGGCGATGGCAAAGAGAAGGGGGGCAAGAGGGCACCCTTGTCTAATAGATCTTTTAAGATGGATCGCCTTCGAAAGTTTGCCGTTAACGTTAATTTGGGTCGTTGCGTTGCCAAGAAGGGTCGCGATCATCTTGGTGAATTTCTGACTACATCCGAGGTTTTGGAGCAACTGCAGAATATAGTCCCATTCTAGCCTATCGTAGGCTTTGTCAAAGTCGATCTTGAGGAAGACCACATCTTGATTAGACTCATTTGCAAATTGAATACCTTCCCAAATATCCATAATGGTTTCCAGGATGGACCTGCCTTTGATGAAACCTTTTTGGTCCTCACTAAGCCAAGATCTCAGGTGGCACGCAAGTCTGTTGGCAATGACTTTGGCGACGATCTTGTATCCTGTTTGGAGCATCGTAATTGGCCGCCAGTTCTCGATTCTGTTTTTTTCCCCCTTCTTGTGAATCAGCTTGATAATTCCATTATTTATACAAGAAGGAAGAGCACCAAATTTTAGCGCTTCTTGCCAAACCATCCGAAGAGGGGTGGCAACCACCAGCTTGAAGGATTTAAAAAACTCGTTAGTGAGTCCGTCAGGTCCCGGGCTTTTACCGAGAGGGAGGGCGTCAATGACCTCAATGATTTCTGATTCAGAGATCGGGGCATGAAGCAGGGAGTGGAGGTTGGGTGGTATTCTTCGGGGGGAAACCCTAGAAATGGCAGCCATGCAGTCCCTTCTATGGTGGGAGAGGGGGTTCGAGGTTCCCAGGAGTCTCGTGAAGTGCCCTTCGATGATGCCAACATTATCTTCTTCCGAGTTGCATACATTGCCATGTGGGTCTAGCAGTAGGGGAATCGTCTCTCTGTTGTGTTTCCTTTTAAGGATACTGCACATCTCTTTGGTGGGTTTGTCGGCTTTTCCAGCCCACCACTCCTTGAAGAAGATTTGCAAGTTTTTCCTTTGTATTTCTTCCTCGTATCTCAACGCTGCTCTGATTTTTCGGAGACCTTTCTGGGCTTGGTGTTTTCCTTTGTTTACTTCCTCCTCGAGTCGCCAGAGTCTGTGGTAAAGCGCTTCCCTACGAGCCCGCCGCACTGTCTCGAGCATCTTCTTAGTTCTGATCATGATCTTGCGAGACTTGTCGACCGCACTTCTCCAGCACTTGGCTGGGGCCAAGCCAGAGGCGAACGCCACCTTCCACACATCGGCAATCTCTTGATGGACGGAGGGGAGAGAGAAGGTGGAAGCGTTGGCATGGAACCACGGAGCCTTGTGGGTCCTGTTGGAAGGTTGAAAAGTGATAACGATCGGGTAGTGATCAGAGATGGTGAGGTCAGTACGTTGCGTGATGGAGGGGTGGCCCCACAGATGAGTAAGGCTCTGAGAGATGTAGCATCTATCAAGTCTAGCTTTCCTCAGATCCTCGCCTGCTTGGAGATTCGACCAGGAAAAGCCATTCGAGTCTTTGAATTCGACCAGATCCAAGTGGAGTTTGGTCATGTCCCACGTTTCTTTCTCCCGACTGTCGATGACCCTGCCCTTGCCCATCCATCTGTCCAAAGGGTCCTCCACCATGTTGAAGTCTCCACAAATGAGCACGTTGTGGGGAAGCGAGTCAAGAGAAGTCCAAGTGTTCAGCCTCTCCAAATCCCCGTTAGGGGCGTACAAAGAAACCATAGTAACACAGAGGGGAGCACCAAAAGAAACCGCAATCCAGCGGTGATTTACATCTTCAATGGAGTTCTCAAGCTTTTCAAGCCAGGGTTGTTTAACACCGATAGCCGTTCCACCGGACCCCCGCTGGTGCTTTGTTGGGATCCACACATGGGCCGAGGAAACCTGTCTGAGCCGTTTCAGAAGGTCTTCTCCGTCAATTTTAATCTCTTGAATGCATATAATGTCTGGTTTTAAGCTAATGTCGCGGAGCCATTGACCAATGATGGCCGCTCTTGAGGGGTCGGTTAGCCCCCTAGCATTTAGCGAGATGACAATCATTTTTGTATTGATCCCTCTTTGCGGGAGGGAGCCTTGTCCTTTCTTCTCTTGGCTTCATCTTTCTTTTTCGCTGGGATCTGATCCCGACTTAGAAATCGGTTCTTATGGGGGCTTTTCCAGGGTAACTCCAAAGGCTGTTTCCCTTTGCGGGATGCCCCCCGCTGGGGAGAATTGGGCCCCGTGCTCGGCATCGTTTCCGGGATCGTCGATCCAATGATGGAACTTTCACTATCCATGTTGTCTTCATTATTAGTAGTGAAACCATCTTCTTTGCTTGTAGTGTAGCCCTCCTGGGGGGTTTCTTTATTGTCAGGGATCTCTAGGGCTTCGTCGTAGTTGTCTACCTCAAGTGGCTTCCCACCTGGGTAGTCGAGCTCGTTGATCTCCTTTCCAAGATTGCAATACAAATTGCTGTGTGGGGTAATTGGCAGGTTGTTCCTTTCACCGTTGGCCCTCGGACTTCTTTTCCTTCTTCTTCTAACTTCAGTAAAGCCATCGGCATCAGCTTGTGGATTGAGGAGGCCCTTGCCTTCCCCTTCCTTGGTCAAGTGGGTCAAATCGTCAAAGTTGTCTTGAGCAGTTTTGGAGGCTTCTTGAAATTGCTTGTTTTTTTGCCTGAGAGGGCAGTCTTTAATCCTGTGACCTTGCTGGCCACAACGAAAGCACGCGTTGGGGAGGTTTTTGTAGGTGATATCCTGCTCCCAAACATCTCCTTCGCCCATGTCCACTTTGATCGTTGATGGAAGCGGCGAACTGAGGTCGGCCTCGACGCATATTTGTGGGTGCCATCTAGCATTGAACGAGTGTCTTGCACCCTCATAGATGAGACCACCAATGTCTTCTCGTGAAGCCAACGGCTTGCCGATAGGGGAGACTATGTCCCACACGAAGTTGTACAAGAAGTATGGGAGGTTAGGGAGCTCAACCCAAAGAGGGTACCGAAGTGATTTCGATTTGTCGGCGGTAAAGTCCGGGGACCATCTGAATAAGCACAGGGTCGTCCGACCGAGCTGCCAGGTGCCAACGCTTAGGGCTTGGAACGCCATCTCTTCATTTTCAAAGACTAGCAGCATGTGGTTTGCTGGTAAGAATTGACATTTGCTGACAATTAGACCTCGAGGGAACCACTCTTTTCGAAGCCATTGTCGCACGATTTCGAGCGGGGACCTAGGGCCAAACACTTGGCCGACGAGGCAAACTTTCTTGAGCTCCTCCTGAGCAGACAGAACTGCGGGTCTACTGAGGGACACGATGGGGGATTCAACACTTTCGGATGCCCCAGGGGCGGCACATGACCCCCCCTCCAGCAGAGCGGCCAGAGTGCCGGTCTCCCCGGGGGTGGGGGGGCCGATTACTTTTCACGAGAGAGGACGAAGCCACATCCATGGCCGAAGGAACTTGCACCACTTTTAATTTTCAATGCCCAGCGGCACGACCCTCCATCATAGAGAGAAAGCAGACCACAGACAAGGGAAACTCCCCCCACCGATCACATCGCATCCAAATACACCGCTTTTCAGGGAAAAACAAAAAGGCCAAAAATCCCACAAAAAGGCCAAAAATCCCACAAAAGAGGGGAGCACACTTCTACTTTTCTGAAACTTTTCTAAATTCCTTTTCTTTTTCTTTTTCTTCCTTTTTTTTTTTCTCTTTTTTCTTCTTCTTCTCTTTTTTTTTTTCTTTTTCTTTTTCTCTTCTTCTTTTTTTATTTTATATTTTTTTTTTCTCTTCTTTTTTCTAATTCAAACTCACTCTTTTTCTTGCACTAAAGCGACGCCCACTTTAACACCAAGCTTCAAAGCGAAAGGACTAACCTCCGGCGACCACTTGAAATGACTCTTGACCCTTCACGAGCCCTGCCACGCGTCGGGAAGCACGGGCCTCGAGGCCACTGTTAGCAGCCGCGATAGGCGGTTTCTCTCCCACGCGACAGACGGTTAAGCTTCCGCGAAAGGCGGAAAGTGGCCTGGTATGCTTCCGCGATAGACGGTATAACGCCCGCGATAGGCGGTTTCTCTCCCCCGCGACAGACG
Organism: Ceratopteris richardii; assembly: GCA_020310875.1. NCBI lineage: Eukaryota > Viridiplantae > Streptophyta > Polypodiopsida > Polypodiales > Pteridaceae > Ceratopteris > Ceratopteris richardii. Next base: position 80,505,362 of record CM035443.1, read on the forward strand.
GCTTAGTCAGCAGCCAATCGCGACCTGGTATGCTTCCGCGATAGACGGTTTAACGCCGCGATAGGCGGTTTCTCCCCCCGCGACAGACGGTTCAATCGCCGCGATAGACGGTAAGTGCGGCCTTCCCCAAGAGCAACTGTCCGTCGCGCCACAGCAGTCTACGTCGACACGGAGTTCTCCACCTTGCTCTTCGATGCTCCGTCGTCACTCCATTGTAGCTTCCGTCGTCACTCCATTGCAGCTTCCGTCGCGCCACAGCAGTCCACAGAGTTCTCCATTGCAGCTTCCGTCGCGCCACAGCAGTCCACAGAGTTCGCCACAGCAGTCCACAGCTTCCGTCGTCACTCCATTGCAGCTTCCGTCGCTCCACAGCAGTCCACAGAGTCCGTCGTCACTCCATTGCAGCTTCTGTCGTCACTCCCTTTTCGTCACTCCATTTCTAGTATTTACTTCAAAGTTGTATCACAGAATCTCTTGAAGAAGCTCATCAGAACTTCTTTAATCAAAACGATTGAAAGCTGACGCCATAGCACGTGAGAAAAGAGTTGAAGGCGAAAGAGATTTTAAAAATCAATAGTGCTAGCCTTAGGGGAAAAGAAGCCATAAATTCAAAGGTCAAGGAAATACACAGACAAAATGGTTTACCTTTTGAGCACTTTCTCTTATAGGTGATATCCCACCCATCCTCTTGGAACTTGCTTCACTTCAGTCGACTTTGAGTCAAATGGATAAGATTTATCTACCCACACCACCACAACCATATTATGGCAAGATGGAGGAAGAGTATTATGGAAAATGTGGTGGTAGTAGGTAGCATGAGGACTTCTTTCCTCTTGCATATTGACATTCCACAATGTGGTTTTACTAGCTTATCTCACCAATTATCTTTGTAGTAATGCCTTGAGCATTTCCATTAGCCTAGAAAATGATGGAATCCTCTATCTTAGTCACACGCACCAATGTAATGAGGTCTTTGCTAAGCTAGATGCATGCCGGCAAACATATAGCTTTCAATTTCTTGGTGTGGAAATTCACCTTCCAATAACGTAGGGAAAACGTAAAACGTTTTGTTAGTGACAGGAGAAAACAAGGAGTCTTGAGTAGGTAGGGAAGCATGAGGCAAGAAGGCGAATGTGAAGGACAAGGTTCACAGATAGAACTGAGTAGGCAAGGCAGCTAATGCAGACCTGGTAAAGAATAGGCCAATCAATTTTTCAAAATTACTTTTTTCATCAAAATAGTTATTTTTATCACTACACCTCATCATAAATATCTATTCTTGGTAGTTCAAACTCCATTTTTGCAAGTTCAGGATTCCTAGAGTGTGAGGAGTATTAGAAGAGCCTACAGATCAATTTTCAAAATTTTTGGAGCTCATTTGAGCCCTCAAATCTAGTTTAGGAACCTAATTTTTAATTAGGTCAAACACTAGGTATGAACTTCGTCAAAGCTAGTGAAAAACTATAAGAGAAACTAGAGAGCTCATCTTTGAGCGTGGAATTTTGATGAACCTTTGTACTAAGATGTCTTAAATGAAATATTTCATTGTTGTGGTTTTTGTTGTACCTTGTGTGTGCATGTGTGTGCATGTGTGTGCATGTGTGCATGTGTGTGCATGCTAGTGTGCTTCTCACTCATTCACTTGTGCATTCCTCTCGCTCATGGTCATCATACCATCCTCGTGTCTTAGAAGATTGAAATTCATAAGATGGATCTTCACCACGATGGTACTTCCATTGTGCTAGTGACACCTTTCTATAGGATCAATAAAATAACAAAATGTACAAATGCAGAAGATTTATTATTGATATATCAATGTATCGATGTAAATTGACATATTGAGATAACTTGATAATAAAGTCACAAAGCACCCTAAGGCCAAAACATACAGTTGATTCGTCAACATACCAGCATAATTGCTATCTATTAACATCATCAACATTATCAACATAATACCAATGAAAAGTTGTGCCTTCTATTTACCCTCTCTAATTTCAAACTATATGGAGGTATCCATAAACCTTTTCGCTACATTCGTTGGTATTTTTGGTGTTATGAAATATATCCTTGATTGCATATGCCTTTGAACAAATGCACCTATCCATGAAAGAATCCATGAAAAAGGGAATGCTTACTTACCAATGAGCATCAACAACACATTCTCATGAAAACTGCCTCAAACATATGGGATCATACTTTGCTCGTGAAGGATGTTGTTCCTAATGTGAGTTTTTGATGTGCCTGCTAGCTCCGTCTAATAATACATGGTTCCAAGTTTTTTGTGTATTTCCTTATTTATTCCCACCTATATATTGACCTGTATTGTATCAAGAAAAAGAAGATCAAGACACTAAGAGACCATACTTGCGAGATAGTTATGTGCAACTTATGGATTGCAAAGGACTGAATAAGCCCCTATGTAGATAAAGATGGAGGGTTCTGCTTAAATCTTATGGAGGAGACCCATTTGTAGAGAGTACACGTGTGGAAGAAAAATGAAAAGAAGAGTGTATTCACAAAAAGAAAGAGTGTGAGACTCAAAAGTAAATAGACCATGAAATGGGAAAACTCACATGGATTAGAGTGAGCTTGCCAAGAGCATGAAGTAGGCTCCTCAAGCTTCTAACCAAGTACAAATGGGGGGAGAAGCCCTCCTTATATAAAGTTGGAGGGGGCTCTCCAAAGTACATCTTATGTGGGATAATTCCCCTTGAAGGAGAATGAATGCACATGTAGAAGCAAATGGCAAGGTATCCAAATACAAAAGAGATAAAATATAGAATGAAAATGGAGTGCCTCCTAGATACAAAATGGAGATGCACTCATGCACATACAAATGGAAATGATGTAGGAGAAACAATGTTTTCAACACCATTCCCTTTTACTAAAGTTATTTCATTTTATACCCGACAACAAAGGTGCCAAAGTTATGGAAAGGATGCAAGTTCTTGAATGATCTCTTGTATAATTATTCTCATTATCTAGAAAAGGTGTAAAATCCATCACACAAGGGAATATTTCGCTTTGTTCATATTGCAAATAATAAAAAAGGGTGTCAAGGGGGAACAAGGACCTAAAGGAAGGACCATGTCTACCCATTTTACAACGGCATTTTGTGCGAGGTTTCAATAAAGAAAATTTTGTGCGAGGTTTCAATAAAGAAAAAAAATTTCTACAAATCTATGGAAGGATACTATGCAAGAATAAAGAAATACACCATGATACCTACGTTCTTTTATCTTTTGTTCTCTTAAGTCATTTAGGTCTACCTAAAAAAAGTCTTTGATGATGATGTACTCAATGGGGGGACCTTTTTTGGTCTCCACTTTCTTTTTTTTTAATCTAATATTTTGCAAACCAATTTTTTATAGATCCCTAAAAATTCAACATGGGCAACCAATAGGGGCTACATTTTTTTTTTTTTAATATAAAGGAAGTTCGGCAATAGCCTACTCTCCCGGGCTTGAATTAAATAAAGAAAAGTACAAGAGAAGGGGACTAGTGCCCACGGGACCCCCCAAATCCCACAAAGCAGGGGAAGCTTTTACAGAGCTTAGATGACATTAAAAAGAAGGCTAATTACCCTCTCATCGCCCTCATGTGGGGCCCACTTGGGTTTAAGCTTGTTATCGATCAAAAGGAGTACTTGATGATGCCTAAAGGGGGGGGATTTTTTACAGTTGACAATCCTTTTGCCAAGGAGGAACAGCGATTTCTCAATTGACCACTCCTTGGGGGAGTCACCGAAGTTGAAAGCACATCTTTCCCGCCAGATTTTCCATAGGACCTCCCCTCTGATGGCGTTCCAGAGAGTCGCGGAGCAGTCGATCGCTTCTCCCAGCAGGGCTTGCTGCCAACTGAGACGTTTTTGAAGTCTAATTCTCTTTCCAACCACCTGCCAGAGTCTGTTGGAGTTGGGGCAGGTAAAGAAGATGTGTGAAACATCTTCGATAGACCGGTGGTAGCGTTTGCACCAGGGAGGGATCCCATAAATTTTGCTAGCCTTAAGGTTGGTCCAGATTCCATGATGAAGGATTTGCCATAAGAGGACAGACTTTTTGATTTCTATGAGGGGGTGCCAGATAGCCATGAACTTCATGTCCCACCGAAGCCGCGTCCATGACAGGCACCACTTTTTGTTGAGGTTAACCTGATAGTCGATCGTTTCTTTGATGTTCGGGACTTTTGGTAGGCTATTCCCATTGTGCCATTTGAGACCAAGCGAGCTCGACATGTCATGTCCCATGAGAAGGCGAACTTTGTGTCGGTCCCAGGCGAGACATCTGCTTTGCAGCGTGTTCCATTCTTCATGCGAAATGTTGATGCTAGGATCAATATCCTCAAAGTTGATCCAGCGGTCGGTGTCTTGTTTCCAGAGATGTTTCCATTTTTTGAAGCCTTTGTTCCATAGCTTCTTGGCATTTTGAATGTTCCAAGATTCCACACTCCGGATGCCATGGATCGGAAACCAGATAGAGTCGTTTTGTCTGATACCGGCAGCCCACTTCCAGTCTTCACTTATTCTTGTGAAGCTTTTGACTTTGTTCCAACTCTTCCAAAGGGAGCACACCAGATTAGAGCCTTTCGGGAAGACGGGGATTGGGGAAAACAACAAGGTCAAGATGTCAAGATTCTTCCAATTTGGGAAGCCCATGAGCGCCAACTCATTTTTGTTTCTGAAGATCAGCTTGGCCCACGAGGCCTCCCCGTTGCACCAAGCCTTAATCATCCATTTGGCCGACAGTTTGTTAGCCATGCACCCAATGTCCAAGATACCAAGTCCCCCACTATCTCTATGGCTGGTGCAGATGGACCATTTGATTTTAGGCACCCCCCTCCTATTGTGGTCGCCCGTCCAAAGGAAGTTTCTACAAATACTATCCAGTTTGGACAGATCATGCTCTTTCGGTCTCCAACAAGAAAGGAAATAAATGGTAGATGATAAGAGGAACGTGTTGATAACCATAGCACGACCAGCAAGATTGATTTGCATACCTCTCCAATAGTTAAGCTTGTTTTCGAGTTTGGCAAGCACCCAGTTCCACCGCTGTTCCATAGAAACGCCAAACCCCAAGGGAATCCCAAGAAGCCGAAAAATTTGGCCCTGCGGAATGATTTGACAGCCATGATCGATGAGAAGGTCGGGTTGTGACCCACCAATAGCTCTAAAGGCGGTCTTAGAGTGGTTGATTATGGATCCAGAGGCTTCACAAAAAGTAGCAAGACACTTCCAGAACGTCTCATTATTACCTTTCCATGGATTCTGATTATTATTCTTAAGCAAGACTTAGCCTCAATTAGATGACTTGTTCATTTCATCTCCTTTGGATTCCATTGAGAAGTTTGTTGATATATTTACGTAGTGATGTGTGTGAACACTCTAGAACCACCGAGGCACTTTTTTCCCTCTTTAGGAGGTTTTTTTCCCCCAGCTTGTATATACGCCTATTGCCCTAATGGGATACTTATCTTTGTACATTCTCTAGTATTGCATTCAGTATTGTGTGTTGTGCTTCAAGATTCTTCTTCTTCCTTGTGTTGTCTGTTGTTGGAGTTAGACGTCTACAGAAGCACATGAACAGCACAAGGAAGAAGAAGAAGCTTGGAGCACAAACACACAATACTGAATGTATTACTAGAGAATGTACAAAGATAAGTAGCCCATTAGGGCAATAGGCGTATATACAAGCCGGGGGAAGAAAACCTCCTAAAGAGGGAAAAAAGTGCCCCGGTGGTCCTAGTGTGTTCACACACATCACTACCTAAATATATCAACAAATCCCCCCCTGGAAGTGATGCGGTGAACAAGGAGCTGGCACTCATGTATAAGGAAGTGCCAAGCTATGTGGAAATCACTCTACAAAAGGAAGTAAGCCCAAAGCTTTGCGGAAAGCTTCAAACTTCTCCCTAGGCAGAGCCTTCGTGAAAAGGTCTACAATGTTCTCCTACGTGGGCACATATGCCAAGCTGATCTCCGCAGCAGAGAACCTCTCCCTGACATAGTGATAATGCACCTCAATGGCCTCCTTTTTCTTTGCCTCTTTTGCAGCCAGTTTTGGACAGTTCTTTATGATATGATCATTCCCTTTACAGTACTTGCAAAACAATTTCTGCTTTTCTGATTTCTTCTCATCTTTATCCTGGTTCTTCGAATGTGCAGCATTTGCAGATTTCTACTTACTAGTAGAAGAGCTCCATTTTCCTTTGCCCTTCTGACTAGCCAGGAAAGCTTGATCTGCAACACGCATAATGGACCTGTTCTGCCTGGACTAATCTTCCTGCAACAGAACTGAGACTAACTCCTCAAATGATAAGGCATTCGGATTGCCTTTCATCATCAACCGAAGAGTAGAAGCAAAACTCTGATATGAATCAGGAAGACCATTCAGAACGGTCTGCACAAGTGAGCTATCTAGTATAACCTCATCAGCAGAAATCAACTGTTCCTTCAAATATTTGATCTTCATTAGGAAACTGCCCATAGAATCACCTTCATTCATGTGCTCACTCTCCAACTGTTTTCGGAGGTAAGCAACACGAGCCTCATTCCTAGCTTGGTACAATGTGGTAAGTGTATCCCAAGCATCCCTAGTTGTTCTACAAGAGCGAATATGAGGAATAATGGCACGTTTGACAGACAAAGCTATCAATGCATGTGTCTGGGCATCTCTGCCATCCCAACGAATTTGCTGTGCAGTAGGTGCAACAGAAACAGCAGCACGAACAGGAATCTGCGGAATATCATCTTTGACACCATCTTCATCAGCTCCATCACTTGTATTTGCAGTACCTATCGTTACAAGTGTAACAGGATGTCTTTCAACACCCTGCACAATGTTCCATAATCCTTTTGCAACCAAAACATGTCGCATTATATAAGCCCATAATGGGTAGTTGGTACCATCCAACTTATCCTCAAGAGCCAATATACGGAATACATCACTGCTTTCAACCATGGCTGGTGACTAAAATACCTTGATGCAGAAAATTGACTGTATCTCAAAAAGTTGAACAGAACTGCCCAGACGAGTTCTGCTAGACCTTTACCAGACTTCAAGATGCTTAAACTGGTGAACAGAAACTGGTATATACCTTTGCCACAAAAAGACAAAATAGCCTGCACAAGCGCTGCGATAGTGCGCTCGGAGGTCGAAAACATGTTGAGTATGCTCACCAAAATTCGTGCGATTCTGAGATTGCAAACGGAGGAGTGTCGACGGCACCCTACATGAAGCGACGACCTGCTCTGATAGCAATTGTTGGAGTTAGACGTCTGCAGAAGCACACGAACAGCACAAGGAAGAAGAAGAAGCTTGGAGCACAAACACATATTACTGAATGTATTACTAGAGAATGTACAAAGATAAGTAGCCCATTAGGGCAATAGGCGTATATACAAGCCGGGGGAAAAAAACCTCTCCGGTTGAAGTCTCAGATTCACACGAAATTTGGTGAGCATACTCAAGGTGTTTAAAAGATCAAAATAGTTTTGTTGTGTGGTGTTGAAATCGCGATCTGAGCTCATTTCGGTCTCTGAATGCACTATCACAGTGCTTATGCAGGCTATTTTGTCTTTTTGTGCCAAAGGTATATACCTATTTTGGTTTGCCAGTATAAGCGTCTTGAAGTCTGCTACAAGTCTAGTAGAATTCGTCTAGGCAGTTCCGTTCAACTTTTTGAGATACAGTCAATTTTCTGCATCAAGGTATTTTAGTCATTGACCATGGCTAAAAGCAGTGATGTATTTCGTATGTTGGCTATTGATGATAAGTTGGATGGTACCAACTACCCGTTATGGGCTTATATGATGCGACATGTATTGGTTGCAAAAGTACTGTCGAACATTGTATAGGGTGTTGAAAAACGTCCTATCACACCTGCAACTGTTACAACTGCAGCTACTGAAGCTGATGCAGAAGGTGTCGACGATGACTTTTTCACATGCTTTCTTTGTGTCAGGGATCAAGAAATATCTTTTATCAGTTTCTATGTTAGCCAAGCTTGGCTTGTTTGTGAAATTTGTTGATGACAGATTTACAGTTCATGATCTGTCAAATGGCGATGTGATTATTGCTTCTGGCATTTTATGTCGTGGGTTGTATAGGCTCATAGACTATGAAAGATATGTAAATGATTTGGCATGTGCAGTACATGATTCTCAGGCTATGTTAGATACAAAGCTTTGGCATGCACGCTTTGGTCATCTAAATTTTGCTAGTTTGCTATGCTTGCAGAAATCTGAAATGGTGTCCTCTTTGCCCAAACTTGAGGCACCCAAAACACATGTTTGTGAAAGCTGTATTTTGGGCAAAATGCAACGTTCCTCCTTTCCAAAAGATGGTTCAGTTCGGGCTACTCAAAAATTGCAGCTTGTACATAGTGATGTCTCTGGTCCTATGCAAACACCTTCTTTTGGAAATTATCTTTACTTCGTGACTTTCATCGATGATTTTTCCAGGCATGGGTATATCCATTGAAGGCAAAGTCTGAAGTGTTCATGTGCTTCAAACAGTTTTTGGTTTTGGTTGAAAATCTGTCAGCATGTAAAATGGGCACCCTCCATTCTGATCGGGGGGGGAATATATGTCTTCTGATTTTAATGCATTTCTGGCTGAACATGGGATAAAACACTATTGTACAATGCCCTATATACCTCAATAGAATGGAGTTGTTGAACGAAAGAACAGGTCACTCATGGAGATGGCGAGGTGTATGGTCAAGAGTCAAGCTTTACCACATAGTTTCTGGCTTGAGGCTGTCATCTATGCAGCATATGTACTTAACAGGTGTCCCAGTAAAGCGCTGTAGTCCATCACTCCATATGAGGTTTGTCATGATCGCAAGCCATCTGTTGCTCATCTGCATGTTTTTGGTTGTTTGGCATATGCATTAATGTCTGAACAACATCATAGAAAATAGGATGATAAAGCAGTAAAATGTATTTCTGTTGGGTAAAGTTCTAAAAGTAAAGGCTATGGTTTGTATCATCAATAGATTAAACGCATTCTAGTTAGCCATGATGTTGTTTTTGTGGAAGATGCTATTCAGTCATTGCTTTCATGTTCTAAGGAGACATCTATAACTCCAAATACATGTGTGATACTTTGGTACCTCTTTTTATAGGTGGACAGTCTAGTGTTGATCCTAATAAGGCAACTTCTTAGCCTTTGCAGGTTTCATGTGATGATGTAGATCATCCCATTTCTGATGTAGATCTACATGATGCACTTGTTGATGAGAGTGCTGACATTGAGGAGGCAAAAACTATGCCAAAATGGTTGGTGGAGACTTTGTGTGACAACAAATTAGATGCACCTCTATCATATCGTACTCGATCAAGCTCTCATAGTGCCTCTTTTGCATCAGATTGCTATGTTATGGCTGCATCTAGTCTTTATGATGAGAATGAGCCTGTTTTATTTAACGTACTCGATCAAGCTCTCATAGTGCCTCTTTTGCATCAGATTGCTATGTTATGGCTGCATCTAGTCTTTATGATGAGAATGAGCCTGTTTTATTTGACGAAGCACAAAATTCAAAAAATTGGATGGCTGCTATGCGATCTGAATATGATGCTATAATGAAGAATGGTACTTGGTCTTTATGTGACTTGCCTCCTGGCAAAAAGGCCATTGGCACTAAGTGGGTTTACAAGCTGAAGTGTAAGCCTCATGGAACATTTGACATGTATAAGGCTAGGCTTGTTGCAAAGGGTTATGCAAAGGAAAGAGGCATTGATTTTGATGAGACCTTTGCACCTACATGTTGTATGACTATTGTTCAGAGCATCTGTGCACTTGCAGCCCATTATGGAATGTACATTAATTGGACATTAAAATTGCATTTCTGAATGGTGACTTGCATGAAGAAGTGTATGTTTTCAGCCCCGTGGCTTTATGCAAAAAGGGCATGAAAACTAGGTGTGCAAGTTAAAGAAGGCATTATATGGTTTAAAGCAAGCACCACGTGCTTGGTATGAGAAGATACATGCCTATCTGATTGCACATGGTTTTGAGGACACTCCAACTGAAAGCACCTTATATGTTAAGCGTGCTAATGATGTGCTTCTGATCAGTGTTGTCTATGTTGACGACATGCTGATCACTGGTCCTATTGAGAAGCATATTGCTGGTTTTAAGGCTGATTTGCATGCTTCATTTGAGATGTCTGATTTGGGGCATTTGCATCACTATTTGGGCATTTAGTTTATGCAAGTTGATGGTGGAATGGCTTTGTCTCAAACAAAATATATTGACACATTATTGCAGCATTTTGGCCTTGAAGACTGTAAGCCTGTTGCCACTCCTATGGAAACAGGTTTACGATTGAGTATTCGTGATGCTGGAGATGCATTTGATGCTATCCTCTAGCAGTAGGGTGTTGGATGCCTGATTTACTTATGCATTACTCGGCCAGTTATTCAGTTTGTTGTCTCACAGATGAGCAGGTTTATGCATTGCCCAGGTGTCAAGCATTGGCAGGTGGTTAAGCGCATCTTTTGCTAGTTGAGTGGTACTCGGCTACTTGGGTTGTTTTATGCCAAGGGGGGATCATTACCACCAAATTTGCATGCTTTTTTGACTCAGACTAGGTTGGTTGCTATGACACTCGTGTGTCCACTAGTGGCTTTTGCTTCATGCTTGTTAGCTCATGTATATCTTAGTTGAGCAAGAAGCAGCCTATTGTGGCCACTTCCAATTGTGAGGCTGAGTATAGGGCAGCTTTAACAGCGACTGTTGAGTGTGTGTGGCTCAGACGCCTTATGGCTGATTTGGGTGTTGGTTTGTCTTCTACCACCACCATCTTCACTGAGAGTCAGAGCACATTGGCAGTTGTAATGAACCATGTGTTCCATGCTTGCACTAAGCACATTGAGGTGCATTATCATCATGTCAGGGAGAGGTTCTCTGTTGGGGAGATCAGCTTGGCATATGTTCCCACGCAGGAGAACATTGCAGACCTTTTCACGAAGGCACTGTCTAGGGAGAAGTTTGAAGCTTTCCACAAAGCTTTTGGCTTACTTCCTTTTGTCGAGTGATTTCCACATAGCTTGGAACTTCCTTATACATGAGTGCCAGCTACTTGTTCACCACATCACTAACAGGGGGGATTTGTTGATATATTTAGGTATTGATGTGTGTGAACACTCTAGGACCGTCGGGACACTTTTTTCCCTCTTTAGGATGTTTTTTTTGCCCGGCTTGTATATACACCTATTGCCCTAATGGGCCACTTATTTTTGTACATTCTCTAGTAATACATTCAGTATTGTGTGTTGTGCTTCAAGCTTCTTCTTCTTCCTTGTGTTGTTCGCGTGCTTCCGCAAACATCTAACTCCAACAAAGTTTAGCATCAAAAACTCATAAAGGCAAGCAACTTTGGGCCAATAGGTTCCACTATTGGAAACCTCTCTAAAGCAACATCAAAAGGGACTCGATCAAATAGATATAAATCATGAGTAGTCTCAGGATAGATTACCAAGATTGGTGCTCCTTGCTTAACAATATCAAGGCTTGGGATGGAAAAGATGTGCATCGATTGTAGATCACTTGGGATAATAAGATGGAACAATGGAAATACAATAGAAAACATTATAAGGACAAATCATAAATTGCTATGGTGCACTCATTGGCCTTGTATCATATGAGAGTTTAAGTTCTAAGATCTTTGACACCCATCGATGGAGAAGAAGAAAGTGGTCCTCCTATTGCAAATTTCCTATCAAGGGGCATTTGGACTAATTATAAGGATAGTCAATTCTGTACTACTCCTCTCTAGCATAAGAGATGCCTCAAGGTGCAAGAATACATTGTCATATTTCCTTTCTCCTTTCTTAAGAGCACCAAACTATGGAAAGGTGTGTGGAATAATCTTAGACTTGAGAAAATGATGAACTAGATGCAAGCTCTTTTAGGAGAGGCGACCAACCACTTGAGTGCCCTTCTGACGCCATACAAAACATCTAGAAGGAAAGATTGTGAACTTTGGGGATTCTCTTAAGAAGTGATCTATTGACAAATTCCTAGATTATTTAGTGACAAATCGCTAGATTTAGTGAGAAATTGCTAGATTTAGTGAGAAATCGCTAGATTTAGTGAGAAATCGCTAGATTTAGTGAGAAACCCCTAGATTATTTAGGTAGAAGAATTATAAATCACAAGAGACGTAATCCCCATTTAGAAACGAATGTTTTTGTTATTCAAAGCGAAAAATTTACAAGTAAAGGAGGAAAGGCTCTTGAGCCTTCTTTTTATCCTTTAGCGCTTTTATACGCCCTAATATAATTTTAAGTTTTGTGCATAGTGGGGCATATGTCTCTATTGGCAATTTTGAACATATTGTTTCGTGTTTGGGTGTCACACGGTTGACGACACATCAGCTAGTGATGGCGTGAGGACTCGAGATTCAGTGTCACACCCTTTGGGTAACCACCCCACCCTCCCCGCCCGTGTATTTCTCTCTAGGAAGCTAGGTGCTTCGGGTGGTTTGCAGTGAGGTTAACATCATAGTTGCACACAAGTCGATGCCTCATGGCAAACCACCCAAACACCCAGCTTCCTAGATAGAAATATGAGGGGGGAGGTGGGTTTCCCAACCACCCAAGCATCCAACTTCTTGGATAGAAATACAAGGGGGGAGGGGGGGCAGGGTAGAAGGTGTCGCACTTGGGACTCCATGTGATATATCACCCCTCATGGTATCGTCGATGTGACGACATATCATATGTTCGGGACTCGAGAACCTCACGACACATCACGTATGGTAGCTCCCATGTGAGCGAGATATCAACATTTCATGTCTCGTCTTGTCACACATCCCTTGCTGATGTGTCGTGGTTTTCGTGACGCTTCGAGTTCTCAAATTCTGTGGACTCTATGGCATGCTCTTGTGTGTTGGCCGTGGAGGTTGGATGCCCTCTGTGTTGATGGTTTTGGGTCTTTTATGGTCTTGTTTTTTGGCTCGTAAAGCCTCTCTCTCTCTCTCTCTCTCTCTCTCTCTCTCTCTCTCTCTCTCTCTCTCTCTCTCGTTTTCTCCCTTCGCTTTTGTTGTCTACCTAGTCTCTAGCTATATATGGGTGCCTTGCCTTGGTGCTTCTATGGAGGTTGTGGATCCATCCCTCCTAGTTAAAAATATCTCCTCTATCGAGAGAAATGGGTAATGGTAATTCCCTCTTTCTATTTGCGATTGAAACCCCGATTGTCTCTATCCTAAAGAGAGATGTCTTGAAAAAGCAAGAGGAGTCAAAGGAGACCTACTTCATCATCCAATTGTTTGGTCTCAAGCCATGTTTGGATTCTTTTAAGTACTCGTTTTAAAAGGAGTGGTTCCTTCATGGCCTCATCATTAGCAAGTGCCAATTTTTACAAGTAAACCATATCTCATTTTTTGAAAATGATGAAATGACCTTCTTGGCTTTGCAAGCCGAAACTTGGTAGGTTCCTTGCATAACCGTGTGCCTATTTAAGTGCTTCACTAACTTTGTTCCAAGAAGTCAAAGACTTTCTAATATTGGCTCTAGGTGGAGGTCCTAAACCTCCCTTTTTCTTGTATGGTTTTATTCAAGTATTTGTGGCCCCCCTTGGGCATCCCTTTCTTGGAGTTTGAGGTCTACAGAAGCATGCAAACAACATAAGAAAGAAGAAGAAGCTTGGAGCACAACACAAAATACTAAATGTATTACCAAGTGAAATGTACAAAAGATAAGTAACCCGTTAGGGTTATAAGCATATATACAAGTCGAGGGAAAAAACCTCCTAAAGAGGGGGAAAAGTGTCTCGGCAGTCCTAAGTGTGCGCACACATATCACTACCAAAATATATCAACAAATCCCCCTTGAGAGTGATCCAATGAACAAGGAGGTGGCACTCATGTATAAGGAAGTGCCAAGTTATGTCGAAAGAGATCAATCCACAAAAGAAAGTAAGCCCAAAGCTTTGCAAAAAGCCTCAAATTTCTTCCGAGGTAGAGCCTTTATGAAAAGATTCGCAATGTTACCGTGTGTGTGCCAAACTGATATCTCCAATAGAGAACCTCTCACTAACATAATGATAATGCACCTCAATGTGCTTTGTGTGATCATGGAACATAGGGTTCGTAGCAATTGCTAATGCGCTCTAAGTATTAGTGAAGATGATGGTGGCAGAAGACTGACCAATAATACCCAAATCATCCAAAAGGCATCTGAGCCACATACACACTCAACAATCATTGTGAAAGCTACCCTATACTCAACCTCACAATTAGAAGTGGCCATAGTAGGATGCTTCTTTCTCAACCAAGATATTCATGAACGACCAAGCATGAAGCAAAAACCACTAGTGGACATGCGAGTGTCATTGCAACCAACCTATTCATAGTAAAAAAAACCATGTAAATCTGGTGGTAGCGATCCCCCCTTCCGATAAAACAATCCAAGTAGTCGAGCACCACTCAAGTAGCAAAACATATGATTAACGGCCTGCCAATGCTTGACACGTAGGCAATGCATAAAATTGCTCATTTGTGAGACAAAAAACTCAATATTAGGCCGCGTTGTGCATAAGTAAATCAAGCATCCAATAGCCTGCTGATAGAGAACAACATCAAATGCATCTCCAACATCATGAAGACTCAACTATAAACCTGCTTCCATAGGAGTGGTAATAGGTTTGCAACCTTCAAGACCAAAACACTACAATAGTGTGTCAATATATTTTGTTTGACACAGAGTCATTCCACCATCAATTTGCATAAATTGAATGCCCAAATAATTATGCAAATGCCCCAAATCTGACATCTCAAATGAGGCATGCAAATCAGCCTTAAAATCAGCAATATGTTCCTCATTAGGACCAGTGAGCAACATGTCATCAACATAGACAACAATGATAAGCAACATGTCATCAACATAGACAACAATGATAAGCAACACATCATTTGCATGTTTTTCTAACCCATGGTATGTGTGGGGCTTAAAAAGCAAGAGAGGGTAGAGTTAAAAGGGTTTGCAAATTTGTCTGATGTTATGTATGTATGTATGTATGTATGTATGTACGTATGTACGTATGTACGTATGTACGTATGTATGTATGTATGTATGTACATATGTATGTATGTATGTATGTATGTATTTATGTATGTATATATGCATGTATGCATGCATGTATGTATGTATGTATGTATATATGCATTCATGTATGTGTGTATGTTATGTACATATATTGAGTGTTTTGTAAAAGTTGGTAGAAGTGGGAAGGGTCTATCACTACAAGTGAAGACGCATATATATTTATGTATGCTTCTATGCATTTGTGTATTTATGTATGTACATATGTGTGTATGCATTTATTAATTTACATATTATATATATATATATATATATATATATATATATATATATATATATATATATATATATATATATATATATATATATATATATATATATATATATATATTAATTCATTCATTGATTGATTGATTGATTTTATTTATATTATTTTTCTTTACGTGTATGTAAATATAAATGTACATACATATGTATGTATGCATGTATGTATTTACCTATGTTGTATATATGCATGCATGTATGCATGCATGATGTATGTTTGTGTGTGTGTGTACGTCTATGTATGTATGCATGTATTGTGAAACTTTTGGAACAGTTTATTTGGGAAGACACATGAATGGATGATGAGGTATAGATGAAGAGAGGCAAAGAGGAAGGAGAGATATTATGCATGTGTGTGTGTCTGTGTGTGTGCGTGTGTGTGTGTGCATCCGTGTGTGTACAAGTAAAAGATGATATGGGTAAAACAAAAAGACTGAGGGCTAGCGTGAGTCTAAATCTAGAAAATTAAGGGCTAAATATTTATAAAAATTCACTAAGTTCTTTTGGAGTAAAAGACCAGCCATATGGTTACAATGCAAATAAAATAGAGCTTCTCAAGAAAGACGAAGAAAGAAAAATAATGAAGCTCTTTATGAATCTGACTGTCCGTTCTGTAAAATGTGAGAAGAAAACATCAATGGCATCATTAAGGTTCTTCTCACAAGTCGACGTTGTCGTATTCACAATGATCCGCATGAGTCTTCTCAGTCTCTGAATTTGAGGTCTTCCGCATAACCGTCTCATGTACGTCCTCGTCAAGTACGAGAATGCTATCAATGTCTCCATATTCTATGTTCTCCAGGAGTTTTGAATACCATGAGTATGTTCTTGGTGTTGTTGGCATATCTACAGACTCTGTCGCCTTCTCAAAACGTTTCAACAACTGATTCATATCTGTTTATATGGTAAACAGATTAAACACCATTATGTTACGAGAAAGAATCATAATAATGTACTCTTACTAGATTCCAATTCAAAATGGTAATAAATTTACAAACAATTAGACAGAATGCTCATGAAAACGTGCTCATTGATGGGTGCATAGGAGCTCTTCGACATGACGCATGCAGTGGATAATCTCCGGCTAGAATCGAGGTACACCATCTCTTTGACGTGACCCACGTGTTTTTTTTTTTTTTTAGTGAAGGCTCGGCAAATGTCTACTTCCCGAGCTTTAATTTTGAAAGAGCAATTGTACATGTGAATGGCCATAGTACCCACAGGACCCCCCATATCTCACAATGGAGGGGTTAGACAAGATTACAACTGATTTCAACTGGTTTAGGCCAAAGCCATTACATGTCCAGTCCGGGGATTGAACTCTGGACTTTCATCTCAAGTGGCCAAAGACTCGACCACTAGGACAACAAGACTTAGACAAACATTTATTTTGGCCCTCCATCTACAGGCACTATCGAATGAAAATAGATGATTTCTGATGAGCATATGTATACACTGCACATATATTGGCATGTTGATAAGGCAAACAAGCAAAGTAAATCCCTGGGATGTTGTTGCATTATTTGTCTGTTTTTTTTGTCTGTTTTAATATTTGCCAGAGTTCAAAGCCATTCTAAGTTATCTTCTTAGAGAAAAACACAATGAAGATTTTCAGTGATATATTCACTGTTAAGTTCATCTACTGGAAAACAACAGGAGTAGCACTTGGGATGCTTCCCTGTAGATCTTCAATACACACATCCATGTCTATTCGATCCACCTCTGATGTGAAGATCTGCTCTTCTTTGTGAGACTCGATAACGCTTGCCTTTGGCGACCTCCCGAATTTGTAAGAGTGACCCACTACTGCATTATCCAGGTCATTCGCCTCATACAAGTGACACAAAACTCTAACAGTGTTTGCATAAGCATGTATGCACACTCACACTTAAATGCAAGATTTCATTCTACCCTTGAGGAAGATGAAAAGAGTTTGAGCAGATTCCATGTGCCATCGAAGTAGATCTCAGTTATATGTCCCTGATACCAATCGCCTAAATACTATACCGAATGCAAGTTCTATTAGCTTCAGATAGCAAATCAGAACATCCACAGTGAATGGCCATGGCTGAAATGAAGGAGAGCTGCTGTTGATATGGACTATTCACAGACTTGATAGCAAATCAAAACATCCACAGTGCATGGCCATGGCTGAAATGAAGGAGAGCTGCTGTTGATGTGGACCATTCACAGACTTTGGCTTCTAAGGATGTTTAGGTTCATATCATGTTATGCAATGGAGCTTAGTATAATTCTCGATATTTCTGAGAGACATGGATCAGAGAGAGAAAAGGATGCAGAGAGAGAGAGAGAACCTTTCAACCGGTCACCATTATCTGGGCTTCGAGCTTCTTTGCTCCATCGCTGATTAACAATGTCCTTAGAGCTTGCAATCGGATCGTTCGGATACCATGCATGTATGGGAGATACGTTCTTCAACATGTCTGTATACAGAGGAGAGCTGGAAGGTTTCATGGATGGACGAGACGGGGTGATTCCCATGTAGTAACCCCCCTTGTACCGAGGTGAGGAGCAATGTAGAGGAAACGTACAATTGTGGTCTCTCTTCATGTCCAATTTCCCATTGCTTCTGATTGACAGTTCTCCCAGAGGCGTCTTGCGGAGTGGCTCCTTGAGACCTTGCGCTGTCCTATCCCCATCGACACGCTTGCTCTGATTGTGGATGGCCTGAACAATGGATGGTTTGTTCTCAAGATATTCTGATTCATCGGAATCGTACTCTCTCACTTCGCTGGGGATGGTGTCGTGATTGTCATCATCTTCATGAACAAGGAAATGTGCGTCAGTTCCATTCCCATCCTGGTCCATCAATGTGTCTCTCTGTTCGACGACATCCGCCGCCTCTCTGGGGATCCGGCCATGTTGCGTACCTGTCGGGGGGTGGGTACAAACATTGGTGGAAGGACCCCTCTCCGGCTGACCGTCAGAGAACTCGATTTGGGTCTTCTTCGGTTCAGTGTAGCTTTCTTCAGCGGCGCAGTCTTTCGAGCCTCCGCAGCCCATTGCAGAAGGCGCCGCTTTCGACGACGTCAACAACAGGCAGTCGTGAAGATTACCGACCGACAGATCCACTGCACTTTCAAAAGAGAAACTAAGGTGACGAGCCTTCCTCCTTGATGAAGAATTTACCAGTGTCGCTGGGTAGGCGCGTTGGGTCGCAGCTTAACCGTCTCCTACGTCATGCCTCTGCTATAAATTCATCGGCCATTTTCCATCTGTTCGTTCGTCCTCGCACCGTGCACGTATCTAGCCTCGGACTCGACGCTTTCCTTCTCCTTCTCTAGGAAATGCTTAGCATGTCTCCATTCGTCATTCAATTTCGCTCTCTGTTCGCGCGTCTTCGCGATGTGCATGTAACTGGTTTCGGACTTGAGCGCTTTCATTCTCTAGAAAATGTTTCGAATCTCTCTCTCTCACACACACACACAATGCATACATAAATCTCTCTCTCTCTCAATGCATAGATAAATATATAAATAGTAAAATACAATGCATACATAAATCTCTCTCTCTCAATGCATAGATAAATAGATAAATAGTAGAATGCAAGTGCAAAATTATAAGTGGAATCGATTAGAATTATCACATGACAACATTTTTATTAGTGCTATAATTGACCCTAGTGCTATAAGGTCGATAGTAGTGCTCAAATTGGTCATTACTAATCCGAGCACTCCATAACCTCCAAGAGTATGAGCTACTCATCCTTCTTCTCCAAGCATGTTCTCTTCCTCCTCTAAAGTAGGTGTATAACTACACTTTCCCACTCACAAGAGGAAAGTGTGAGTAGAGCACCCATCAGTTGTTGATGTACTACGGAAAAACCATAAGCTTATACTTATATAGAAAACCAAAGGATAGTTTTAAGCCAACAAATATGGCGAAAAATCTTGTAAACCATGTGTAATGAGTTTTCATGATCTGCCTTTGAATTCCAATCATCGTTTTAATGTATGTGTGATATTTTTGAAGATATGCGGTATGATTTTGGTATTTAAACTGCTAATCTTTATTTTCAACTATACATGAGTTCATATTGATTATTTTAGGTGACATGGAAGCTCATGTAGGGGCATTAAACCTAGAGTTGACACTTAACATGGTTTGATTATTGCTAGCTTTTATAATTGGGCTAATCTCTATAACTACGGTTTTGACAAGTAGATTAAAGGTTTGCCTTTTGAGTGGGTTATTGATGGAATCCATCATTCTTGAGATCTAAATTAAATATATACAAATTAGAATTTCTAATATCCTAATGTGCTAAATATCGAACAATCCCCTTCTTAAATTCGTATTGATTGACGTTTGATATTCTCAGACTTTGACATAGAAGGGAGAATTGCATAACACTTTAGAAAGATGTGTATGTTCTTTCTAACCTTCTCTTTTTGTGAGACTTGCTTTGAGGAATAAATCTTTCCACTAGACGATACTTGGAAGTGCGTTGAAGTATAAGTTTTCTATTACGATCTGAAGTCCAAAGAGAAATCAATAGTATGAAACTATTGTTCCATAGATTCTAGGACTTATGCAAAAGATAATGTCTTTTAAACTTGATGAGTATATTCCTTTGAATAGTGTTCAAGTTGGATTGAACATATTTAGCAGTGCAAAAAAGTGGTCCAAATGTTGGAGTTTGAGGTATGTGGAAGCACACAAAAAGCACAAGGAGGAAGAAGAATCTTGGAGCACAACATAAACACAAACATATTACCAAGTGAATGTACAAAGATAAGTCGACCATTAGGGTTATAGGCATATATACATGCCAAGGGGAAAAAACTCGTATAGAGGAAAAAAAGTACCCCGGTAGTCCTTACTGTGCTCGCAGACATCATACCAAAATATATCAACAAATCCCCCCTAGGAGTGATGCGCTAAACAAGGCATTGGCACTCATGTATGAGGAAGTGCCAAGATATGTGAAGATATCAATGCACAAAGGGAAGTAAGCCCAAAGCTTTGCGAAACGCTTGAAATCCTCCCTAGGTAGAGCCTTTGTGAAAAGATCTACAACATTATCATATGTGGGCACATATGCAAAATTAAACCTAATCGTGCTTAGTGCGAGCATGGAACACACGGTTCCTTGCAATTGCCAATGTGATCCAATTGTCAATGAAGATGGCAATGGAAGATGACTAACAAACACCCAAATCAAATAAAATGCATCTAAGACACACACATTCAACATTTATTGTGAAAGTTTCCCTATACTTAGCCTCACAACTAGAAGTGGCCACAGTAGGTTGCTTCTTGCTCAACCAAGATATGCATGGGCTACCAAGCATGAAGCAAAAACCGTTAGTGGACACATGTGTCATAGCAACCAACCCAGTCTGAGTCAAAAAAAGCATGTAAATTTGGTGGCAATGATTCCCTCTTGAGACAAAACAATCCAAGTAGATCAGTACCAATCAAGTCGCGAGAGATGTGTTTAACTACCTGCCAATGCTTGACACCTTAGCAATGCATAAAACTCCTCATTTGAGACATAGCAAACTAAATATCAAGCTAATTTATGCATAAGTAAATCAATCATCCAACAACCTACTGATAGAGAACAACATCAAATGCATCTCCACCATCATGAAAACTTAACCATAACCCTGTTTCCATAGGAGTGACAATAGTTTGCAACCTTCAAGGCCAAAATGCTACAATAATGTGTTAATATATTTTGCTTGACACAAATCTATTCCTTGATCACTTTGCATAAAGTAAATGCCCAAATAATGAAGAAAATACCCCAAACATGACATCCCAAAAGAGGCATGCAAATCAAACTTAAATTCAGCAATATTCTTCTCATTAGTACCCTTGAGCAACATGTCATCAATATATACTACGATGATAAGAAGTACACCATCCGCACACTTAACATATAAGGTCTCTCACTTGGACTACTCTCAAAACCATGTGCAATCAAGTAAGCATGTGTTGCAGAAAAAAGAAGTGAAGAAAAGCGAGCCAAATTTTTTCATATTTTCAAGCCTATTTTCTTTCAAAATCCTTTGTAACACATCAAAGTTGCCATGTAAATGCTCTAGAGGAATCCGCTAGATGCATGATCCTTGAACAATGTAACATTAGCCTTGTACAATAGTAGGGATTTAGTGAATTTCAATAAAAAGTGGTGGTCTTGTGTGAAAAGACCATTTTTAAGGCACATGTATATAAGTCACTTTGTGAACCTTTGTAGATACTTTTTGCCATTGTGAGTAATCTAGCTGAAAATCTTGAATTTGCTTCTTCTTCCTTGCATATCTTCCTCTCCAAGAGTTTCTATGTGTGTGATGCTTGAAATGTGTGTCTAGAGATGTTGTCTACCCTTCCCCCTTCTGTTTGCACCATTGTGTTGTGTGTGTAAAGCTTGGTGAGCTATGGAGCAGGAATGAGTGTTTCCGAACACTCAGTATTTTGCCCATAACTTGAAGTATGTTTGTCAAATTAAGTTGAAATACTAGCATTAGGATGTGCTTCATCATGAGCTTGGAAATGAACCCAGTATTGAACATATTCGGATATTGGAGCTGAGAGAAAAGGCGTAATTTGTGCTTACTACTGTGGCAAGTATCGCGACATGCATTTTCAGTGAGGAAGGTGATCTGAGAAGTAGACAGTCCTAATTTACATGCATTGTCTGCACATGCACTTCATTTATCAATACATGTGTACATGTCCTCATACACTTGATAGGTCTACTTCATAGATTGATAAATTAAACATGTATTGATCCACCACTATATGTACTTTTTGGTGATTTGGGTATAGTCTCAATTATCACGAGTCCCTAAGACATTTTGGCTTAGGTACACATGTTTTTGGCATTGTTGCTAGGGAATATTCTAATCAAGGTGCATATGTGATGGTTATGGCTATGGACTGAAGGTATTGTGTGCTAAGAAGCAATTTCAGTGAGCGGCAAGTAAAAAAATTATTGCACTTGTTACTTCACATACTCATGGTGTGTGTAGCAAGTTTTTAGGTTTAGGAGTGAGGAAATGAGAGAGTTAGGGTTTAGGGATAGAAAAATTGGTAGGAGTCGAATAGGAAAGTCATGCCAAGAAATTCACGAAAAAAAAATTGTTCATTTTAGTTTCAGGCCTTGTTCATCGTGAAGCCTTAGATTACAAAGTTTTCCATTTTCCCAAGTCACTTGTACTTGTTGCAAGTAACGTGAGCTGACTAGCGACTGGTATCGCAGAGCAGGTGTCATGGAGATATACATGCAAAGAGGGAGTTAACAACTTAGAAGTGAGCAAGGGGAACCTCTAAGGTAAGTCTTGCATCTTCCTAACTTCCAAATCCATAAGAACAACTCATAAAATGTGACATGACACCATCAGTGTATCTCAAGGGCCACAGAGATGGTTTTGAGTGAGTAGTTGCACCCATAGGCACAGAAAGAAATAAGGAACACACAAAGAGCACATCCCTACAAAAAGAATTGGAATTTTGACCTACCTATGCCCAAGTATCATGACCGATTGAGTTCAAGTGTCATGATACCAAAATTCCCGAGTGTCCCGATACTTGGTAGGTATCGTGTATCACCACTACCTCAACTCCCCATGTATCACGATACCTAACAAATATCGTGTATCGTCGGGTGGATTATCGTGAGTGAACATGTATCGTGTATCGTTGAGACTTGTTAACTATTGTGTATCATGTGTTCCTAAGTCTGTGAAGTATCATATCGTGGAAAAGTAATATCGTGTATCAAGTATCGTGGCATTCTCGTATCATGTATCATCACGATCATAAGTATCGTATCATCTGAGTTGGTATCATGTATCGTTTACTCTCCAAGTATCGTCGATCATGACAATTGCACATATCATATCGACGAACTTGGTGTGTCGTGTATCATTCAGATCAAGTATCGTGTATCGTTTAGGACTTAATTATTGTATTGTAAAAATAAGTATCATGTATTCTCCCTACAGAGATATTGTGTATCATATGCTTAGCCTACCGTGTATCGTTCTTCAACAAGTATCGTGTATCGTACCACATGTGTATCATGTACCGTGGGTAAAAAGGAAAAGTGACCAGGGAGTTTTGAAGGAGAAAATTGAGGGGCCTAGTACTCAAACATTGCCCAGGAATAGTCAAATGAGTTAACAGATTACCTAAAAAAAAGCAGGTAGGAGATAAACCGTGAATGATTTTAAGATCCGGAGGGGTGTTAGGGAGTAGAGAAATACTATTTAGGAAAATGAGACACGAGAATTCATCAAATGCATGAAAAAGTTAAAGAAAAGATTGAGGATGTTCTAAATATGACGTACTTCAATCCTTAAGCATTATCACTCTATAGAAGAGATCTAAGCCATGATATTGATCTTATTCCGTGCGCCATTGCATTAGATGGAGATACAATGATAAGTGGAGGGAAAGGATTTATATGCTCTCCCATATGCACAAAGGATATATCAATTTAACAAGGAAGAAATATTATTAAATCCAACGTTCAGAAGATTTGCTAGAAAAATTAAGAGGAGCTATTATATTTTAAGAAAACTGACCTCAATGCTATAAGGTAGATACTAATGCTCAAATCTAGTCCAACCACTCCATAACCTCCCTCCAAGACTATAAGCTACTCATCCTTCTCCTCCAAGTATGTACTCTTGCTCCTCTAAAGTAGGTGTATGACTACACTTTCTCACTCACAAGATAAACTCTGAGTAGAGCACCCATGAATTGCTGATGTAGTACGGAAAAACCATAAGTTCATAGTTATATAGAAAACCAAACGATAGTTTTAAGCCACGAAGATATGATGTACGATTTAGGTGACATGGAAGCTCATGTTGACACTTGACATGGTTTGATTATTGCTAACTTTCATAATTGGGCTAACCTCTATAACTACGGTTTTGACAAGTAGATTAAGGTTTGACTTTTGAGTGGGTTATTGATTCAATGATCAAAACTAAACGTTTCTATCGAACACTCCCCTTCTTAAATTCTTATTGATTGAGGTTTGATATTCTTAGACTTTGACATAGAAGGGAGAATTGCAAACACTTTGAAAGATGTGTATGTTCTTTCTAACCTTCTCTTTTTGTCAAACTTGCTTTGTGGAATAGATCTTTCCAATAGACGGTACTTCAAAGTGTGTAGAAGTATCAGTCTTCTATTGCAATCTGAAGTCCAAAGATAAAGCAATAGTATGAAACTAGTGTTCCATAGATCCTACAGCTTATGCAAAAGATAATGTCTTCTAAACTTGATGACTATATTCCTTTGAATAGTGTTCAAGTTGGATTGAACATACTTAGCACTGCAAAAAAGTGGCCCTAATGTTGGAGTTTGAGGTATGTGGAAGCACACAAAAAAGCACATGGAAGAAGTAAGCCCAAAGCTTTGCAAAAATCTTAAAACTTCTCCCTAGGTAGAGCCTTTGTGGAAAGATTTGCAACAATTGCCATGTGTGGGCACATATGCCAAATTAAACCTAATCGTGATTAGTGCGAGCATGGAGCACACGATTCCTTGCAATTTCCAATGTGGTATGATTGCCAACGAAGATGGAAATGGAAGAAGACTCACCAGCACCCAAATCAAACAAAATGCATCTAAGTGACACACACACTCAACATTTGTTGTGAAAGTTGCCCTATACTTAGCCTCAAACCTAGAAGTGGCCACAATAGGTTGCTTCTTGCTCAACCAAGATATGCATGAGCTACCAAGCATGAAGCAAAAACCACTAGTGGACACATAAGTGTCATCGCAACCAGCCCAGTCTGAGTAAAAAAAAGCATGTAAATTTGGAAGCAATGATCCCCTCTTGGGACAAAACAATCCAAGTAGTTGAGTACCAATCAAGTAGCAAAAGATGCATTTAATTGCCTACCAATGCTTGACACCTTAGCAATGCATAAACCTGCTCATTTGAGACATAGCAAACTAAATATCAAGCCAAGTTATGTATAAGTAAATCAAGCATCCAACAGCCTATTGATAGAGAACAATATCAAATGCATCTCCAGCATCATGAAAGCTTAATTGTAACCCTGTTTCCATAGGAGTGGCAATAGTCTTACAACCTTCAAGGCCAAAATGCTATAATAATGTGTTAATATACTTTGTTTGACGTAAAGCTATTCCCTCATCACTTTACATAAAGTAAATGCCCAAATAATGTTGTAAATGCCCCAAACCAAACATCTCAAAAGAGGCATGCAAATCAGCCTTAAATTCACCAATATGCTTCTCATTAGTACTGTCAAGCAACATGTCATCAAGATATACTATGATGATAAGAAGTACATCATCCACACACTTAACGTATAAGGTCTCTCATTTGCACTATTCTCAAAACCATGTGCAATCAAGTAAGCATGTGTTGCACAAAAAAGAAGTGAAGAAAAGCGGGCCCAATTTTTTCATATTTTCAAGCCTATTTTCTTTCAAAATCCTTTGTAACACATCAAAGAGCCATGTAAATGCTCTAGAGGGGTCCTCTAGATGCATGATCCCTAAACAATGTAACTTTAGCCTTGTACAATAGTAGGAATTTAGTGAATTTCAATAAAAGTGTCAGTCTCTTATGGGAAAAGACCATTTTTAGGCCACATGTATATAGTTCACTTTGTGACTCTTTGTAGAAACTTTTTGCCATTGTGAATAATCTAGTTGAAAATTTCGAATTTGCTTTTTTTCCTTGCATATTGTCTTCTTCAAGAGTTTGTATGTGTGTGTGATGCTTGAAATGTGTGTCTAGAGGTGTTGTCTACCCTTCCCCCTTCTATTTGCACCATTGTAGTCTATGTGTGTGTGTGTGTAAAGCTTGGTGAGTTGTGGAGCAAGAGTCAATGTTTCCCACCACTCATTATTTTGCCCATAACTTGAAGTACATTTGTCAAATTAGGCTAAAATACTACCATTGGATGTGTTTCATCGAGAGCTTCAAAATGAACCGACTGTTGAACATATTTGGATATCACAGCTTAGAGAAAAGGCCTAATTTGTGCTTACTAGTGTAGCAAGTATTGCAACATGCATTTTGAGTGAGGAAGGTGACATGAGAAGTAGATAGTCCTTATTTACATGCATTGTTTGCACATGCACTTCATTTATCATTACATATGTACATGTCCTCATACACTTGATAGTTCTACTTCATAGATTGATAAATTAAACATGTATTGATCCACCACTATATGTACTTGTCGGTGATTGGGGTATAGTCTCAATTATCATAAGTCCCTAAGACATTTTGGCTTATAAATGTACACATTTTTTTGGCACTTCAGACGGGGAATAGTTTGATCAAGGTGCCTGCGTGATGGTTATGGCTATGGAGTGAAGGTATTGTGTGCTAAGAAGCAATTTTAGTTAGCGACAAGTCAAAAAAAATCTTGCACTTGTTACTTCAAACACTCATGGTGTGTGTAACAAGTTTTTAGGTTTAGGAGTGAGGATAGGAGAGATTTAGGGTTTAGGGATAGAAAAATTGGTAGGAGTCGAGTAGGAAAGAAAAATTGTTCATTTCAGTTTTAGGCCTTGTTCACCCTAGAGGCTTAGATTACAAAGTTTTTCATTTTCTTAAGTCACTTGTACTTGTTGCAAGTATTATGAGCTAACTAGCGATTGGTATTGCAGAGTAGGTGTCATGGAGAAATACTTGCTCAAAGGGAGTTAGCAGCTTAGAAGTGAGCAAGGGGAACCTCTAAGGTAAGTCTTGCATCTTCCTGACTTCCAAATCCATAAGTACAATTCACAAAATGTGACACGACACCAGCAGTGTATCTAGAGGGCCACAGAGGGGGTTTTGAGTGAGTATTTGCACCCGTAGGCACATTAAGAAATTAGGAACACATAAAGAGTACAACCCTACAAAAAAGATTGGAATTTTGACCTTCCTAAGCCCAAGTATCGTGACCGATTGAGTTTGGGTATCACGACACAAGAATTACCGTGTCCCGATACTTTGAAGGTATCATGTATCACTAATACCTCAACTCCCCATGTATTGTGATACCTAACAAGTATCATGTATCATCGGGTGGAGTATCGTGAGTGACTGTGTATCGTGTATTGCTGATACTTGTTAACTATCATGTATCATGTGCTCCTCAAGTATCACGTATCGTGAGGCTACGAAGTATTGTATCATGGAAAAGTAATATCGTGTATCAAGTATCATGGCATTCTCATATCATGTATCATCAGGATCATAAGTATCATATCATATGAGTTGATATCATGTATCATATACTCTACAAGTATCGTCGATTGTGAAAATTGCAGATATCATATTGATGAAGTTGGTGTGTCATGTATCGTTCAGATCAAGTATCGTGTATCGTTTAAGACTCAAGTATCATATCGTAAAAAGTAGTATCATGTATTCTCCCTACAGAGATATCGTGTATTGTATGCTTAGCCTACCATGTATCGTTCTTCAACAAGTATCATGTATCATACCACATGTGTATCGTGTATCATAGGTAAAAAGGAAAAGTGACCAAGGAGCTTTGAAGGACAAAATTGAGGAGCCTAGTACTCAAACATTGCCCAAGAAAAGTCAATTCAGTTAATAGATAACATAAAAAGGACGTAGGAGATAAACAATGAATGAACTTAAGATCCAGACGGGTATTAGGGAGTCGAAGAAGTGTTGTATCTTTGGTAGAAAGTGTAGGTTAACAGAGCATCCACTCCATCTACTCTGATTCTTCTAGTGATTTAGAGGAGGAAAGAATCATGGCTTCAGAACACATGCATAGTTCTATGCCTATGGCCGTACTCATGTCTATTGTTGAAGGTGAATAGAGGACATCCCTACAATATGTTTCTACAAACTTACATGGATTACCCATTTACCTTGATGGCCTCAATAGGTACGTAGGAAGAATGAGAAATTTGGCTGAATCGAAGATAGTCCCGAGACCAGCGATAAAATACAAAGGAGGTTTCTATATGGACAAAGTGGGACAAATATATGCAGTGACTGAGCACCTAGAATAGATAAATGAAAGAGGAGAGGTGCAGGAACCAGAAAACCCTAGTAGACCTGATAGTGGAGATCTTGTGACTACCCCTAGGGGAAAGTCGATGATTACTCATATACTAAGAGGAGATCTAATCCCCTATGATGATTATCTAATTAATGTGTATATGGTGAGTGGCTTGGACATATTACTGCAAGCCACCTCACATGTACAATGAGAAGGCATCGAACCGGCCACTATTTATGAATTATGAGATCCTGAAGATTCTTCTAAAGTTACCTACCTAGACCAGAATAAGAGAAGATATTGGCATGCTGATGACCTTGAGAGGTCAAGGTTGAGATACATGGGGTTGCCCATATTCCCTCCTCAAGGCCAGACAACCACTTCACAGAATCCCTTTGAGACTCAGCAAAGTGTTGAAAACTTAGCCTCTAGACAAACCAACCAACAAAGCGTACCAGTCATATTGTAGGTGCATTTTTACATGCCAGGAACTAACCCCAACAATCAAACTCGCCCAAGAAGTGGAAATATAAATAGACCACCTTTCCAAATGAGACCACCACAAGGAGCCGAACCACGAGTATGTCCAGTACATCTCACTGTCCCTATGATTCTTAGACCCCCCACAATCGGGTAGAAGGCTAAGGCCAATTTAGGTAGCCAAAGTGTATGAGAAATTATTACGATGGTTCAGGAGATCCATGTGACCATATTGCTGAATTCAAGCAAGTGTTGCATGAAGAACAAGTAGATTATTTCTTTGTACAATATGAATCTTTTGGCCTAACCCTTACTAGAATAGCTCAGACTCGGTTCCAACCATTGGAGCCAAATTGTTTTTCAAACATCGAACATTTTTTCTAAGAATTTATTAGCGAATTCACCAAGAGGGGTACTAAACAGAATTCCTCTTTGTTGATCCATAGTTTTAAGCAGAACCACGATGAGACTATGAAAATTATTGCCATACAATTTAATTAGTACATAGATAGGTGCCCAACAACTAAGAGACTATCCCAACAAAAGACAGTATCCCTGTTTTTAGATGGCTTAACCAATGGGACATTAAGAACGTTGGTTTATGTGAAACATTTGCAAACATTGAGTGATTGTCTACAAGAGTGTATAAACTTGGAAGATAACCTAGCAAATGACCTAAAAATCCCACAAACCCCCATAAAAGCAGAGGATACGGTTAGTAATGCCACCTCTAACACCAACAATGTAGAAGAAATTGCAAACTTAGGGGCCAAAAAACTAGGTGTTCAAGGACAAAAGAATTACCAAAATCCTCCTTTAAGGGTTCCCATGCTATGAAGGTGCATGCATTGTGGGGATCATCCATCTCATACTTGTGTAAGGAGAGGACGAGGACCCCCACAACCTTTCCAATATAATGGACAACCAACCTAGGGACCTAACTTGTATTGTCACATTGAACAGAAGTACACAGATCACATCACTAATAATTGCCCCCTTAATAGACAACCTAGGCCCTCTGCACCACCACAATATCAACCTTATGGACATCCACCTAGGGATCAGGGTAGAGAGGTTCCAAGATGCAACCCATACCAAGGACCACCTATAGCGCAAAGAACATATGAGTACACAGGATACAAACCACCTCAACCAGTGTTAGGGCAACAACACCCACACCCTCAGAATGTAGTGCCAGTAAAGTATGCGCAAATTGAAGAAAATATGGAGGGAGCAGTTGTGTTAGCCACTCCATTGACTAACACTGAAAACCTTGGCTAAGGATTTGATCAAAGCCAAGTAGATTACTATCCTTATGAGTCTAGCCTCGTGGGATACAATCACGCCTATGAGCAACAATATTATGGGTATGAGGGGTATGAAAGCTCATATGGTCTAGAATATGCTAATCTCATGTACATCGCTCCTAGGGCCCCACTTCCAAACAGATCCATAGTCAGACCACCTGTATCAAGAGGCCCATGCTATAGGTGTGGTGGAGACCATTTTATTAGGGAGTGCACCTTGCCATACAATCCCCCACCCCCATGTTTGGGAAGGATATTATAATTAATGGGGCAAAGAACATATGTTTAGAGATTTCCCTAAGAACCCCAATAAAGTCGCAACCACCACTCAGATTAATGTGATCGAAGTAATTGAGTCCTCAGGAAGTGACAAAGAATACATTGTGCCTCTAAAGGCCATTACTCGAGCTAGGACTAAAGAAATCTTAGATAGAGAAGCAATGAACAACTCCAAAATTGAGGAGGAGCTAGAATCTGAAGTCCAAGTTGTTGCATACTCAGAGGAACCTAAGGATATCTCCAAACTTAAGAAGGTTCAAAGATGGAAAGCAAGAAGAGAGAAAATAAAAAACAAATGGATTAAAAAGAGAATTGAGGAGAAAGAACAAAAACTAAAAAAGACTGAAACTAAAGAGAACCAAGTGGCAAACAAGAAATCTGACATAGTGACGAGGAAACCAATGGAAGAATAGGTAGGATCACTTCTAGCGGATCCCATGCCTGAAGATCTAAATATGTGCCTAAAAGCCTATCAATCCAAGATAGAGATATGATTGAGTCTAGAGCAGCATGAAAGAGTCTACCCATGAGGAGATCTTGAGAAAGAAAGATTGGAAATATGCAAAAAATTAATTGAGATTGCCCAAACCACACTAGAAAAGCCTATACCAACTCTTCTAGAAATTAGAATGTCTGAAGCTAAATTTCAAGAATGTGTAGAAGCTATCAATCTACGACCAAAGAAGGACGATCAAGATGAAGAACTAAAGGAAGAAATGAGTCGACAGAGCTCTTTAGTTCTAGACATAGAGGTCAACTGGCCACATGACCTTTGGGCCGAAGTGCAGGAAGAACGATGGAAGAAAAATGAAATTGAAAGACCACCTTTAGAAGAAGTAGATGTCTATGGGGATCAATTGACATTGGAACCTCAAGTGATCCATGAGGAACTAGCAAACCTAGACCACGAAAGAGAGGAAGAAATGAGTCTGATAACACTTCCTAATTATAGTGGAGAATATGAGTACAAGTCAAAAGTTTTCCATGCACCCACGATGAGGGGAAGAGGAAAGAAATTGTGAGATGAAGCCTCAAGCACACTATCAAAATTGAAGAGAAAAAAAGTCCATCCTTAACATTGGAAGAGTTTCTTCAAGTCAAACCTTAGTTGTGGAGGAAACTAGCCCAACAGTTGCACTTGGAAGAAACTAACCCATTTGTGCAATAAGAGAAGGTGAAGACCACACCCACAATAAAAATTATGATTGATAAAGTGGGTGAATTTAGTGAGGGAGATGAGGGAAACACATGCCTACTGATCACATTTAGAGGATACAGGACCAAAGCAATTTTATACACAAGAGCGAGAAGAGTTTACTTGAACTAGCCCATGTAAATAAATGGAGAATGCACAAGGGCGTTAGTGGAACACAAGAATTGAAATGATTAGGTGTGTATTGGCCGGACATGCAAAAGGATGTGCATGAGCACATCATTGACTACCAAGTGTGTTAGGAAAATACATCTGATGAACATTCCTCATTGTTATTCCACCATTGCCCCGGAATGGAGTAAAGCGTTAGTTAATTTTTAAAAATCATGCACTTATCCAAAAAGAGCAAGCTTAGCTAGGAAGAGAGCATCGGAAGAACATAGCAAAGACTACGCCATTATGGGAAGCAACTATTCAAAAGAGGAAAGGATAATCAATTACGACTGTGCATGCATGAAGGAGAATACCTTCTTATTCTAGAGACAGCTCATGCAGAAGTAGCTGGAGAACATTTTTCAGTCGACAAGACTGCAAAAATGACCCTCTTCACTGGCTTATGGTGGCCTACTTTACATATGGATGGAGAAACTTACGTGCGGAGTTGTGGTGTGAGTCAATGAATGAAGTATCTAATACAACAAGATGATATGCCCTTGAGACCCATGATTAGTGCATGAGCTTTCTCAAAATGGGGTATTGATTTCATTGGACCAATAAACCCCCCAGTGAAGGGATCACATGCTAAAGATATCATCGTAGCCACAGATTATTTGACAAAGTGGATGGAAGCAAAAGCTACAAGGAAAAATGATGCCCAAACCACAACAAAATTCCTATTTGAAAATATATTCACTCGCTTTGGAGTACCAATTGAAATCGTAAGTGATCTAGGAACACACTTTATTAATGAAGTCATCGAGTCATTTATGAATGAATTTCTATTAATTCATAAAAGGTCAGCATCCTATCACCCACAAGCTAATGGACGGGTGGAAATTTCCAATAGGGTGTTATGCATGATTTTAACTAAGATAGTCAACAACGAAATGTCATATTTGGGATAAACAATTGCATCATGCAATATGGGCATTCCGAATAGCATATAAAATGGTTATTGGAACCACTCCCTTTAATCTAGTCTATGGGCAAAACACAATATTGCCAATTGATTTCTTGGTCCCCACTCTAAGAGTTGTGAGAAATATGAGTGGACGGGACATGAATTATCAAGACAAATGGATCAAATAGAGAAATTGCATGAGACTAGGTTACAAGGTATAGTTGGCATCTATGTGGCAAATAGGAGACAAAAAGCCTATTATGACGTGTATATCAAGGATAAAGGACTTAGAGAAAGATACTTCGTGTTGGTGTACACTATTAAACAACATGCAATGAAATTGCAACAATGAGGATATGGATCATTGCTGATAAACAAAATTTCTGCAAGTGAAGCTATCAACCTAGCTACACTTGATGGAGACATTCTGCCCAACTACATAAGTGGTTGTAGGGTTAAACAGTATATGGAACCATTAACCAAAAGCATGTCAGCAAGGCCCTTAGGAGTGCAAAATAGAAAGAAAGACAAGGAAAGAATACGACAAGAAGCAAAAACATTATAACAAATACCAAAATGAAAGGAATGGATACGACAACATGACAAAACATATTTACAAGGAGAAGAACCTATCCCTATGGCAAACTATCACACCAACCATGCAAAAACCCTTCGAGATTTCATCTTACAACCATACTTAAACCTAGGTATTGGTAAGGACAATACCAATTAGTGGATTCATTGATCGGCACCAGAGCAGTCGTAAGTAGTATACAAGCCTCGCTATGGGAGAAGATAAAGAAACAACTTATTCCAACAAAGGGTCATATGATAGGGATTGAAGGCAACATCATCGAATGTGTAGGAGAAATTTCAATGTCTTTACATTTAGGGAACAATACCATGCAATAAAGACTTCTAGTTTGCAAAGAATCTGATCTTTTGGAAGAATTGGTCATAGGACAGGACAAGATTTTCGAATTTGAGGTCACTATCCACCTTGCCCTAGGATACATATCTGCAAAAATAGACAATAGAGAAGTCTTTAGTCTATTGGACGAGAAACCCCTAAAAACTCCATGGAAGGAAAACCCTAGGATTACAAGTCTAGGTGATCTTGTTAAAGAAAGGCCATCAAATCCCTTGTCTACCAATTCCATTGTTCTCCATACACCTACACCTTGTATAAATTGCATGATCATCCTATCCCTTCTATTCAAGAGATTAAGCCCGAGTGAACTAATAATGTCATTCAGCATAAAAGAACTTGTGAGGAGATCAAACGGCCTACAGTCTCACGAGCAACATGGAAACAACATCGACATGGCTACAAACAAAGATGGATTTGCAAAGATCAAATTCAACCATGTCAATGCAAGGAAATGTTGGGAAATCACAAGAAAACTACGAAACAAAGAAACGACAAAAATCGACCTTTATGGCAACATGAATCAAGGCTATTGCAAATATGGATACCTAAATGATTAGTGGAAGTTCAACAATCATGCTAACAAATATGGATCCCAAAAGAGATCAAGAAAAAAGCAACGGAAGGAGTAAGGATTCTAGACAAAGCAGTACGCAGGAGGATCAATTACTTGGATACACTAACCAAAGGCAAAGAGCAATAGGGGACAATAAAGAAAACGAAGTTCCAATATACAAACAAATATGTGTGGAGGATTAAATCCAAAGGGGTGAAGACGACAACACAATTCAATGCGACAAAACAGAATCAGAACACAACATTAGAATGGAGTCTAAAGTATGGACAAGGAGACTGTCAGACCAACAAAGGTAATCCATTTTACACTCATGCTGCACTGAATGCATCAAGAGTATTTAGTTTGTACTTTATTGAGTCTAGGAATTCTGACTAATACATGCTAACAATTGCTTCGGTTATTATTAACCTTTTTTGTTTTGTTTTAGCCATAAAATATGAAAAAAAAAAAATATATGCATGTTCAGGTATCATGCTCTACTAAAACTTGTGAGAGGGGAGTAGGTTCGCAATGAAAACCGACTCATAGCACACGTAAAATGGAGACTTGGGATTAATTATCACTTCTATTTCAAGTGTAGATGTCTGAAGATTGCGAAGCAACTCAACAAGAGGAGATCTTGGAGCTTCCTCTGGAAAGTGCGACCAAAGCTAGAGGGCACTGGTTTCGCAAAGACCATCCAACAAGAGATCATTTGTTTCTAATCAATATAAGAATTATGGTCAAGGACCATCAATTTCCCATAACATCACGAGAATCCCAAGTACTGCATGAAATACCATCAACTTTTGATATATTGACAAAAGCAAGAATTGTAAAGTACTTTACCAGGACAATCTATAAGCCCGACTTCAAAAGGTGTACTCAAGTGATGAACAATCTACATTTTCCATTAGACATGCCCACAGTGCCAAAAGCAAAGGTACTGAATTTATAGGGTGATTGGACAACAAATCAAATTCACCCATGAATTAATCAAAAGAGCTTTTGGTTGGACTAAGGATGGACTGATAGATCTCAAAGAAGAATGTCATGAAGCAAAGAAGCGAACATTTTTATATATAAATAGAATTGACATCGAGCAAGTTATGACTCGCGGTTACTATGGAGACTGAGGTACGCCCTCTTTCTCCCCCCATTACTAGTTCACCAACACATATTGTCGTGGAGGTACAAATTGATGATCATGCGATACTATAGAAATAAGCCAAAGAGAGTGGGCCCTAC
The DNA here is from genome assembly GCA_020310875.1 of Ceratopteris richardii. Lineage (NCBI taxonomy): Eukaryota > Viridiplantae > Streptophyta > Polypodiopsida > Polypodiales > Pteridaceae > Ceratopteris > Ceratopteris richardii. The sequence continues at coordinate 80,540,807 of CM035443.1, forward strand.
TAGTGTCCTGACTCACACAATAGTTCGAGGATACAATGGTGAAGGTAATGAGAGAATCCAAGATCAAAAGTAAAGAATTAGATCAAATCATGAAACCATTCAATGTACCATATGGGCTTTTGAAAAAAGAAACATGTCAATATATCAAGAGGACCACCCAAAAGGATCCAGACCAACAATTGAACTTTAAGGCCAATACTTTCTCATATACACACGATTGAAAAAGTCGATCCGATCTAGAGAAGCAAATTTTTGGAAAAGAATCCTAGATTGCAGGTGCACTAGCAAGCGGCACCATATTCAAGTAAATCCTTTTTTTTTTCTCGATGCCACATTGAAGGCCATGGATGCAGTTTTGGCAATGGTTGAATTTTCCATTATTTTTTGAAGACGATTAAAAATATTTTTGAAGATGTTTACAAATTTAAATGCTAGATTAGTAGCTTAAGAATTAAGTTTTTTGCTGACCACCGCCAACATTGAACGACGGCATAAAATCAGCTCAATGAAAGAGCTCATGATCTGTGAAGCTAATCTACTAAATCACATGGAAAGAATAGTTTTCCAAACCTACTCATGCTGCCTACAAAAGCATGTCGGCGACGACAGAGTTCAGGAGGAGGGATGTGTGGAGGTAGGCCCAAGCAAGAGAAGAAGAAGAAGGAAATCAAAACACAAAACAACTCAATAAAGAAACTCACTCTCTGCCCAAAGCCCCGTAGGGGCACATATCAAGCAACAATGCAAAACAAGGTGGACTTGAAGAGTGTGAACAAAGAAGTCAACAAGGTCCTTCCAACAACCATAGGAAGAAATCTAGTAAAAGGTGACCAAATACATGACACTCTAGTCATTGGGTGCATGCGTGGCAACCGGAGCAACCCTCATGTGTGAATGTAAGGAATGTCAAGGGGACAACGGAAGCATTGGTATGAGGCTCGGATAAGATAACAAATTGTCTGAAGGTCTTGAAGGCGTCCTCGACCACTTGTGGCATGTAGTTAAAAAAATATATAAACTGCCTTTGAATCTTTAAGGCCTCCGTGATTGTTGGCAATGGACAATTAAACATACAACATCAGGTTAAACATGAACAAGTTGGCAAGAGGCATAGAAAGACAACAAACCTCTTTAGCCATATATATCCTAGGTTCGGCCACTTACTACATGCTAGAGAAATCCGCAAAATCCTGTCAAGGGATGACAGAGACAAAGAGGGGGAAAGTGTTGCAGATGAAAAGATTTGAAGAAAAGAGGGCCCAAATTTTTCATATTTTCAAGCCTATTTTCTTTCAAAATCCTTTGTAACATATCAAAGAGCCATGTAAATGCTCTAGAGGAGTCCTCTAGATGCATGATCGTTGAACAATGTAATAGTAGCCTTGTAAAATAGTAGATATTTAGTGAAGTTCAATAAAAGTGTCAATCTCTTGTGTGAAAAGACCATTTTTAGGGCACATATATATAAGTCACTTTGTGACTCGTTGTAGATAATTTTTGCCATTATGACTAATCTAGCAAAAAATTTGCATTTTCTTCTTCTTCCCTGCATTCTTCTTCTCCAAGAGTTTGTATGTGTGTGATGCTTGAAATGTGTGTCTAGAGGTATTGTCTACCCTTCCCCCTTCTATTTGTGCCATTGTTGTGTGTGTGTGTGTGTGAAGCTTGGTGAGTTATGGAGGTGGAGTCAATGTTTACCACCACTCAGTATTTTGCCCATAACTTGAAGTATGTATGTTAGATTACTAGCATTGGATGCATCTCATCAAGAGCTTCGAAACGAATCCACTATTGACCATATTTGGCTATCGATGCTAAGAGAAAAGGCCTAATTTGTGCTTACTATTGTACCAAGTATCGCGACATGCGATTTCAGTGAGGAACGTGATGTGAGAAGTAGATAGTCCTAATTTACATGCATTGTTTGCACATGCACTTCATTATCATTATGTATGTACATGTCCTCATACACTTATACGTCTACTTCATGGATTGATAAACTGGTGATTGGGGTATAATCTCAATTATCACAAGTCCGTAAGACATTTTGGCTTAGGTACACATCATGTACCTTTTCAGACCAAGCAGATGGTTTGTTTCAAACTATATAATTTCTTTTTTAGTCTGCACACTTTGTTTTCATGCCCTTTTTGCACAAAACCATAGGGCTGAAATACATACACTTCTTCATTTAAGTCACCATTCAAAAATGCAGTTTTAATCTCCAACTTATGTACATTCCAACCATGATGAGCTACAAGAGCATAGATGTTATGAATGATGGTCATTCGACATGTGGGAGCAAAGGTCTCATCAAAATCAATGCCTCAAGCCTAGCCTTATACGTGTCAACTATTCCATCAAGCTTGCATTTTAGATTGTATACCCATTTAGTTCTAATGGCCTTTTTGCCTAGAGTCAAATCACATAAAGACCAGGTATCATTCTTGATAATAGCATCATATTATGATTGCATAGAAGCCATCCAAATTTTTGAAAATTTTGTGCTTCATCAAATGAAATAGACTCATTATCATCACAAAGAGTAGAGGCATCCATTGCATAGCAATCTGATGAGAAGGAAGCACTATGAGAGCCTAAATGAGTATGAAATGATAGAGGTGCATCTAATTTGCTATCTCTCAAAGACTACACTAGCCATTTAGGCATAGTTTTTGCCTCTTATATATCAATCCTCTCAAAACAAGTGCATCACGTAAATGTGCATTAGGAATATAGTGATCTGCGTCATAATTTCGAGCTTATAAAGGCTAAGAAATTGTCTGGTGTTGGTCCATATCAAAAGATTCTATCGAGGATAATAGATGCTAGGAAGAGGAGAGTGTTGTCTAGAAAATCAAAACAAAGTAAAGGGAAAGCAAAGAAAGCTATAAAGTGGATATGAAGATTAAATGTGGATCAAAATTTTTGAAAGAAATTCTCATTTCTTATTAATAAAGCCCATTTGGATATACAAAAAGCCTTATAATAGTAGTAGAGAAGTCCTCAAAGTGCATCCCGAGTGAAATTGTACATAATAATTTTACCATAGTTCATTAGAATAGAGCTTTTAATATTATCCTTCTTCAAATATGAAGGAACATGAGTTTAGGGTATTAGTATATAGGCTAGTTAAACTCATTTGTAAAGGACCCTTGATCTTTTTGCCCATTTTGAAGAAGAAGATCTCTTGAAACAATGGAGCCCCATAAACTTTCTTCATTGCCCTCTTTTCTCATTCTTGGAGAGATCTAATGCATATCTATGGCATGGAGTGCATGCTAAGAATAAGCTTTCTACTCCTTTCTCCTTCTTTATAGAGAATTAGTTGCATTTATGGAGCATAAGAAGAATGTAGGTGTAGATCGTTTACGATCATATGTATTTTTTCCATAACCTTCTCTATAACTCTCAAAATCATTTCAAGCCACTGTCAAAAGAATCTTCTCATCAAGATCTTCAAAATGAACTTTGTATTCACTGTATCTAGGCATTGGACCTAAGAGATATGATCAATTTAGTATTTGTTGTTGTTTTTGGGTGACATGCATGTCTACACAAGTAAAAGGTGGGTGAGTGTTTATCATTGCATGCCATAGGTACATCTTTGTACATTACTGTGTTCGCCATTGCATATGCACATGCAGTTGGTTGGTTTAACTCTCAGTTTGATATATTAAGCATGCTTAAATCAAACCACCAATCGACTATGCATGCAAGACATGTGATTGATAATTAGGTTTTGATATATTTTGGTAGTGATGTGTATGAAAAGATTTATGGTGCTAGGGCACTTTTTTCCCTCTTTATGAGGTTTTTTCCCCTGCCTTATATATAGGCCTATAACCCTAATGGATCATGTGTCTTTGAACATTCACTTGGTAAAACATTTGTGTATTTTGTTGTGCTCCAAGCTTCTTCTTCTTCTTCCTTGTGATGTTTGTATGCTTCCATAAGCCTCAAACTCTAATGTATAGGGCATCTTTCACAATGATTGTTGAGTGTCTATGGCTCAAACGCCTTATGGATGATTTGGGTGTTGGTCAGTCTTCTGCCACCACCATCTTCACTATAGTCAGATCGCATTGGCAGTTGTGAAAAACCCTCTGTTCCATGCTCGTACTAAGCACATTGAGGTGCACTATCATTATGTCAGGGAGAGGTTCTCTGTTGAAGCTTTGCACAAAGCTTTGGGCTTACTCCCTTTTGTGGATTGATTACACATAGCTTGGCACTTCCTTATACATGAGTGCCCACTTCTTGTTCACCGCATCACTCCTAGGGGGGATTTGTTGATATATTTAGGTAGTGATGTGTGTGAACACACTAGGACTATCGAGGCACTTTTTTCCCTCTTTAGAAGGTTTTTCCCCCGCCTTGTATATACACCTATAACCCTAACGGGTTACATATCTTTGTACATTCTCTTGGTAATACATTCAGTATTGTCTGTTGTGCTCCAAGCTTCTTCTTCTTCCTTGTATTAAGAAGATGCATTGTTATGAACTCCCCAAACCTTGCACCGATTTCCCAATTCAATTCAATTCATTGGCAAATAATCAAACAAAACCAACAACATTTGTAGATACTAGGAGTCACAAGATGAGGAGGACCAAGATGATCATCATGATGAGCCAATTCTATTGATAAGGGCAATGGCAGAAGAGAAATCACAAAGCACGAAAGAGGTAGCACCCATTCATGTTGAATGTTCTATTAAAGAAGGTAATACTAAGGAAGAGAGCAACCAAAGTTACAATTACAGATGAGACAACCATTCAATGTAATGATTCATATAGTGGAAGGAAAATAGGTAGGGATTGATAATCCACCTATATTTCCAACAACATGGTTACATATGGATGTCACACAACTAAAGCCGATAGTTCATAGTATTATTTAGAGTGATATGGACACTCAGTAGGAGTTAGTGGAACCTGATAAAGAATATGTCCATGCTATTTTGGAAAGAAACAGATTTTAAGTTCTTAATGAACAACTCTTGGAGCAACTAAAGCATTCACAAAGACAATATGATTTATCAAAAAAAGAGTTAGAAGAATCAATTATCAAAATTGACTCCTTGATGTTACTTGGCAAATGAAGGTAAAGGAAGTTATAATAGATTACGAGAAAAATGTGGTAGAGAACTTGGAAAAGAACAAATATTCACAATTAGAATCTAAAAGGGTATGGATGATGAATAGACCTAAACATATTGAATCACACATTAAACTTTATATGGAGGAAGCTCACACATTGAGGAGTAGAAATAAAAACTTAATGACCTTGTTGTTGCTCAACCAACCCTTGGAAGCATTCAAAGGCATCAATGCAGAAATTCAATCATTAAGAGATCAAATAGAAGATTTTCATTCTCAACTCGAAGCATAAAAAATAGGAAGAATTCAATTAGAAGAAAACTACAATGCAGAAACTAAAGAACTCAAGAAATTGGATGAATCTTTGAAATTTTATTTAGAGCAATGCAATTAGGGTGAAATCTAGTTGAAGGAGATATGTGAAAGCAAATTGAAGGTAGATAAATAGCTTCAAGAGCAAGCAATTATAATAAACGAACAAGAGCCATTAGTAAAACAATTAAGAGAAAATCGGGAAGATGAAGGCCCAATAGAACAACAAAGCAACCAACATGGGGCAACCTATATCATTTGTTCCTAAAGGGAATACTACAAAGATAGAGGTACATCCTCTCTCTCCCTGCATTATTCAATCACCTTTAAAGGATGTGCAAGGAGACAACTCTGAAAAAGCAAAAAATTAGAGAAGATCATGAAGCCATTCAATGTACCATATGGACTTATGAAGGAACAAACATGCCAATAAATCCACAAGATAACTGAAAATGATCCCATTGATGACATTAATTTTACAATAAACACATTTAATTATATAGAAGAGCGGTTTAATGAGGTAGATCCAATACGATAGATTTTTTTTTTGGAAAATAATATGATTGTATGTGTACATTGGAAGGATGCACCATAATTACTACAGGTAAATTCATCTTTCTGCCCTGTGTCGAGAAGACGATCATGGCTAGAGTTTTGGGAAGGTCAATTAAAAGGTAGCATCAATAAAAGGTGGCTCAATTTTCCATTATTACCAATCCACCTCATGGTTATCTATCGATAGAGAATTATATGGTATACACTATAGAATTTTGACTGGACAAATAGGAAATTGACCTAGATGTAACCATCAAGATGACAAAACAAGATCTTATGTATGAATTTGACAGTATTAAAGGTCTCCAAATTTGCACACTATACATTTTTTAATTTCATGGGCATTAATCAAGGATCAGAACCCTTACTTTTTGATATGTCAGTAACTCTTAGAAAAGCCATTATTATGGCATACTTCTCGCGATTGATGTTCCTTCCAAGCTCTTATTTGCAAACTTTCAAAGAAGCTTTCTTTACTGAATTTTTTGATTCAGAGATATTCTTGAAGATTTTATCCAATTTGAATACAAGACTAGTTGCATATGAACTACACTTTTTTGCAGACCATCATCAAGCACCACACAATTCAATGAAGCTAGAATAGTGGCACTAGTTTATCATATGATAAGCAAATATCATTAATACGAGAGAGAAAATGATTTTCCACACATACTTGCACTACCAGCCAAATCCTATTGAGGATTCCAGAGTTTAGGAGGATGGACGTATGGAAGGAGAATGTAGCAAGAAAAGAAAGCAAAGAAGATGGAAAAATAAAGAAACAATTAATCAAGTATAAAGAGACAACTACCTCTTCCGAAAGTCCCGCTAGGATGCACATCATGCAAAAAGATATATACAAGGAAAGAAGAGAGATTTAGGTACCAATAGGAGGTCCAAAGTCAATGAAGCATGTCCTAGTGGTTGAAGATTAGAAGTAGGAAGGCAAGCTTCCAGAAGGACAGATAGTGGTGAAGAAGTCCCTTTCTCGATAGGGCATTCAAACTGCCTAAGAGCCAAATCTTATCTCATCTTCAACTACTAGAGGCATGTCAAGCAAATCTGACTGAAGCTTGTAAAGGACGATAGAGAATAAGAGGGGGAAAGTATTCTAGATGTTGAGAAACATGGCCCAAGATTAATTCAAATCAAGAACAAGCTATGGAGGATCAAAACATACAGAAATGACATAATGAAGAGTTGAAATAAAATAAACTAGAATACGAAATGAGAACTTGCATGACAAGCATGGAGCTTGAACCTCAAGGAGAGAGATTCATGGAGAGTACATGAACGTATGAGGAGAGGTGAAGTGGGGCCCTTCTTATGTGGAGTAGAGGGAAAAGCACATCCAATGTGGGATAAATGGAGCTTGCATGAGAGTACATGAGAGCATGTGAGAGGTCCCTCACATGTGGGATAAAGTGGACACATGTGGATACAAAAGGGGAGAGCATGGACATCTCAACACCCCCCCTCCATGTGATGACCCTTTTGTTTGTAATATGGGGATCTAGTGACATATGGCATCACATAGTCCATTGGGTTTTGGGATATAATGACATATGCGATCCTTAGACATAGCTTAGAAATATGGCATCCAAATGTGGGACATATGGCATCCCTTGTTTTTTATTAGTTCCATGGATATATGGGATCCATGCTTTTGGGAAATATGGCATCCCTGTGATCTTGGAACATATGGGATCCCAAGATATATACTTGGAAATTTGGGATCCAAGTGGTTTTGAGGATCTAGGGACATATAGTATCCCTATACATGTAAAAGGGTTTACATCATGGGGTAGATGGTGCTTTGTTTGATCCTGTTAGCCCTTGAGATCTTTTGATGAGGTCCTTTGAGCTTTACTCCTTTGCTCTTATTGGTCCCTGTCTATTAATGTATCCTTTATTCTCCTTCTTTGAGTATAGCCTTATTATTGTTGACTTTGGGTATCATATGTTGCACATCTTTGTGATGCAAAGAGAGTGTACATGGGGCACATAGTCTTTGATATATTTATGGCTTTGGGAAGGTCCTATCATGCCTATACATGGTGGTGTATAATCCGTTACAAAGAACCATAGTTGTATGGGATACATAATACAACATACAAGAGCAAAGATATAGTGATGCACATATTTTATCTATACAAAAGAACTCATAAAACCATGTAGACCAATTGATGGTTGAAGTACTTCAAAAAAAACAAGAATTGGGATCCTATGCTTTGAAGAAGTTTTTTTTGAATAGGTCTTTGCTGTCTAGTTAGAAGCTTTACAAACTATAATTTCTTTGCATAAAAGTTCATTTATCTTCTTAATAAATCTCTCTAAAACATAGATCTCTTTCTGTTTTTGGGCCATCATTGTTGTTGCACCTTCGAGCCGTTCTACCCCTGCTCGATGGGATATGAGGATCCCAAGGGCACTATGCCCCCTTAAGTGTACAATTGTTCTTTCAGTAATTCAAACCATAGAAACTAGGCCTCCACCGAACTTCCTCTTTAAAAAAGAATTTTTTTTTTTATAATTCTCATATTACAAAGTCTCGCGATGTCTAGTCCTTAACCATGCACTTAAGTGGACCAAGGCCTCATGACGGCGTGATCGATCTCCAAGTTAATCAGCCTTGGGGTCATTCTTAAAGATTCCCTTCAGTGACTCTCCTTGCAGTTGAAGTGTGGGAGGTTTCATCCTGGTGTGACCTTTAGATGTGTTCCATTACGACGCTCTCGTCTACTTCATCCCCAATCAACCTGGCTGCCTTATAAGCTGATTAATTCATCAAACAGTAGATGATCTGCGGAGCATACTAGCATGTGATGTTGTCTTCATTTCTCGAGTAAGCAGTGAGCACCTCCCGCATAGGTGAGTGTCTCGCCCTCCACACGAGAGAGAGAGAGAGAGAGAGAGAGAGAGAGAGAGAGAGAGAGAGAGAGAGAGAGAGAGAGAGAGAGAGAGAGAGAGAGAGAGAGAGAGAGAGAGTTATTGGATATTTCAGTCTTATGGTTGAGCTCCCGTGTTGTGGCTTATTTGGGTCTTATTGTGAATCATCTTGGTGTGTGCTTATTGCAGACCTTGTCACATGTTTTTTTTTTTTATTGTTATAACTGATCTTTGGAGCCCACAACGTACTTTGTTAGAAACGATGCATTATTGGTTCAAAAGAAGCCATGCATTTATGGGTTCAAAAGAAGCCATGCATGCCATTTTCTGTACACCAAAAGAGAAGAGGATGGCAGCACAATCATTCTTGTGCTGTGTATAGATGATATGCTGTTGATGGGGAAGAAAAGAGCACTCCAAATGCTCTGAAACAACAGCTGAACTCTGCATTCTCAATGAAAGACCTTGGAGAAGCTGAGCATATACTTGGTATGCAAATAAAAAGGGATATGCAGCAGCATACTTCGCATTTATCTCAAGAAAAAGTACATTGAGAAAGTGCTGGACAGATCTATATGGCTGATGAGAAGCCCCTTGGAGTGCCATTGCAGCCACATGTTATGCTTTCCAAGGATGAATGTCCCAAAGATGATAATGCACTCAACTACATGAATAGTACTCCATATGCATCAGCTTGTGGTTCACTTATGTATGCCATGGTTACCACACAACCGGACATTGTTCATGTAGTGGGAGTTGTTAGCAAATTTATGGCTAATCGCGTCAAGGTTTTTTGGAAGGAAGTCAAATCTATCTTTAGGTATTCGTAAGGGACCAAAAGCAAGTGCCTATGCTATAGGAAGGGTCCATTGGAATCATAGTATGAAGGAGAGAATTAATTCGGGAATTATTCGTTTGATTTGTTTAGTATGTTGAGCTCAAAAATAAAATTCAGGAATTTTGTCCACATGCAAAGAATTTTATTTTTTACATATAAATTACATATTACATCATAGATGAATCATGACTCATAACATATAGAAGAAATGATACATCATACATAGAGAAGAAATGATACATCATAAGTCAATAGTCTATCACTAAGTCAATACATCATATATGAAAAGAACTAGCCCACGATGAAGTATCAGTGCTATAGTGCTATAGTTCTCTCTGGACTGCCAAGGTCTAGCTCTTATATCGTTGTCATCATTGCAGTAAGACGATGTTGATCTATTCTCCCAATCGTCAACTGTCCCCCCTACAACAAGAAGTACGTCCATATGATCCACGTCTTGGTCTACCTTGTCGAGAAGCAATCTTCGAAGGCCTTCGACCCGTAGATGGCTGATCTGGATCTGTTGCAATATACAAATGTACAATGGATTAGTAACTATGTAATAATCAAATGAGTTTTAACTTATAATAATCATTAAGTTATAAGTAATTTTGAGTTAACTAATCTTCCATTAGATCTTGAACTCCTACGTGTTTGTCTTACAAATTGTTGAGACTCCTTAAATAACATGGTAAAGATATCCTTCTCTTCACGTGGGATTTGAGGGATATCTTTAATCTCTCCAATATCAATGGAGTCAACATTAACTTATATAAACAATCCAATGTCCACGATCCATCAATGATCACTGATTAGAGATGTCACATGGTAAATAATAATTTGAAATGTATCAATATATTTCAACTTACAGTACCTCTAGAAGTGCAATATGACTTTCTTTGCTTTCCAATAACTTGAGATTGTAGTGTGTACACTATCTTCTCAAGTTGTTTAGGACTTAATATCTAGAGGGTCAAATTTCTCTACACAGTTTCAAAATAGAATTGTGATTCGTCATTCAATAATCATGAAAATTGTAAGTACTAGCAAGTAATCTACTCACCAATAGAGAAGTACTCACTCCATATTTCTCCCACCAAGTTACAAGAGTAACTTGGTTCTCTCGTAATCATGGAGTCGGTTGCCTAAAGTATCGTTCCATGGAACGAAAGTGGAGTCGCTCACTCTCCAATTGTGATTGGAGGCCTAGATCTCTCTATATCCAATGCTTCACATACTCTGTCCAACTATCTTCTTAAGGCCTTGTCGACATTTTTCTCCTCGGATCTCCACAATGGATAGAGTATGTGAGGAACAACATGGATTGGCTTGTGAAACCAATCCAATCTTATCTGTAGTGCATCACGTAGCTCATGTTTCCTACAATTTTGTTAAATAAAAATAAAAAGACATTATATTAGCTAAAGAGTCAAAAGTGAATATGACAATATTCAAACTTATAAGTTCATATATTTTAAATCTTAAAATTATAAATGCTCACTCTATATCTAAGAGTTCGGCAATGTTTTTGATGCTTCCTTGTATATGACCGATGTATTCATATACAAGTCCAAGTATACTCCCCTCCATATCCACAATATGAAGCATTGCATGAAGGGGTTTGAGGGCTCCAATAAGTATCTCTACTTTTGAACAATAGGCATCATTTCCTATAACCAATGTTGAAAAGCATATATACAATGGGTATATACCATTCCTATGAGTCAATAGTTCGAAGAAGCCCTTTCCTCACACGAAGCACTCTATCTAATACTATGAACATGTAACAAAGTCGAGCAATAGAGGGCTTTTGGAGTTCAAGATTTAAATGTGCATGGAAAATATTTTGGACTTTGAGGTGAGAGGTCATAAATCTTACAATGAATCTAGCTTTCTCAAGTATGGATTTCACCTATTCCATGGCACCTATGTCTTCCATTAGAAGGTCTAGACTATGGCTAGCACAAGGAGTCCATGTAATTCTTGGAAACTCATCCTCTAGCATGCATCCCATGGCCACACAATTAGATGCATTATATGTGATCACTTTCACGATATTCTTGCTTCCAACATCTTCTATGATCTTTTTAAGATGGGAGTAAATGAATTCACTTGTTGCATGTGCTCGTATGGCACGCAAGAACATTGTCTCTTTGCAAGAGGAGACAAGAATGTTATACACATTCCTCTTGCATATGTTGGACCACCCATGACACAATATGGAACATCCGTATTTCTCCCATGTGGAACGCAAGGATAACATTTCAATTTCCACCGCACTCTTTTGTCTACTCAACTTTGTAGTGCCTAGCATAGATATTGAAGGTCTCTCCCAAGGAGCACCTATGTGGCTCACTGTTCTTATAGGCTATAGCTCTCTTCCATGCAGTTGTGTTTGCAACATTGAATGGTAAGGCACACAAGAATAATTTTGATAATTCTTTGGTAGCTTTTTCCATTGCTTGTTTTTGCATGGAGGCACTCACGCTACCTCCTGCAAACACATTGCTCTATGGTATCTTAGGTATTGCCATGGGAGATGCGCTAGAGCTCCTCCCACTATTAATATGAGCTCTTTTTGATGGCCCTCCAAAGCTTTCATCAACATGAATCTCTGATTCTTCGTGACCACTTGATTGGGATTTCGAACCCATATTCCCCACACATTGACTCATGTGCATCTTTGCAGTTAAGTCTTCAAAGACATTTTGAGGCACATAGTGGCATTTTCCAATGCCCCCACCTCGTAGTCCTAATAGGTGTGCCTTGATACGTGAAGCACTACCAACATAAATCCCTTTGCAATACTTGCGCTCCCAAGTGTTGGGTCCCGTGCCTGTCATCTTCACGTGAGAACAAAGATAGATTAAGCTCTTTCCATGATAAAAGAAGTGGATAATGGATGTAGATAGTGGATAATGATTGAATCTAAGGCTTTCTAAGCTCTCCTATAGGCTATGTAGCCTAAGGGCGCTCTTGAGTATTGACTCTTATCTAAGTTCAATTTCCAATTCTAGTCTCTCTCTCTCTCTCTCTCTCTCTACTCCTGGGTCGAGAAGCAAGTTAGATGCAAAGTCCATGAAAGGAATCTTTATGGGTTATGGAGATGAAGGTGAAAGGGGCTACAAGATTTGGCTGCCTCAACTCAAGAAGGTAATACGATGTTGTATTTTAATTAGGCAAGGCTTTTAAAATATGATCGTGCCTCTAAAAGTGACCATAAAAAGGTCAAATTTCAGTATGTACAGCCACGTGTTAAATCTGATTTGAACCCTCGGGATGCACCACGCAATGACAATGAGCCAATGGTTATTGAGCCAGATGCATTGAGTAAGAAGATCTACACATCCTTGGAGGCGAGTGAACAGATATGACCCCTCTGTACATTACATTATGTTATCAGATGAGGGTGAGCTTCTCACTTATAAAGAGGCAAAGCTATGTGAGCATTGAGCACAAGAAGAAGTGGGAGTTAGCCATGTAGGAAGAGATAAAAGCCTTGCATGCAAATGATACTTGGGATTTGGTGGAGTTGCCCAAAGGTAGGGAGGCCATTCCCAACAAGTGGGTATACAAAATTAAAACTGTTGATGGCAAACCCAAGTATAAGGCGCGGCTGGTTGCGAAGGGATATGCCCAAAAAGAGGGCATTGATTTCCAAGAGGTGTTCTCTCCGGTGGTTAAGATGACCACATTATGTGTTGTTTGCTCTCACAGCTGCCTTGGATTTGGAGTTATTCCAAATGGATGTTAAGAGAGCCTTTTTGCATGGTGATTTAGACGAAGAGCTGCACATGAAACAGCCAGAAGGATATGCCATTCCTGGAAAATAGCATCTGGTATGCAAGCTGAAAAAGAGCTTATATGGACTGAAAGAGGGCCTAGACAATGGTATAAGAAGTTTGATGCATTTATGCTCAAACATGGGTTCAAAAGGAGCCATGCAGATCAATGTTCGTACACTCAAAAGGATGAAGATGGCAGCCAATCATTTTTGTGCTGTATGTAGATGATATGCTGCAGGCTGGGAAGAAAAAGAGCACTCTTAACTCTCTAAAATAGAAGCTGAACTGTGAATTCTCAATGAAAGACCTTGGGGAAGCTGATCATATTCTTGCTATGCGAATAAAAAGGGATAGACAGCAGTATACTTTGCATTTATCCCAAGAAAAGTACATTGAAAAGTGCTGGACGGATTGAATGTTGCTGATGTCAATGTTGGACCTTGGTGCAATATACAAGCCTTCACATTTGGCTTGGCATGGAAAGTAATGTGTGCAACCATATGTTGATACATATGAACCATAGTTTGTAACACTTAGTCATTTACCACTTGTAAAAGATAAATTCTTGAGAGAATCTTGTAATCCCATACATCTCGTGGAGTTAGGAGAGATAAGAGTTACGAATTTCATCTGGTAGAATCACTCCTAATTTGGAGGAAGCACTTTTAGGTAGAGCCAAGTTTGAATTCAAATTCAAACTTGGAGGTAAAACACTTATAAAAGGACTAGTAAAAAGTCGCGGTGGTGTGGCCTCTTCTTGGAGCTCTTCCACTGATCATTTGTTGGATTTGAGTAGCTTACACCATAGCCTACTCATCTCACTATCATTGAGCATCTTCATAATGCCAATGATCTTGTAAAATCATGTGTCATAATAGATTTACTTCATTGATCATTTCTGTTCAATTCTCTGCTATGACTACTGAGAACAGTGAACTTTGCATGACCATATCTCAGCGATCTCTCAACCATTTTGCATGATCTATAGCTTCTTGAAACAAGCTCAAATTTTATTTTATGTTGTCAAATCTCAAAGCTTTTGCTTCAGCAATTTGGGAGAAATTTGTGTCGAAGTGCTCTGGTCAATTACTGCTCAGTCCCTAAAAAGTCGAGGGTAAGCCTTGGATTGCTAAATTGATTTCTCAGTGTATGGTTTGTCATTTTAGATGATTCCACTTATAATCATTAGCTATCTAAGCTAATTAAGTTTCCTCAAAAGAAATTTAATCAATTGCAACTGTACTAGCACTGAGCAAAAGAACGAGCAGGTGTCTAGACCGAAATAGCAAGTTTTGTGAGACTAGCTATTTGTGAAGTAGTCTGTTTTGATTCAATTGTTTGAAGGATCAACTCCAAAGTACATAGGTACTTTTTTGGTGTCATTTGCAAGCTAAAAGGGCCTACTACATAACTTTGAAGTGAAATAGGGAAGGAACAAAGCAGGTTTTGGCAGTACCACCTCACTTCCTTGAGATATCCATCCATCTCTTCCAACAGTGGTATCAAAGCAAGTTAAGGTAAAATGGGAGATGGTTTCCCTTCTTTTATTGACAAATTGGACAAGAACAATTATCCAGCAGGTCCTCGAGGATGAAGACCTATCTACAAGGAAGGATTCTCTATGGATACATATCAGGAGATGAGGAGATGCCCATATTTAGAAGCAAAGGATAACCTACAAGAGAGGAGCTAGAAAGACTCAACTCATGGTGTGCCAAAGATGCCTTAGCAAGGTCATATCTACTTAACTCTATCTCGGACTTCTTTCTTCCTCACATTAGGAATTGTAAAACCTCCCAAGAGACTTGGGATACATTATCTTCATATTTTTCTTCCAATACAAGAGCTAGAAAAAATCAATTATGGATTGAGTTTACTACTCAAAGGAAGCAATCCAAGCAGAATGTTTCAGAGTATGTGACCAAGGTAAGAGATGTGGTTGATCAATTGGCAATCATAGGAGAGGAGATTGAAGAGGAAAAATTAGTGAGACAAATAATCAATGGCATCAAGGCAGATGATAAGTGGAAAGCTTTCACAACTGCAATGGACCTTTACATGGACATGCAAATCCAAGATCTTACCACACTCATGGGACAATGCTTTACCCATGAAGCCAAGCTCAGCAAAAATGGAGAACCATCAAGAGGTAACAATTCTTCTGCCCTCTACAAAGATAAAAGAAAGTCTAAGGACAAAGGAAAGAGCAAAAAGATTGAAGATGAAGGTACTACTTCTCAAGTTAATTATGCATGGAGAGGTAGAAACTCAAGAGGAAGGGGTAGAGGAGGTAAGCAAGATAGGGGGAGACCTTTCAACTCTTCCCCATGCAACATATGTGGATTGTTTAATCACACAGCAGATGAGTGCCATAGGAACTTCAAGAATCAGAGAGGAAGAGGATTTCAAAGAGGTGGCTACTCACAATCAAGAGGAAGATTCAACCATAATCAAGGCTACAACCATGGCTACAACAACAATTACAACAACAATTATCAAGGAGGATACAAATCAAGAAAGGACTTCAACAATTATACAGAGGATCAAGAGGATTCTCTTCTCATTATGAACATGACTTCAAAGCAAGGTATGAATGATGAGCACCTCTTCTATATTGACTCAAGTTGTTCAAACCATGTAGGAGGCGATGTAGCTCTTCTTTCTGATCTTGAGGAGCCCAAGGGAAAGCACCAAGTGCAGACAGGTGATGACACCAAGCATTCAGTGGTCAAGGTAGGAAATGTCAAAACTTGTGATGGGAATAGAAATCTGTTGAGTAGAGTTCTTTATGTACCAACTATCACCAAGAATTTGATGAGTGTTGGGACAGATAATGGAAAAGGGTTTGCAGGTTAGGTTCAATAAATATGGAGCTTTTGTGGAGGACACCCAACATGGATTCAAGAGAATTGCCAAGGGAGAGAAAACAGGTAGATTATTTACATTTGAGCTTGAGGACACTAGAAACATTGCACTCTATAATTACAAGGATCAAACATTGTCTTAGTTAGAGATTTGGCATAAAAGATTAGGGCACATTGGTGAGAGAACCTTGAAGCAGATATGTAGAGATCAATGTGTACTTGGGATACCTAATGTATCCAAGCAACACATGATCTATAAATGTGGTGCTTATCAGTTTGGTAAATCACACAGGTTACCCTTTACAAAGAAAGGCTATATGCATGAGGACTAATTGGAACTTGTCCATACAGATGTATGGGACCAAGCAAGGACCCTTCAATTTCAGGCTCAAGGTATTATGTGTCATTCATTGATGATTTCAGTAGGTGGGCTATCTTGTATTTTATGAAACATAAAGATGAAGTGTTCAGTTGTTTTAAGAAGTATCTTGCACTTCTGGAAAATCAAACAGGAAGAAGTCTAAAGAGGATAAGATCAAATGGAGGAGATGAGTACTTCTCAAATGAATTTGATGCATTTTTGCAGGACAGAGAATTTTCTGTTCAATTCTCTGCTATGACTACTCAGAATAGTGGACTTTGCATGACCATATCTCAGTGATCTCTCAACCATTTTGCATGATCTATAGCTTGTTGGAACCAGATCAAAGTCTGTTTTATGCTATCAAAATTTCAAAGCTTTTGCTTTAGCAAT
The DNA here is from genome assembly GCA_020310875.1 of Ceratopteris richardii. NCBI lineage: Eukaryota > Viridiplantae > Streptophyta > Polypodiopsida > Polypodiales > Pteridaceae > Ceratopteris > Ceratopteris richardii. The sequence continues at coordinate 80,557,906 of CM035443.1, forward strand.
TTGGGAGAAATCTGCGTCGAAGTGCTCTTTGGTCAATTACTCCTCAGTCCCTAAAAAGTCGAGGGTAAGCCTTGGATTGCTAAATTGATTTCTCAGTGTATGGTTTGTCATTTTAGATGATTCCACTTGTAATCATTAGCTATCTAAGCTAATTAAGTTCCCATAAAAGGAATTTAATCAATTGCAACTATACTGTGAGCACTGAGAAAAAAACCAGAAGGTGTCTAGACCAAAATAGCAAGTTTTGTGAGACTGGCTATTTGTGAAGTAGTCTGTTTTGATTCAATTGTTTGAAGGATCAACTTTAAAGTATATAGGTACTTTTTTGGTGTCATTTGCAAGCTAAAGGACCTACTACATAACTCTGAAGTGAAATAGGGCAAGTACAAAGTACCACCTCACTTCCTTGAGGTATCCATCCATCTCTTCCAACAGTCAAGCCTCTTGGAGTGCCATTGCAGCCACATGTTAAGCTTTCCAAGGATGACTGTCCCAAAGATGATGATGCAACCAACTACATGAAGAGTGTTCCATATGCATCAGCTCGTGGTTCACTTATGTATGCTATGGTTGCCACTCGGTCAGACATTGCTCATGCAGTGGGAGTTATTAGTAGGTTCATGGCTAATTCTGGCAAAGCTGATTGGATGTAGTCAAATCTATCTTGAGATATTTGAAAGGGACCAAAGATAAATGTGTACCTTATGAAAAGGGTTTATTGGAGTTGAAAGGATTCTTTGATTCAGACATGGTAGGTGATGTGGACACTCGCAAGTCCACAAGTGGCTATGTATACACCCTTGCAAGCGGTGCTATTTCATTGTGCTCTAGACTTCAGAGGATAGTTGCACTATCTACTACACAAGTTGAATGTATTTCAGCCATAGAGGCTTCTGCAGAAGTCACTTAGTTAGCCCACTTGTGTAGTGAGTTTGGGATGCTTGAAAGGCACTTGTTCTCGGATGCGATAGCCAGAGTGCCATATGTTTGGCAAAGAATGCCATGTTCCATGCTCACACAAATGCTAGATCATTTGCAATCGGTTCACATGGCACTTGCGATCCCTATACTCGTTGCTCAAGCATCTCAAGCTTGTGAGCCCATAGACATTGACATGTATGCATAACAATGACGTGAGCTACCAAATAAAAGCACATGAGTAGATTGATTATCAAGAGAGTTGGCATGGTTCTCTTGGATCCACCTTTGCACGTGCTAGCTTGCAAAGGCAATGTAAACAAGAAGCAACACAAGCCGTCGTAAAAACTTTTATACAATGTGGGTTGTCATTCAATGTTGCAGAGACACTGGCATGGAGAAATGCTATTGAGAAAGTATCATTGCTAGGGTACCGATGGCAAAGTCCTACTTATGAATAATTTGAGGACACTTTGTCAAATACCTAAATGCTGTATACCATTGGATAGCTCTTGAAGAGTACTATCACAATATGTAACAAAAAATTTAGTCAAATTTTGACCTTTTGACCAGATTGATCAGCCTCTTGACCAAGCTTTGGCTGCACAATTTTAACCTGCAAGTGGGGTCCATAGTGGAAGATTGCCCCTTTTAGACATATTTTCTAACAGATCTCTCTATACAAAAAATCATATAAGGCCCAAAGTGTGATTGGAGCACTTGTTTAGCCCATGTGAGCAAAATGATATTATCTACATATATTGTGATATGAACCAAAGCTCTAACAAGCTATATGCCAGTGCCCCCTTTTCTGATGATGAAATCAGCCACCTGAGACCTCATATTTGTATATCACAATTTAAATAATGTTAACAACAGGAGGTACCTCTGTTTGACCAAAATAGTTTTGGTGAAGCTCCTTGATGAACTGCCTGGCATCAGATCCATCCCCACATCGCCTCATAAGAAACACAAATGCCCCTGTCCCCATTATGTTTCATCATGAATAAGAGAGTTCTTTAACTCGATAAAAATTCTCTCTGAGAACAATGTCGGAGCAAAGTGCACAAAACAGCAATTTATCCTCTTCTTGCTGAATCTTGTCTGATCAGTAATACATTTCAGGTAAAAAATGTGTTCAATGGTGGGCTATGCATGGTTGAAGTCAGATTAGGTTAGAGAAAGCATCAGTCTAAAGAATTTTCATGCAAATTAATGGCTTAACAGTGATGAATAGATGCAGCATGCATATATGCATCAATTACTAGGATTTCACATATAGTAACGTAAAATAGGTGGCTGATTCTTTTAATACAACATATAGGTTTCTGACTTTCTTGACAAGGAGTTTTTTTACAAATTTCTTTTAATCCTTTGTGGAAAAACATTTATGTGAGATTGTTTTTGATGCTGATAAGTTTCAGGTCTAGTGTTCTCATGGGGTCAGTGGATGGGCAGTCTGAGGAAGATTATGTAGAAGCTGGATTGCTGACGGATCCTGTTGGTCAATGTAATAATGCTGAAGGTGGAAAGGTCTTACATTCAGCAAGCTTTTCTGATTTTGAGAGGAGGTTTTTGAGCTATGAAACTCTGCAGTGGATCCTCATTTCTTTGCTTCTTACTCTTGCTTGGGGAGTGGGGATCATTTTGCTACTTTATACCCCAGTAAGAAGGTACATTATGAAGCAGGATTTCAGATCTCGTGTGCTGTATGTGACATCAGATGCAATTGTTTACAAGGTTGGTCATCTTTGTGTTCACTTCTGTAATGGTCTGATTGGAGTCTTTGCTAACTGGAATATGAATCTGAATCTTCCAGGTAACAAAGCCAGCCTTCATACCATGGTTTGGAGTTTCCAAAATAGAGAAGTGCATACTACTTCCATTAATCACAGATATAGTGCTTGAACAAGGTACCGAATTTGACCTCTAACTCTTTTGAAAAGGAAGGGGTTAATTTGCATCCTGATGCTGCACAGGTTGTTTGCAGTCGCTTTTTGGTTTACATTCTATACGAATAGAAACCCTTGGCCAAGGTCCATTAGATGCTTACAGTGTTTCTGTGTGTGGTATGAATAATCCCAGAAAATTTAGGAAGGTGAGTAAGAAACATTAAGCTTTTCCCCCTTGGTCTGAGCACTATCATTATGTTTTGTTGTTGAATATCACATATTCTTCTTATATTTTATCAGTTTACAGGCTGTGCTTATGGCTACCAGTGCTCTCAAGAAGGATGCATCCTTCTATGACAGTTCCTTTCGAGAAAAGAATGTTTCATTAGGGTTACCTAGGCTCCACCTTCAGAGTTCTACCCGTTCTCAGTCTTTCACTTCACCACAAACTGTGACAGACACACCTCGGCAGGCAAGATTTGCCTCATCTTTTACAAATTCTTTCTATTTTATGTGGTTCTATAACTGTTCATGCACCTTTCACCCTTGTGTTTTGAGGGAAGTGACGATCTTAATTGTGTCAAGGTGGTGATCTGTGGTCATTGGATTCCTGTGGCTTGTTTTAAGTTTGTCATTTTTCAAGATTGCTGTTGAACACAGGCCAGCTGCAGTCTGTGTTTTCATCAAGAAATTGCTTTCAAAG
>CM035443.1:80573918-80576418 GCA_020310875.1 Ceratopteris richardii
AAGAAAAGCTCTTGCGAATAAAGCTAAAATTTTACGAAAAAGCTGGATCGCTAATTTTCATCAAAAGCAATCACAAGTTTTTAATAATCTTTGCTTTATTTTAAAACTATCGTTGAAGAGTGCTTTTGACTAGCTTTTTAGACCTTTTGACCACCTGATGAATGAACTGATGACATTTTTATGACCTGTAAGCTGAGAGTCGTTAAAGGAGGTAAAACCGTAAATGAGCAGAAAATTAGGGTTAGGGTTTTCTCCCAAATCTGATCTCTGATGAATGAATGTTATATACCATTAGAAAGCTCTCATCAAGCTCTTCAAGTTGGGCTCATAAAAATTTTACGCAATTTTTATGCAAAAAATGATTAAATACCAAAATTAGAGCTTCTGCCCTAATAGGATTTTGGACTGATGTGACATTGATTTTCAACAATCCCCCTTGCAATTTCATATTGGTACAAATTGAACTGGATATGCAACTTTATTCATCTGCAAACTGACATAAGCTTCAAACTTGTCCTTCAGAATTGACCTTCAAACTTTATCTTCAAAAGTCTTCTTCAAAACTTAATTTGAATTTCTTCAAACTTCAAAAATCTGAATTTGCTGAATATGAACCATAATACCTGAGAAAATATGCAAACTAGATATCCAATAGTGTTATCATATATCAAGCAATCACTGCTTGACAACATATGTAGCATGACTTGACTCTGAATTTGTTATCTCCTGTCTTCTCAAACCTGTAAGCATACACTAGGATCCACATATTTGCATTTACCTTAAGAAAGGTTTCTCAATGTACTTCTGCTGTGTCATGTAGATACACTAAACAAAATCAGAAACTTAATCCATCCTGGGACTTGTGGCTCAACTGTACTCAACTGTACTCAACTCAACTCATGATTGTCTCACCAAAATTTCATATCTATGATGTCATTCTTGTCTTCATCTTTGTTCTATCTGTAAGTCATTCATACCTCTTTCCTTCAAAGTTTGGTATAATCATATATGTGCACACTTCATAAGTAACATACCTCTCTGAAATATCAAGCTTCTCTTCAATAGAACTCTGGAACTTTCTCATGAACAGGAACACCTAACAGGAACTTTCTCCAGACATTCTCCTTCTTCCTTTTGCTTTCAAAGCAGGAACATAAAGAGAAACTGACAAAGGAAATATAGGAATACCTGTAGGTATGACTCTGCATTCTTTCACATATGGTTGAAAATAAGTCTTCATGTTTCATCACCCCTTGGATGATTTAACACTAGTATCCAAAATTTTTCAAAGTATATAAGATTCTATGAAATCTGGAACGTCTTCCCTCTTTCAATAAATCTGATCTTCAGTGATTTAGTATTGCTTTCTTATAATCAATACTTGTGTCTGAAACAAATAATTTGAACCCTTTGTATTAGCGGTGCACATGCCAATAGCTTTAACTGTCATTCCTAAGCTTCCCATAATCTAGAATAAGGTTAGCTGAACCTAAAAAAAACTTTTGCTGAAAGCACTTTAGGATTTATAATCTTCTGCAACATAACAAGTATCTTCTTTTATTTCTTTGCAACACTAATCTGATAGAATCGGAATCTTTGACTTACTTCTTCCAATGCTAAGGACTTTACAAACAAAGGATAGACATCTGACTCAAAAATACTCAAGATCTATGATCTCTCCAACAAAATACCTGCGTAGAATCTGCTCTCATCAAACCTTATGACTGAATGTTTGATTTGCTACCTTAATGTCTCGAAGTGTCCATGCTTCTTACATAAAGTTGTAAAACTTTTCTTCAACTAAATCCTTCCCAAGAATCTGCAACTTCTACTGGAACACAAGTGGACAAACTCTCACCTTGAGAACTCCAAAATTTGCGAGTTGATACTTCATATCTTCATATTCTTCCCGGATGAAATGTGATAGTATCTACTTGACTTTCTTTTGGCTAACTCCACTTCTCAATCAAGTGATAGGATCTGATGGAACACCTTTTTGAATACAAGAATGTATCCAAAAGTCAAGACAATCGTAAAAAGTAGATTCTCCATCTGATTGGTATATCAAAAAATCTGAATTTTCTGAATTTTCTTGAAATTTCTGAATTTTCTGAAAATAGTGAATTTTCTGAATTTTCCTGAAAAAACTCTGAATTTTCTGAGTATACTGAATATACTGAATATGAGGTAACTTTTCCAAACAAAAAAACCTCACTCCAAGTCTCCAACATCTGCTACAAATACTCTTTTACCTCAAGAGTTAGATAAAGAAGAAATATACTTCTCTATAACTTGTTATATACCAAGTAGCTCTGAATTGACACTCCAATAATTCTTTGAGGGAATATATAAGCTTCCTGCTCAAAATCTTCAACTTATAGAAACTCATACACATATGAGTCAAAACATATAAGCTGTCTTAGATATTTTCTGCTTTTCTTTCTCTCAATGCAATTCTTTGTCAAAACCTACTAAAACATGACCAAGTATAATGCAAAAC
>CM035443.1:80588918-80596418 GCA_020310875.1 Ceratopteris richardii
GATGATATGACGACGTTTAATGTCGCTTGAACCATAAGATAGTATGGAATATCCATACGGCTTCCCATCCGAATATGGAACATCCGTATAACTTCCATCCTATTCGGATGGGCTCCATAAGGACATCTATTTTTGCTTTCTATTTAAGTAGCATAGATCCACATAACTTATGGTACTCCACTCCATCTATCGTTGCCTTTGCAAACCTAAGGTCAAAAAAGACAAGTGGAGAGATCTTGACCTATGCCTTTAGAGTGGAGGCTCATCTTTGGTAGGCTCGGAAGACTCACTCTCAATATCACATTGAGAACAAGTCCTACCCTTTTCCGATGTACCAATGGGTTGAGAGGCACTAGAGTCTAGACATGCCAAGAGTAGGATCCATTTCCTCTAACATATCTAATGAAGAGGATGTTACCTCACGATGACGTGCTTTCATTTGTGCCTGTGCAAGGATATGTTCATTTTTTACCAATTTTGCAATCTCTAGGGGACCTCTGAACATGCACTGATTCCCATCCCTCCTAAGTCTGACACATGACGAATGAGACGAGTGGTGGTAGTGCGAAATGTTCTACCACAATATTTGCGCATCCGTTTGTGTGTGCCTGAACCACAACCACTAGTGTTTGCCAATATGTGGTTCGAGGTGTGGGTATCCCATATGGAAGATCTTCCTGAAGGCATGATATCTGAAATTAAAACCCATAAAAAATTAGCAATCCTTGTAAGTTGTAACTTTTAACTCTATATAATATGTGTTTTTCATGTGTGTACGATTGAGTGTATGTCTGTGTGTATGTGTCTCTGTTGAACTATGTGCGTGTGTCATGACTCATGTAGGATGTATCATGTGATTGACTATGACCGATGACCATGGACGTGTGTGACTGACCAGTGACAACTGTGTGTGAGACATGTGTATGCAGTTAGAACTTAGTCTGTGTGTGTGTGTGTGTGAGAGAGACTGACTGTGTCTGTGACATGTGTGTGCATTGTGAATGTGTGTGTGTGTGACTGCAATGTGCTTATCTTTTTAGATCAAGGTTTAGATACAGAGATTAAGGCCCATAATACAACATCTACCTAGTGCTAACGGATAGAACTTGTTGAAGAACTCATTCCTTTAAGGTTAGAATACCTATGTCCAAGCCTATGAGGTAGGACACCTCCTTGAGTGATGATATGAGTGCCCATGACCATTTCTTTATATAGGTAATTCTTCTTGTGCTTTTGGTACCAAAATAATGCGAATAAAAGCCATCCCGTGAGATCTGGCAGAAATTCTGCCGAGATCTCTGGGAGAGTGCTTTTTCAAGTATTGTTTTTAGTTTTTTCATCAAATTTTTACATAATATCATAACTGATTAAAATATATGCTTTTCAAATCTCAAAATTAGCTTTTCAGGATCGATATCTTTTAACATACAGGTGGGGTCCCTAGTTAAAGGTTACCCCAATTACACGCATTTCTAACAATGCCATCAATCATAATGATTTTGTAATTTTAGCAGCCCAGCTGTTAGGTGAGCCTTTATCCAACACATGGTTGAATAATCAAGGGAGAGAAACCTGTTGGCAGTAAAAAAAAGAGAATGTGCATCTTGGAGGTCTATATTAACAGCTATTTCACTATGCTGAGGGTGTAATATGATGCGGTTTACCATCTTGATGGTGAAGAAAATTGAACCACAGGGACATATAAAGGTGTTGGTATTATTTGGTTCCATTAGAGAGCTATCCATAAGGAATTCTTTATGCATACTTTAACTCAAAGCCTTAGATTTTTTGATGCATGATGGCCTTACATGTGTCTTTAAGTCCTGTGTAGGCATCTGTCTTCCTGTGCTTGGATCATGATTGTCAATAGAACTATCTGCAGGCGGTAGAAGCTGTGGTGTATCCTTCTGATAAGATCATCTTAAAAAAAACAAAAGAAAAAAATTGTGGGGTGCTGGGAAGTGTGGCGGGTGTAGCATTTCGTAGGGTAGTTGGTTCACTCATGAGAATGGAAATAGGGGCTGCATGGTATAGTGCGTAAATGTTGTAAATGCACCAAAATGGGCGGTCGCAATAAATGTCATGGAACCTCTAGGGTAGTTGGTTCACTCATTAGAATGGAAATAGGGGCTGCATGGTATAGTGCGTAAATGTTGTAAATGCACCAAAATGGGCGGTCGCAATAAATGTCATGGAACCTCTAGTCCATATTTGAGTCTTCCCATTTCACGGACTATTCACTTTTTTGTGCTCTTTTGTGCATTTTGCTTAAGTATGTGCATTCTCCAAATAGCATGTTATGCCGATGTTTCTGCTAAACTTGGAGTGATGGAGTGAGCATATATGGCTCGCATCTTTTGATGGTGTCTCCATGTCTCGCTTTTTGCAGTCGTCAATGCTGTTTGCTTCAGTACGGGCACTAGCATGTTGTGCCGATGTGTCCGAGGAGTTTTGACTGGTGTGTGCATTTATGATGTGTTTGATGAAGTGAGCATATGCTTGCATCTTTTGGTGGTGTATCCATGGGGGTTGCCTCTATCTCTTTCTGTGGTCGTCGTTGGTCGATCACATTAGTTAAAAGTGACACATCTGTTGACACACTTTTGTCACTTTCCGATATCTGAGTTGGAAGAGTGTTTTGGACTGCTTTATGATTCTTTATAGTCTTGCATTGAAAGAAGTTGGTGGCAATACATGTATTTCTGTATATACATTATTTTTGTGGTTTCTTATCATATTCTCTGAACTATCTTTTATTTTGAAAAAATCTAAATTATGTCGTGTCGGAAGTAAATCAAGATCTCTGTTTGGAATTGCGGAACCATACACATAGGAAGTTTGGTTCATCTTTTATTTTGAAAAAATCAAAATTATGTGTCCGAAGTAAATCAAGGTCTCTGTTTGGAATTGCGGAACCATGCACATAGGAAGTCCGATTCAGTTCAGAAACAACTAGGCTTCTACGTGTTCTCTTCCCTAGTACCATGCTGAGAGAGTGGGAAAAGGAATGTGGTTTAAGTCTGACGGAGCCTGGGTTTCAGCATGTAAAGTATGCTCGGATAAATGCCTCCCAATATAGAGTAGGAAAAGGGGAGTGCACGTTAGAGGACATGTGGGAGGAGAGAGCTTGAGAGTATGCCGTGTACATTTTTCTACAATTTTAATTTTTTGACTCTCGTTTGCTTTCGACAGATATTCTCCCATAGTTACTCTGATGCACACAATCCTTACGTGCCTGCAAATGGCGAAACTTTTTTGCGGAAGCTAGAGGATATTAGAATCCGTGCAAAGGTAAACATTCAGTGCTGGCTTAATCAGAATATAATCCTTTTCCTATGTAGTTCTGGATGTTCAAACAGTGATTGTTTTTCCTCACAGAAAATAGAGACGATAATTCTGAGACAACATGGTCAGACTACGGACATATTCTCCGATGCATCCGACAGTGAGTGCTGAATCGAGCGTGGCCTCAACCACTTGGCTTGTCTGTTATGGTAGCAGCGCTAGATTTCCTGAGCTGCTGATAAAACGCCCTGAAAAAATATCTCACAATTTACAATCAGCGTATGTACGTGAATGAGAGCATGAGTCAAGTGAAAAATGCAAAGTATGCTTCTGTTTCATTGATTATTACTAGTATGTTCGATTGTTTTGAACTTCACTTATATGTCATAATAAGCTAAATCAACTTAAACCTGCCGCCTTCTGTGTTTGTTTAGAAGGTTACAAATAGAACTTGTGGGAAATTGTCAAGTCTCCATGAATGCTTCAGTTTCTGCACTTGAATGCTGTCGAAGAGGTTTCAGTCGGTAATTCCAAAAAAATGTAAGAGTCCATTGAAGAGCACCAAAGCTAGAGATCAATTATGAGTGACATGACTGAATGCTTGTTGAGATAGATATGCCGGAAGTGTGCAATGGAAATGAGACTTGGATCCACAATATTAGACTTCTTTGCTAAAAAATTGATATTGACGAAGTCACCAAGGTAAATAATAAGAGGTCCTTTCATGCCCACACCCTTGAAAATGGTCGAAGTAGGTTGTTTTGGTATGACGCTTCCAATCTTTGGAACATGTATTTTTCAAATCATGGAAGGAAAGCATGGTCAACTTGCTGAACTTTGTTTCTATAGATTCATTCAAATACGATGCTCCAAGGTCTCTAAATGGAGGATTCATAAAGTTGATTCACAAAAAGGAATTCAAGAAATATAAAAAACTAGTATCCTAGAAGCACGTTGTAGATCGGATACAAAATTATTACAAAAGTTCTTATCAAAGGAAGACCATTTCTAGAATCCATCATAGATATTTAAGAATCAACGGAATATGCTCAAGAATCAAACCAACATCTCTTCTTCCTCTAGATTGAACTATGCCAAATTGGAGTGAGACTTCTTTCTCCAATCCTTGGAGAATTCAGGTTTTAGTAGAGATTTGTTAAGATGGTCTCATTTGTATTAGGATCACATCAAGAGCTTGTTATATACCCGATTTCACTTGAGCATTCTATTAGACAAGGATGCTTATTAGTGCCTCTTCTATTTTCCATTGTTGTGGATGATCTTTGTTGTTTGGTTGATGATAAGGTTATTAAAGGTGCCATCAAATTTGTGTTGGCTAATGGGAGGGAGCAATTGGTTTTGAAGCTCTTCATCATCGACACCAATGCCCGTCTCCATGATGATGTAGAGATGGCAAGCCTTCTATGATTCTCTCAATATATTTTCTACATTATTTGGCCTTTGAATCAACCATCACAGAATTTAATTCAACTCTTGATTGTTGTTTTTTTAGCATTGGGGATATCAAGAGATTACCCAATACCATATCTTTAGATGGTTGGACATAACAATGGGTGTCTAGATCTTGCTAATCCAATAGTGGTAGTGGATCTTCAAAGAATTGGAGCTTGAAATTGATTGTAGAAACTTGTGAACCAAGGAAATTAATAGATCAACTATCCCTAAGATTCGTATGTAGGCTTGTTGCCTTGTTAATGCTGAAGATGACATTATTATTCTCAGGGCAATTAACATGGCATATATGATGGTAGATAAGTGGTTGATTGAAGCCTAGATAAACTAGAATTAATATTGGGCCTAATTGTTCCTTAGAATTAGAGCGCACTTGTCCTCTCAAGTATCTCAAAGTTAAAAAAAAAAAAAAAAAAAACTTTTGCCTCAATATGATTCTCTTTTGTCCCATCAAGGTGAACTTGAAAGGCTCCATGGTGGTGATCTCTTGGTGGAAAGCTTGAAATGGAGTCAAGGCTCATGTCCACATGCTAAATGGTTGGAAATGATGAATGATGATGAATGGAAGAGAATGATGAAGCCATGTTATCATCATCAAAGGGTAAGAAGAAGAAGGAGATCACAAAGAAGGCAAAGAAGAGTTAGCAAACTAAGAAGGAAAGTAAGTCTTCTACTCTTGAACCTTCTAGTCCTTCTATTACTTCCTCTACAACCAAAGAAAAGGCCGCTACTACATCTAGTTCAAAGAAAGGAATTTGCCATTATTGTAAGAAACTAGGTCATTTCATAGCAAAATAAAGAAAGATGATTTATAATGAGAAGACAAAAGCATGAGGTAATAATGGTGAAGATGATTCATAACCTAAGTCTTCTAAGGAAGAATCTTATGCATATGTTAGTATATAAGAATTATGTTTTGATTAGGCAACATTAAATACAATCTCACATAATCCTTGGATTTTTGATTCTGTAGCTACTAAGCATATAAGAGGTTGCAAAAAGATATTTTCTTCTCTTACTAACTCCTAAGGTAGAAGAGTGACCATTGCAGATGGTCATGATTTCGATGTTGTAGGTGTGAAGTAAACCTAAACTCAAAAGCATGTGGGAATTCAACAATTTTTAATGTTCCTTATGTTCTAGAAATAAAGATTAATTTGCTATCTATATGTACTTTCTTGTCAGATAGTTTTAAAGTTGTTTTTAAGAAAGATCCATGTCAGATCCTCTCACATAATGAGGAGCATTGGTTATTTCAAGGTGAAAACAAAGTGGCATGTTTGTGTTATCCAAAATTAATCATGCTAGTATTCCTAAGTCTTCTTCACCTAAGGAGAACATGAAGCCATGGCATGCTAAATTTGGTCATATTGAGTTTTGCTTTACCAGATGATGCAAAACCATGTGAAGGTTTTCTTGAAGGAAAGCTTCATAAACTTCCTTTCAAGAAGCATGGATACATTGTGGCTATAAGGAAGTTGCAAATCATATATTGAGATATGAACGGTCCTATGAGAGCGGAATCCAATTGAAGGTTTCAAGTATTTTTACTTCCATTGATGATTTTTTAAGATATTCATGAATTTATGGTCTTAAAGCAAAGTTAGAGATATTTCCTACTTTTTATGCATTTTTCAAAGGAAATTGGATTCTTACATTCAACCACATAAGGGGGTGATGAACCTTCTCAAACCCTAAAAGGTGCACTTGATAAAGGTGGGGAGAGAGTTCCATTACCTACATCAGTACCTAGTCCATCATCAGTACCTCTTGATGTTCCAACTTATGAAGTTAGAGAAGGTTTGAGAGTCTCAAGAGAAAGAGATACTGAAGAACTGTGATTTCACCACTTTTCAAGAATACTCTGAAGTGGTTATATATATTAAACTTGGAAGGATAGTGGTATAAAGAATTTCACAGGATAAACTCGAAGTTAGACAAGGAGAGAACAAGCAGATCAGGCAAATTACACATATTTTCAGATTCATAACATTTTCTACTAACTTCAGTTGAGAATGAACCAACTAATGTTAAAGATGCACTGCAAAGTTTTGTATGGAAGAAGGCTATGCAAGAAGAGATTGATTCTATTCATAAGAATCAAACATGGAAGCTTTATGAGTTATCGAAAGATAAAAAGACAATTGGTGTTAAGTGAATCTTCAAAATCAAAAGAAAAGCAGATGGTACTATTGATAAGTGTGAAGCAAGGTTATTAGTCAAAGGTTATGCACAAAAGAAATGAATTGATTATGATGAGACTTTTGCACCTATTTTTAGAATCACAATAGTCAGAATTGTACTTTCTCTTGTTATATTCTTTGGATGGTATGTCTACTAATTAGATATCAAAACTGCATTTCTTAATGGTGATCTTCATTAAGATATCTATATCTAGTAGTTAGAAGGTTTTGAAGAGATAGGTAAAGAGGATTTAGTAGGTAAGCTTATCAAAGCTTTATATGGTTTAAAGAAGGCACTAAGATCTTGGTATGAGAAGATACATATCGATCTCTATCTATTGGTTTCCAAAACTCAGATGCAACTCCTACTCTATGTTAGAGCTGAGAAAGTTGTTTTGATTATTGTCATCATATATGTTGATGATATAATCATGAAAAATCCCAAGGTTTCAGACCTTTAGTATTTCAAAGCATAACTTAAGCATACATTTGATGTGAATAATTTAGGAATTTTACATTATTATCTCGGGATTGAGTTCAAGTACAAGAATAAGTATAT
>CM035443.1:80601418-80626418 GCA_020310875.1 Ceratopteris richardii
TGTGGACTTATCAAAATTTGATTGGACACTATTATAGTACAATAATGCATATCTAGGTGCCAAATAAATTTTCATAATTCTACGCACAAGAAAGGCTCAGGTAGATACCAAAGAACCATTTACTTGAAGCTAGCCAATCTTTAGGAAAAACACTACGATCAAGATGACCTAAAGCTCATGAAAAGTCTCTCAAGCACAAGATGCCAAAATTCCCATAGAAACAATATTGGAAAGGCCTTATACATGCCAAATTTTGATACCAAAACGATTAATTATGACTCAACACAATCATGCACAAATCCCGATTCCCAATATCCATAAGCCATGTTAGTTAAGGGAGAAATCATCGTCAATTATTCAAAAAAAGAAGAGGAAACAAAGGAAGCAACTAGCATTCTATTAAAAAGAAAAAACAAAGGGCACACACTACAAAGAAACTTATGAGTGCTAGTTGCACAAAATTCATCTCATAAGATTTGGATGCAATTTGTTTTTAACTTTTAAGAGGATTCAAGAATTCAAAGTGCACACATCTAAGGATCCAAAGGGAAAGACAAAAATGGAGGCCCAATGCATCTCATATCCAATTTGATCAATTCAAGAGGCTCAACTTTCTTTTGAACCTTAGTCTCCACACTGACATCCCATGCATTGATCATGAGAAGGAAAATGGATGTGGAAATCAAGTGACTCTCATGATGCATCCATCTGTTCTTGCACACCTAGAGTATGCATAAATGGGTCCATGCATTAGGTCCCTGTTGTTCAACAATCATCAACTTGGCACATTCTAGGAGGGGGAGAGGTAAATTTCTCCTTGTATATGATTGTTTTGTTCATTTATGTTTCACTAAGTCCACTATACAATGCAACAAAGAAAAGGTAAAACAGAAAAAAAAAAAAGGGAAAGGGAAAAAGAAGAAGAAGACAACAAAAAAGGAGGGGAACACAAAGATTCTTGTCTATCCAATAATTACAGAAGATTTTAAAGTTTATGCCATGAGCAGATGTGAGTGTGTTGGACATGACAAAAAGCTTCAATTCGTGAGCAACAAAGTGCAACCACATTATTGGCACATCCAAAAGCATGTCTAAAAAATCTCGGTGAATATTAAGTAAAGATATAAAAAAGGATCATCACAAATTTTTGTCATCCAATTATGCAAAGGTAAAAAATGAAGTATATAAGGTTTGACATTTCAATTTTCTTAGATTAGTAAACTTAACCGTCGGTGTGTCCTTGAACAATTATCTCAAGTCCAATCACATTGCACCATGATTCTTGCATCATTTTTTTTCAAGAACGAATCATTGCTTATTGAAAAAGCATAGTTTGATGCACAACAAGCCTTGTAAACGCACCAAGGGAGTCCTTTCGTTGCAGAATCCTAAACATCTAAAATAATTTTGTAAGATGTTAGGTCTAAGACTAACTTTTAGAAGTGTTTGATTTATTTGTGTGAAAGGAACTAATTTAGGGCACATGTATATAAGTTAATCTCTTCTCATTCTGGAGAGGTTCTTGTCATTTTGAATAGAGAACCAATTTGAAGAAGTGGAGTCCCATAACTCCTCTTTTTTGAACTCTTTTCTACTTCTTCATGAGCTTTTATGCTTTTCTATGCCATGGAATGCATGCTAAGCTAATATTTTTAACCCCCATCCCCTCCTTTTTCATCCTTCTCTCGTATATTCTAGGTGTTAAGAGCATCAAGGTGTAGGTAGGTAATTCCCAACACCTAGTTATGGGTCATAACTTTATGCAAGAGTTCAGAATGCCTCCAAATTTAATTGGAATAGAGGTTCTCATCGAGATCTTTATAAAAATCCACTATTGACTATATTTTGATATATGAACTGGGATATATGGTCATTTTATTATTGGCTACTTTGCATGTGTTGGAATGCATGGTTGAGTGAGTAGGAGGTGGTGTGAGTGTATGCTTACTTGGCTTAGTGCCTTTTTTTCCATTCCATGTGTCAACCATCATGTAGGTATATGATTCTATGATCCTTTCTAGGTCATCTCTTGATTTGAAAATTTAGCGTATCTATTTGTTACACTTTGGAGTTGTCCTCTCTAATCATTATAGCATAAAAGACAAACAACCAAAAACATTAAATTTTCAATCCAAGAAGTATTCAAAGACCCTAGTCCCTTTCTAATCAATGAATCTCAAGACTAATCAAGTGAAGGTCAATATCTTCATAATCCATATCATCTAAGCAAAATAATTCAAGATCTTACCATTTTGTTTGTAAATCTTCTTTTGATCACAAGTCGAGATAGGAATACGTTTTTTTAATGATTCAAGTGCCTAAAGTATGGTATTTTTCATAAAGTGCCTAAAGTATGGTATCATTAGTCTCAACTTTTTATGTCTGTAACCCCTTGATGAGAGAATCATAATTTTTGCAACTTTACACAATCATGAGAAAACAACTTCTATCTCAAATTTCACAAGCATCTAAACTAAGAATAGATCCATGAAACTCATGTACACACATAAGACAACCAATCTCTGAGATAAATCAATTGAAAGCACTCACCAAGTTCACTTCAAAATACCAATAAAGTAAAAAGATGGTTTGTCAATGTCATCCTTATTTAAGTACTTTGTATAGGCTGCTTCATATGCTATTAATCTAGTTTTCATGACCAAATATATTCTCTATAAAAATTTTGAGTCTCTTAAAAAAATCCATAATCAAAGGCATCTTCAAAAGTTTGTGCATAATATCCTCACATCTCACATGAACATAACTCTACTATAATAGGCCATGATGCATATACCGTCTGGAGTTTCACTTAAGTAAAAAAGTAAAGCACATGTAGGAGACTAAAAGCCTATAAGATTTAGGTTCCTAATATCTACATGTGTGAAGTTTCTATACAAGCAATGATGAGTCTTAGAATTCTAATGGTTAATATACAAGCGGGATCATTCACATCTAGCAAATTTTCAATTAGTGCTTTGCTCATTGTGATCATATATCGCTTTGTTGGTCAAGCTCCTTTCTTTGGTCGTGTTACTTTTGGAAAATTCATCCACTTTGATGGGATCTGTTCTTCCTTCCTCATCTGCCAAAATTTTTATGATTCTCTTCTTCTCACAATAGGACAATATGCTGGATTGATTTTCGAATGATTTGGACCTCCAACCATACCTTTTTGCAATCTTTATTTCTTTCCAAATATTTATTTCTCCATGAAGGATTACATCTTTCAAACATCTATTTTGTTACTTCTATTGTCTTTTCATGTTCCAAGAATTCATTGGGGCTAATTCAAACTCTTGAAGTTTGATAGGTTTTAATACTTTCTATTAAAATGCATAATAGATTTCCCAATCCATCTATTGCCCAATGATGATGCATAGGAATTACTCCACTTTCTAGTGCAAACAACACTATCATATCGTCATATTGATCATGAATTTTTCTAATATAGACCATTCTTGCTTCCTTGTCAATTAAGAGTCCTTGTATAAATTCATCTGACTCCTTATATTTTTCTTCTTGATCTTGTTCATGATTCTATTATTGTTGATAGGTGAAGGTACTCTTTCTTCTTCTATTGGATAATTCTCTAGTATTGGATGAACTTGTCTTTCCATGCTCTGACCAGCTTTGACATTCCATTCTTCTATCTCTTGTATTAAATTTTCTCTTTTCTCTTGCCAATCCCTACTTTCTTTTTCTATTTGTGCATTGAGGTTACTAAAGCCCCTCATAGTTTTGAATTCATATTTGTTAGCTCATTGTACTAATTCCTTTGCATCTTTTATATATTGATTCAAATTGTTTAGTTCATCTTTTATCCCCTTGATTCCTTCATTGGTTACTTCTGCTCTAATATCTTCTATCCTATAATTACGTTCTTTTAGTAGCATCTGATTGATCTCATCATTTGCTTTTGCTAACACATGATATGAAGTTTGCAACACTTTATTTCTAGATTCCAACTGATTTATTTCTTCCTCCAACTTTCTTATCACACCTAACTGCGGTTCACATTTTTCTTCCATGAACTCAACTCCATTTTTATGTTGAATGATTGTGGCCTCTAATCTCATTGCCTTATCTTGCTAGATTTTTGCTGACTTTCTTTGTTTTCTTATCTCTACCTACATCTCTCTTGACCTTTATTATATTATTTGATTATTTTGTGGATCTTCAAGAATGCAGACTCTACTGCCATGCCATCTAGTATCATGTTTTTAGTGGTAGGTCTAAAGTGCTCTACCTATTCTAATAGATATTCATATATTTTTTTGATGTCCTTTGGAATATTCTTTAATTCAATTTTCTCCTGCCTTTGCATTATCGCCAGACCCTGATCCACATTGGATTGCATATCCTTTGTTTGTTCTTCAACTATGTTTGTCCCTTTTTTAACAACATGTTCATCTCTTTGTTTATCTTCATTGGATTCCAAAATTACATAATCATCTTTTCAGTCCTCATAAAACAATTCTTCTGTTGTTGCATCTACCATAACTTCATCTTAAGTGGCTTTGGCTTCAACCTATTTTGTCAAGTAGTTGGTTGCCACTATGATAGATTCTGCATGAGAACTTTTAGTTGGTGGATTTATGGGTCGAATAAAGTCCAAAACCCATTTGCTAATGCTTTTGCAGACATTAAAAGTTTAAATGCCATCTCATCTTTTCTTATTGGATATTTTTTTCTTTGATAAATATCACATCTTTCCACATAAGTAACATGTCTTCTTGCCACTCTTGAATGAGTTAATTCTAGCATTTCCCAACACTTGTCCTCAGGCACACATTCTTAAGTGCCATCAATTCCTCTCTTGTATAATTGATTATTGATCAACAAAATTTCTTTATAGTTTTTCTCAGCTTTATTTAACTGTCTACTTGCATAGGCTATTGGAAAATCCACTTTACTTCCTTCAATAGGTTGTGCTAATACAAATCCTAGAGCAAAGTTAGAAGCATCCACATGTACATGAAAAATTAAATCCCATTGAGGGGTTTTTATTAAAGGTTTTGTGACTAAACAAGTTTCTAAAGCTTCAAAGGATTTCTCACATTCCTCATACCACTGAAATTTAGTAATCAATGCATACAAAGGTTTTGGAATGTCTACAAATTTGTACACAAATTTTCTATAGTATCCATAATGCCCCATAAATGTTTGTAACCCTTTTACGTTAATTTGCATAGGAAAATTCAAAATTGCCTTTATTTTATCCTCATCTATGGATATACCATTTTTTGACACAATGTGTCCTAGCCGTCCCTTGTCTAAAAAAAAATACACATGTTTTAGGATTCAAACAGACCCTAGAATTTCTATATTTTCTAAAAAAGGCTCTCAAATCTTGCAAATGATCCTCTCATTTATTAGAAAAAAATATAGAGATCATCCACATATATTTCCATTAAATGTCTTAGAAAATCTTTAAACACATGATAATTATCCTTTGAAATGTGTCTAATGCAATAGTTAAACCAAATGGCATAACTCTAAATGCATATACACCCCATTCAATAGCAAAGTATTTCTTATGTTGATCTTCCAAAACAATAGGATTTTGATTATATCTATTAAAATCCATCCAAAAAACTATAAACTTCCTTTCCAACAACTTGTTCTAGAAGAATTATTGGTAGAGGATAGATATCTCTAATAGTTGCAACACTACCTAGATGAAGTGAAAACCTGCTCTAATACCAATTATTGGAGTTTGAGGTCTATGGAAGCACACGAACAACACAGGGAAGAAGAAGAAGAAGAAGAAGAAGAAGAAGAAGAAGGAGCTTGGAGCACAACACAAAACTGAATGTATTACCAAGTGAATCTACAAAGATAAGTGATCAATTAGGATTATATGTGTATATACAAGTCGTGCGACAAAAACCTCTTAAAGAGGGACCCGACAGTCCCAAGTGTGTTCACACACATCACAACCGAAATATATCAACAAAAGTGACATACTAAATTTCCATGGGAAGCCCATGATCTATATATCCTCAATCACCAAAGGTCTAGCTAGGTAAAGACTAATGCATATGATGTATGACAAGTTTTAGGAGGGATGAAATCATAAGCATTTGATTTGAAAGTTCAATAGGATTATTTTTTGCCTGCTAACTTCAAGGATGAGGATGAGAAAGACATTATCAAGAAGGAGTCACTTCATGAGACAACATCCCAAGTCAATGAGGGTGATGGTGTCTCATGTTGATCAAGTGAATCCAAAGGCATGCCATCCAAGGTATGATACATGCTCAATGTAGAAAGTGAAGAGAAAGAAGCTCTCAAGACCAACCTAGTGTCCTACCTTGCACACCAAGAGTCTTTAGCGAGAAGAGAGTTTAGGAAGGTTTGCAGAAGAGGCTTGAAGAATCAAAAGAGCTTCATATCATGGATGAATATTTCCCTAGTATTGAGATGGAGGAAGCACAATCATGCCTAGAAAAATGCTTTGAGATCATCAAAAGGAGTAGAGAGTTCCAAGAACTTTTAGGAATTTGAGTGCATATAAAAGGGGGTGGAACTTTAAATTAGATGTTTGATGTGAAAGATTTGGTGGATGAAAAGAATATATTTTGGCATGAAAATTATTTATTATATAAGTAATATATGCATATATTCATCTCAAAATGATTACTTATCAATAGTAGTTCATAGAGATGAATTGCATAGACTGTTACTTGCGTATGTGAAGTGAAGCAAGAATGATGACCACAGTTCTAATAAGAGAAGAAGAAACAATTACCCTCAAGTGGGAAATTATTAACATCTACACTTAGAGATAAAATTTTTATTTTAACACCTTTTCTATATGTTTCTTGAGACATGTTGACAAAGGACAAATTTCAAAGATAGCCATAACCAACTAAGAAAAAAAGAAAATAGAGAAGCCACAAGAAGAAGAGGTCTAAAGAGTATTGAAGAACTGGATTTTATATTTTATAGATTTCAAAATTTTCAAAAAATTGCGCTCTTCCTTCAATACCTTATTCATTTTAATAAACCACTTTTGTTTTGAAATCCACAATAAAGGTATTGAGGACCAACGTAATATTTGGATAATTTTTCCTATCTAAAATAGAGTTATGCATTTCTTTGAAATGAAAGAAATGAAGCCAGTATATAAGTGAACTTTTGAGATTTGTTGGAGCTTAGTAAAGTGAAGAGATTTATTGAAGTCTAGACACATATCTTGGTCTTCTTACTATTTTCTCTCCTTTTTGCTGACCTTTGTTGTGTTTCCACTCTGTGAAAATGATGTCTTGGTTAGTTGATTTCCTCAAATTCTCTCTTATCTTGGAATCAATTATTTTGACTGCTATGAGAAGTGATGAGAATGGTGTGTAAACACACTTAGGATGATTAGGGCATATTTTTCCCTCTTTAGGAGGTTATTCCCTTGTCTTATATGTACATCCTTAACTCTAATCTTTGTACACTCTAAACTTAGTAAAAAACTCTATTGTGCTCTTAAGCTTCTTCTTCTTCTTCCTTTTCTTGTTTGTGTGCATTCTTGATGCCCAAACACTTAAAATTGGTATCGAATCATGTTCTTGCTTCTTGAGGTACATCCTTGGCACAAAACCACTCACTTTCTCATATTTCTACAAAATAAGGTGAGCATACTCAAAATGATGTAAAATTCAAGCTTATTTTGGCATCCAAATGCTTTACCATAACAACTATGCACAAAATTTTATCCTTTTTTTGTTTAGGTTTTTGTGTGCTAATATAAGTGCTCCAAAGTATGCTATAGGCCTAGTGGAGATCCGTTGGGTGATTCTAATAAATTTTTTTTGAGAAAGAATCAATTTTTTTAATCAAGGTATAGTCATTAGCCATGGCAAGGTGCAAAGGTGTATTTTTGCATATTGGTCTTTTAGGATAAATTGGATGGTTCCAACTACCCATTATGGCCATACATGACACATCATGTATTGGTTGTAAGGAGTCTATGGAATATTGTGCAGGATTATGGAATACGTACTATCATAACTACAAATGATCAAAATGTATTTGATAGAGGTAGTGTTGAGGATTTTGGAAGTTCAAGTTTTGGTGCAATTCCCATTTTGAGTCCTTTAGCTCCTCTAATTTTATTATTTATAGTACACCATCAACACCTTTAGCCACTATAGAGTAACTTTGATGGGATGGTGGAGATGCACAAGCACATGTCTTGGTCACTTTATATGTGAATTAGGCCACTATCCCTTATATTTGCTCATGCAAAATAGAAAAGGATGTTTGGGATACTCTTGCCACACATGTGATGCAAGAAATGAGGCTCATGTTGCTTACCTAAAAAAATAATTTGAGAAAAATCATATGAATGAAGGTGAATATGTCCACAATTTTCTCACAAATTTCAAATATTTGAAGGAACAACTCATTGCTATAATGGGAATTTTTGTAGATAGCTCAATTTTGTAGACTATTTTGAATGGGCTACTTGATTCTTATCAAAATTTTGCTTCTAATATTAGTTTGATAATGAAAGGCAACCCAAATTCCTAAATATTTGAAGATTTATCTTTTTTTTTTGTTGCAAGGATACCAATATAGGTAGAACAAGTTCATTATGCATGTTGCAAATCAAACCATTTTCGCTAATTAGAAGGGTAAGGTAAAAGGAGGCTCTTCCATATAGACATTTGTGAATGCTACACAATCAAAGAATGAAGACAAAATGAGAAGAAAAGCTTACAAGAAGAAGTAAATTTGCAAAATTGTAAGGACATTGATTATTTTATGGATGACTTTCCTTGACATGCATGGGTATCCCCAATAAATTCAAATTCCAGCGTGTTTATTTGCTTCAAAAAACTTCTAGCTATGGCTGAAAATTTGTTAGCATGTAAAAAAGGGGACACTATTTTGATTGAGGGGAGGATTGTATGTCTTCTGAATTCAATGTGTTTCTAGTTGAATGTGGGATAAGACACCAATGTACAATGTATACACCACAATAGAACTGTGTTGTTGAGAAAAAAAAGGGTCTCTCATGGAAATGGAAAGATTTATGATCAAAGGTCGAGCATTACCTCATGGTTTCTAGCTTGAGGTTGTAATTGTGTTGTATATGTATCTAAAAGGTATCCTATCAAGGCATTATAGTCTAATCACTCCTTATGAGTGTAGCACTCATTGGCAAGTGATTTTAAATAGCATCCACATGTCCTACAAGCATAATCAAGTGGTGGCTTGACCTAGAGACTGTTGGAATGAATGTGAGAAATACTTTGCACATGGAGCAATTTTATGAATCAATATGGACCATTGGACATTTTTAGTACACAAGGAATGGAGAAGTCACATTATAGGGCTAGAGATGTCTACTTAAAAAACACCCATCATGGGGGTGGTCTACTACAATCGAATTATTTAGAAAAAAATGTTCAACTAGTTTTTCTGTATGACATTCTCTAGAAAATATGCAATGGAAAGAGCATGTGAGTCACGAATAGCACAAATTTTAAGAAAGATACAACATGATATTGCAAGAGAGAAGTGGATGTCATCATCACGACCGCTACATCATGCCCAATGGCATGCACAAAGAATCCGCAAGGGTTCAGCTTGGAAATAGTTTCTTGACTGCCCATTCGACATGCTTCACAAAGATGCATCATATTTTGCTTGGTAAGATCAAGTAGTCCTTCAAAAATCCTTTTCTTTGATAGCTCCTTTAATGTGTGTACATTCATGTGGCCAATCCTTTTGTGCCATAGATCAAGCTTTTCTATTCTATGCATACCATAAGAGAAATAGTTTGTATGATTTGCGTTGTTTTTGACCTCTAGCGATTAACCTCCTTTGCTTTGGATGCTCAATGAAGCAACCTGCATTATTAAATCTTACTTGCACTTTTTTTCTACCATTTGACCAATCGGCATCAAATTCTTAGTGATCATTGGCACGTAAAGTAGACCCGTCATGCAATTCATCTTGCACTTATCCTGAATAACATCTCCGACTTGTAGTGGAGCACTCTTGAGTGAGGAGATTCATAGAAAATCTATGGTTGGCACTTAGAGTGAAGATGCATATGATGCTTGTGATTCTTACCAAGGAAATAATTAGCAATGTGGTAGGAACAAGAACAAGGAAAAGAATGGTCAACCAAATAAGAGAGTAGAAGTAAATCAAGGAAGAGGGATAGCGAATGCCATTGTTGTCATAAGAAAGGAAACATGAAGAAAGACTACTATGCATTAAATAATGCTAAAGGTAAAGGGAATAATGTTGATGGGCATGTTAAACATCTACCTGCACCATCTACTTTGACTATGAAGATTGAAGAAATCAATGCTATTTTTAATGATGTTGATGTGTTGTTGCTTGACAGTACTATGCCTACTGAGGCACTTATGGTTGATTCTCTTTCCCACATGTGGCTACTAGATTCTGGTGTGTCTTTCCATGTGAGATGACATATAGAATGGTTCTCTACTTATGCACCAAAGTCTCTTGATATTGTGAGACTTGGTGACTCTTATTAGTGTGATGTTGTTGGGCTTGGAGATGTGGTTTTGAAGTTCATTGATGGTTCAAAATTTACTATGCATAATGTATGCCATGTACCTCATTTATCACGTAGTATAATGTCAATTGGTCTACTTGATGACCTTGGATACAAGGTGGTATTTTATGCTTAGTCTTTTCGCAGATCAAAGGGCAATATGGTTATTGCAAAAGGAAGCAAAGTTGGCTCACTTTATCCTTTATTTGTATCATAGAAACACGACTTGTTAGTTGTTATTGAATAGCCTATGTCTTGTATTTGGCATGGCCATCTGGGCCACATATCTCCTAGTGGAATAAAAATTCTTTCTTATTGTAGATACTTACACATGTTATCTTTCTCTAATTTTTCATTTTGTGAGCATTTTCATATGGAAAGAAAACTAGGAATGTGCATAAAATAGACATTGAATCTTAAATTCA
The DNA here is from genome assembly GCA_020310875.1 of Ceratopteris richardii. Taxonomy (NCBI): domain Eukaryota; kingdom Viridiplantae; phylum Streptophyta; class Polypodiopsida; order Polypodiales; family Pteridaceae; genus Ceratopteris; species Ceratopteris richardii. The sequence continues at coordinate 80,612,372 of CM035443.1, forward strand.
GCCTTTAGATCTTGTTCATATAGATGTGTGTGATCCTATGTCAACAAGGTCATTGGGTGATTCTCTTTACTTTGTCACTTTCATAGATGATGCTACTAGAAAAGTCTAGGCATATCCTATCAAATTGAATGATGAGTTATTCCCTGTCTTTAGAAAATGGCTTGCTTAAGTTGAGACTGAAAAAGGAACTAAGCTTAAGGCTTGAAGTTCAGATAATGGGGGTGAGTGTACCTCACATGAATTCAATCTTTTTTGTCAGTCTAGAGGAATTCGTAGAGATTTTATAGCTCCTTATACCCTAGTACAAAATGGTGAAGCTCAAAGGATGAATAGAACTATTCAGGATAGAGTAGTCTCTATGCTGCATCATGCAAACCTTTCACAAGGCTTTTGGGTAGTAGTATTATCTATAGTTCACGTGATTAACCTTTTGCCTAGTACCACCAAAGGGTTGAAAGTGCCACAAGAGTTATGGATAGGGAAGCCAACATATTATGAGCATCTTAGAGTTTTTGGGTGTGAAGCATATGTTCACATACCCAAAAATCTTAGACAAAAGTTGGACCATAGGTCAAAGAAATGCATTTTTCTTGGATATGGTTGAGAAGGATGATTTGGATATCACTTATGGGATCCTAAAACAAGGTCAGTGATCAGAACTAGTGATGTTATTTTCAATGAGTCTAAGATGCATAAATAGCCCATTAAGGAGATTGAAGTGAGAAGAATGGTGTTTGAGGATACTAGTCCTCTAGTAAGCATGCATAAAAATGCAGCACATATGAATGTTCAAGATAATGTGTGATCAGAACAGTCTACAAATGTTCCTGTTCACTAACCATTGAGACACTCTGCATGTCTCACATCCACCTGATAGATATGTTCCAAGTTTGGATTTTGTTATGCTAACATATGCTGGTGAGACTTCTTGCTACAAAGAGGCTATGCAAACAAAGGATCCATTGGTCAAGATGACTACCATGTGCATGTTTCTTGGATTCATTGCAATGGAGGACTTATAGCTGGTCCAAATGGATATGAAAAGTGGTTTCTTGCATGGAGATCTTACAATTTGTAAGATCTATATGGAACAACCAGAGGGTTATGCAGTTCCTAGCAAAGAAAGTCTAGTCTCTAAGCTCAAGAAGAGCTTATATGGACATAAATAGTCCCCCACACATGGTACCAAAAGTTTGATGTTTTTATGAAGCCTCAAGTCTATTCTCAAAGCAATGAGGATCATTGTATCTAGACAAAGAGATACTTAGATGGCATCTTGATATGCTTGATACTTTATGTCGATGATATATTGATTGCTAGGAAGTCCTCTTATGATGTGTCAATTCTCAAAAAGAAATTGAGTCATACATTTGATATGAAGGATTTGGGGGATGCCAAACATATTCTTGGCATGCACATTACTCTTGATAGGAGTAAAATATGCATATACTTGTCTCAAAGTGAGTACATATCCAAACTACTTCACAGGTTCAATATGCAGGGTGGAAAGGCATTGAGTACATCTTTACCCACATATGTGAAATTGATCAAGGATGATTGCCAAAAATCAGATGAGGAAAAGGAATTAATGACCAAAATTCCTTATCAGTCTCTTGTTGGTAGTCTCATGTATGCTATGGAAACGAGACATTGCATTTGCAATGGGAGCTGTGAGCAGGTATATGTCTAATCCTAGCAAGAAGCATTGGGAAGTGGTCAAGATAATTTTGAGAAATCTAAGTGGTAGTAAGGATGAGTGTCTATGCTTAGGTAGAGGAAAAGCATCCATTCTTTGTTACATAGAGTCTGATTATGTTGGTTGTGTAGACAATCGTGAGTCTACATCAGGGTATATTTTTCATTTTATTAGAGGTGCTATCTCTTGGAGATCTCGTCTTCAAGAATGTACAACTGTTTCCACCATAGAAGCAGATTATGTTGTTGCAAGTGAGGCATGTAAGGAAGGATTGTGGCTTTCTCATCTTGCTTGTGATATGGGTCTACCTCTGCATGTACTTCATTTGCTCAGTGTTAGTCAGAGTGCCATTACATTGGCTAAGAATCTGGTTTATCATGCAAAGAACGAGCACATTGAGGTGCAATACCACTTCATTAGAGACTTCTTAGCCATTGAGCACATTTTTCTTGAGAAGGTTCATACTCAAGTTAATGTTGCAAATGCTTTGACTAAAGTTCTAACAGAGGATATCTTTCGATACTATTGTCAATTGATGGGGGTTATTTGATTCATGATCTTACATAGTTACTTGTATATTGTGTAACATGCCCATCGGGTGGGATGTATAGTTTGTATACCTACACTCACGTATTGTTTATCATTCTTTATTTTTCTCCCATAGACATGTTGGCCATATTGGCCTTCAGTGGGAGATTGTTACCATTAGTGTCCATGTGAAAGGCCGAATGGCTGCCAAACACTTTTGTAAATGTTCTTTGATCCAACATATAGTGGTGTGGTCAACCAGAGACTATAAGTTCAATTGCATTTGTATGTCCTTAAAAAAATTGTGTTCGTGGTCTTTTTACTATGTGTTTTTCTATGTATTCTACACCCTTTGTGTGGAACACTATGTGCGGCATTGGAGTTTGGGTTTCTAATATAAGAGTGTCGTTGCGGAGCTCTCCAGAAGGAAAGTCCATCATCATGCATCACTAGAGAAATACTTCATATCTTTCATCACATCTTTTGCTCCTATATTTTCAATTATGAGGCTTATCTTGGATCATCAAGAATCTTCCTTTTTCTCTTGAATTCAATTGAAATTCTTTTCCTTGATCTTGATTTAATTTAGTTGTTCCTTCCAAACTTTCCATAGTTTGATTCACTTTTACCATCCTCAAGGTTATATGAAAGATACCTTCTTCATTAAACTGGCCTACAATCTTCATTCTCTACTATTAGATATACTCAATATGCCACCGTCAAGTGACCACAAATGATCCATGCTGCACTAAGTTGTAATGCCCATATTATAAGGAGTAGTCATTTTGAGAGCTTGGACATTTGTGGAACTCTAAATTCCAAGTTAGATGAGGTCTATATGTGACCGTTGATGGTAATAGATGATCTTTGTGAGCCTAGCCATTAGGTTAGGTATGACATAAACTTTTGGGCAATTGGGTTTCCATTCAAGGTGAAAATAAAGGCCTTGTGATGTCATGCAGTTTCCCCATAGAATCTTAATGGGGGGAGTGCAAAGGGGGGCTTTCCCCCTTTTGCGGGGTTCGAGGGGCCTATCCCTTTGGTCTATAAGGCCAAGATGGTAGGACTTCTAGTCGTGAGATATTGTCAGATTGTATATTCTACCAAGTATTTTGTATCTCCTTACTACATTTATCTATATCAACTCCCTTTGTAAAAGCTATATACATGACCCATGTTGAGCTTTACACAACATTGTGCACTAGTAAGCCCTTTATATAGAGTATGGAAAGATCACCATCTAAGCTCCACATTGGGAGTGCAGGGGTGGAATAGCACCATCGTTGTAGTTGCATTACTCTTGGTAAATTGAGAATTAGAGTTCTCTGTCTCTCGGTCTATGTATATCTTTGTCTGCATTTTTCTCTCAACTTTGTCTACTATTCTATTCCATTGTGTTGCTACTTTTCTTACATCCACATGCAACATAGAACTATTCTTGTCAATACTTTTATTCTTCTTAAAAAATTTGGCATCATATCTTTTAGATTTAGATTACATGAAATTTTCATTTCCTCATTCACCTTTACTTCTACTGTTAATGGTAGATCGATTTGATTTTCTTCTGTTTTCCTTGGTTATCACTTTCTTGACTTCTTGTTAGGGGACAACATCCTCTTTATAAGATTCCAATTTTCTTTTTTGTTACTTCTCATCATACCCCTTCATCTAAATTTTGTAGGGTTTTGGAGTTTACTCTTGGAGCATTCCAACATTTTTTAAGTCAGTCCTATCATTTCCCTACATATTTGCATTCTTTCAGTCTCTATTCTAGCATAGGATATACCTTGTTTTGGTATGTAGGTTTAATTCTAGCTTTTATATACTCTTATTAAGGTTTCAATATGTTTTGGTAAAGCTTTTGCAAGAATAAATCTTTCTTCCTCTTGTTTTCCTTCATTCACATTTTCCATTGAATTTGTCTGATTAAATTATTGTAATGTTTTTTCCAACTCTTCTACTTTCTTACCCCACTTTGATTTTTGTTTGGCTCATCTATCCTTCCAAGAGAGAATTCTTCTTAGTGTTCTTTATGGGCGTTCCTACTTTCTCTTATCCTTCCATGCTTAAATTCATTATTTGAGCTTTACCTTGTGCCCTTGTTATCACTTGAATGGGTAGAATTTCAGCTTTTCACTACCACAACTAGACAAGATATCTACTGTCTTTAATGGAACTTGGTTATGAGAAACTGTCCTGTTAGGAATTTTTTGAAGAATCCCTAATCAAATGCTCTCTTCCACACTCCTTTCAAACACGTTCTACTCTTAAAGTTGGAGGTTGAGGATAATCTCTCACAAAATTTTCTCCTCCACACCTATAATATGTTACCTTTGGGACAAGTTTGAGTTGGGATTTTGAATTTTTCATATAATAATTGGTAACATGCATGAATGTAGCAGCATCCATTTCAATTTTCCCATTACCCAAATCGGATTTTAGCTCAAGTTCCTTGTTATACACATAATCCCAACTACTTTCTTTTGAATCATTATTATATCCATTAGAATACTCCTTGATCATGACTATAGATCTCTCTAAATTTTCTTCCACAGGTGTGTACTTGAATGGGATTATTCCATGACTTCTACAAGTGGATTTCGAATTCAAATGAAGGTGGGAATGGTTGTTGGAGGGAATCAATTCACTTTTCTACAATCTAAGAAAAATGAAAATCTAGTTTGATCTTTTTTTAGGTGATTGATTGCTTGTTTGAATGCAACTCAACCACAAATTCGTGAAATTTAGGCTCTATCTTTACATGTGTAAAGCTCAAAGCTTTTAGAATGGTAAAAGATCCATGAAAAATCTTTTTAAAAAAATATAATAAGTGAACATAAATAAAAGAACTCTCCAACGGATATTCTTTCGATGCGATAGCCTTTGATGTAGATCAAATCCACCTCAAGCATAGTGTAATCTTGATGTTCCAACAATATAGATAGATAGATAGATAGATAGATAGATAGATAGATAGATAGATAGATAGATAGATAGATAGATAGATAGATAGATAGATAGATGGATAGATAGATAGATAGAGAGACAGACAGACAGACAGACAGACAGATAGACAGACTGATGTGAAGAGATGGATAGGTATGTGCTTGAAGATGAAGAGGTGTTGTAAAATTCTTGATCTACACCAGCCAAATGAACTCCAGGAGTATATGGTGGGCCCTTTTAGCTTGCCAATGGATTTATTAGACACCCTATGTACCTTGGAAGATCACTCTCAAAAAGATAGATCAAAACAGATAAGTTGGAGTTAGCTCAGAGGTGAAAACTTGCTATTCTTGGTTCATACACCTGTCTAGTGTTTTACATAATTCTCTGAGCACAGCAGCAATTAGCTTAATTCCTCTTGGGGAACTCTAGGTAACTTAAAGAGCTAACTTTCAAGAGTAATCTCATAAAAAATAATGAACCACACACTGAGAATGAGTTTTAACAAGTGATGACATCATCCCGATTTTCACGGGCTGCTATAGTTTGAAACCAGTGAGCAGAAATATCAACATAACTCAAAATGTAGGAATTGAATGATTATGAAAATTTGTATGGTTATACTAGACAGTAAGCTGAATCCAACAAGATTTAAGTCACTGAATTTGGATAAGTAACCACTGAGAAACACCTCTGACAAGATGAGTGAAAAAGTTGGGTACTTGACAGAGAAGTGAAAATGCACAGACACTGTTGACTTCAACTGAACATAACTGAAGATTGCAAATTCCAAATGACATGAAAATTTGTGAGCATATAGTAGACTTATAGAGCTAACTTTACCAAGTTAAATCACTGAAAAGGATGCACCAAGCTCAGAGAAAACATCTTTGCAAGCTGACTGAGAAAAACTGAGAGTAATGGCAGTGAGTAGTACACTTCATAAGAACATGGAAAGATGAACTCAAATAATCATGAAAATGAAAGTATATTTCTTGTACAATACAATGACTTACTGATACATATGTGTGCCTTGTAATCACACCTTGATATGGCATAAAGCTCAGCTCTTGGAGGTCTTCACATAGGTCTCCCCAACCACGACTAAAACTGCCATCTATTTATAGTTGAGTTTGGGAGGCTAACTTCCCTCAATCACTCTCCAATCAATCAATGATTGATTTGATTCTCTACCTACCACAAATCACGAATTTGTGGCTCCTCTTTCCATTCTTGATCAAGTGGACTCAACCACTTAAGATTCTTTCACTTTTACATTAAGTAAACTCTTCAAAAGTTACAAGAGGTAGTTCACAAGTGAACTTTACATAGTCTTCATTTTAAAGCTTTTTTCATGACTTTGTGGGACTCAAGCCAATACTTAGGCTTGTCATAGAATTGCTCCAACAGCTCCCCCTCAAGCCAAGTATGCTTGAGGTCTTCAATCTTCCAAGATTACCTGCGAACCAATCATAGCCTTGAATTTGCAAAGCTTTGTACCATCCAATGCTTTGGTTAGAATATCTGCACATTGTTGATGAGTGGAAACATATGATATTTGAATCTCTTTGCTTAGAACCTTTTCTCGTACATAGTGATAATGAACTTCAATATGTTTAGTCCTTGCATGAAAAATAGGATTAGCAGCCAAATGAATAGAACTCATATTGTCACAAATAATAGTTGGAGTTCCAAACTCCAATCCAAGATCTTTGAATAATGTCTTCATCCATATAGCTTCTTGTGTAGCTATGGAAAGACCTCTATATTCAGCTTCAGTAGAAGAGAGAGCAATTGTGGGTTGCTTCTTGGATGACCATGAAATAAGCTTTGAACCTGCAAAGGTAAGATAACCTGAAGTGCTCCTTCTATCTTCCTTGGAGCCAGCCCAATCTGCATCAGAAAATAGCTTCAAACCTAAATCAGATACATAAGGATAATAAAGTCCTTCATTTATGGTTCCTTTGAGATACTTGAGAATCCTTTTGGCAGCATCCATATGTGGTATCCTTGGTGTGTGCATAAATTGACTTAGCACACTCACACTGTAACATATATCTACTCTTGTCAATGTGGCATAGTTGAGACTACCCACTAGACTTTGATATGATGTGATGTCCTCTACGAGTTCAACTTCATGTGAGCTCAATTTGTGATTGACCTCCATTGGAGTACCTGCAATCTTACAATCTTGCATCTTGAATTTTGCCAACATGTCCTTAATGTACTTCCTTTGAGTGAGAAACAAACCATGATCTTTGTAGACAACTTCCAAACCTAGGAAGTAGGTAAGTGAACCCAAATCACTTATCTTAAACTCTTCTCTCATCTGATCTTTGATCTTCTTCATACCATCTGCATCATTTCCTGTCAATATAATATCATCTACATATACACATAGGTAGATGACCTCAGAATTACTCTTTTTAATAAAGAGTGAAGGATCTGCCTTGCTTGGTTGAAAGCCTTTGTCCTGCAAGAATGAAACAAGCCTGAAATTCCAAGCTCTTGGAGCTTGCTTGAGACCATACAATGCTTTGTTAAGTTTACACACATAATCAGGATAAACTTGATTCTCAAAACCAGGTGGTTGTGCCATATATACTGTTATCCAACCATTCAAAAATGCATTCTTTAAATCTAGTTGAAGTATCTTCCAATTTTTGGAAGAGGCAATACTAAGCAAAACCCTAATAGTAGGCATCTTTGCCACAGGAGAGAAGGTCTCCTCATAATCAATTCCCTGAGTTTGTGCAAAGCCTTTTGCTACAAGCCTTGCCTTATACTTGTTAATTGAACCATCTGAATTCATCTTGAGTTTATAGACCCATCTTGAGCCTATTACCTTCATGGATGAAGTCTTGGGCACCAAATCCCAAGTGTTGTTTTCCTCAAGTGCTTCAATCTCTTCCTTCATTGCATGCTTCCATTCTGATTTTGCTTTGGCCTCTTCAAATGATGATGGCTCCTCTTGGTTTGTATCCTGTGCTATGTAGATAGAGTGTTTAGTTACTAATGAGGTGTCAAACCCATACCTTTCTGGTTTTTTCTTTTCCCTCATAGATCTTCTTAGGCCATGATGTGATGATTCTGCCTCATGTCCAAGTTCCTGCAATTTTGCTTTACCTTTAGACTTCCATGCTTTGATCTTTTCCATCTGAGATTCTTCATCATCCTCTGAGGTGTCTTGTTCTTCAATCTTCCGTTGTTCTCTACCAAGCTTTGGAAAATCTTCTTCAAGATTATATGGTAAATTGACCTTCCTGCATGAATCTTCATACCATGAATTGTTCTAATCAAAAACTACATCTCTGCTTACCAAGAATCCTTTGTTGGTAGGGTTGTATAACCTGTAGCCCTTTTGATTGTTGTCATATCCAATAAATACACACCTTTCTGCCTTTGGATCCATCTTGCCTCTAACCTGTGAAGGAACATGAGCGAAAGCAATACATCCAAAAATTTTACAATGATATAAGCTTGGTCTTCTTCCATTCCAAGCCTCACATGGAGTCATCCCATCAAGGGATTTTGAAGGCAACCTGTTAATCAAGTAAGTGGCTGTAGATACAGCCTCAAACCATAAGTAATTAGGTAAATGATTTTCATTTAACATAGACCTTGCAGCTTCAACAATTGTCCTATTCCTCCTTTCTGCCACTCCATTTTGCTCAGGAGTGTACCTTGTAGTTACCTCTCTTTTGATTCCTCTTTCTTGAAGAAAAGAATCAAACTCATGGGAGAAGTATTCTCCCCCTCCATCTGACCTTAGCCTTTTTAGTGATTTACCTGTTTGATTCTCCACAAGAGCCAAATATCTTTTGAAACATGAAAAAACTTCATCTTTGTGTTTCATAAAGAATAGGATAGTCCATCTGCTGCAATCATCAATAAAGGAAACATAATACCTTGATCCAGATATTGTAGCTTCCTTGCTAGGTCCCCATACATCTGTATGAACCAACTCCAAGAGATCTCCATGCATATAACCTTTCTTCATGAATGGTAACCTGTGAGACTTTCCAAATTGACATGCACTACACTTATAAATCATATGTTGTTTTGAAAATTAGGAAGTCCAAGTACACTTTGGTCCCTACAGATTTTCTTTAATGACCTTTCACCAATATGTGCTAACCTTTTGTGCCATACTTCCAATTTTGTGAGTGTCTGACTACCATAATTAAAGAGAGCAATGTTTCTAGTGTCCTGTAATTCAAATGTGAACAATCTACCTGTCTTTTCACCTTTTGCAATTCTTCTGAATCCTTGACTTGGATCTTCAACAAATGCTCCTGCTTTTGTGAACCTAACTTGCAACCCTTTCTCTACTATCTGCCCAACACTTATCAAATTCTTTGTAATGGTAGGGACATAGAGTACCTTACTGAGTAGGTTGATGTTTCCATCAGGTGCTTTGACATTGCCTATTTTCTCCACATGATGTTTTGTATCATCTCCTGTTTGTACCTCTTGCTTATTCCTTCGATCTTCTAAATCTGATAGGAGTGCCACATTTCCTGCCACATGATTTGAACAACCTGAATCTATGTAGAAAACATGCTCATCAGATTTACCTTGTGGCATAGCCATGTTCATGATCAATAATGAATCCTCTTTGTTTGAGTCTTCTGTGTAGTTATTGTAGTCTCTCCTTCCTTTGTAGCCTCCTTGATAGTTTGAATGATTGTAGTTGTTGTAGTTGCCATGGTAGTTGTTGAACCTTCCTCTTGAGTAGCCATAACTTCCTCTATTGTATCCTCTGCCTCTTTGATTCCTGGAATTCCTAAAGCAATTTTCAGTTGTATGATTAGTTAGTCCACAAATAGAGCATGAGTTGGAGTCTTGGGATCTCCCCCTTCCTTGTCTACCTCCTCTTCCTCTACCTCTGCCATGTCTTCCTCTACCTGCATAGTTAGCTTGATATGTACCTGCTTCATCATCCACTTTCTTTGCCTTTCCTTTGTTATCTTTAGACTTGCTTTTATCCGTGTATAAAGCTGAAGATTGATTACCTTTAGAGCTTTCTCCATTTTTGATAAGCTTTGCCTCTTGAGTAAGTAGTTGTCCAATGAGTGTGTTGAAATCAGGTACATGCATGTCCATGTACAAATCCATAGCTATGGTGAATGCTTCCCACTTATCATCTGCCTTCAAGCCATTGATGACCTGCCTTACAATTTGCTCTTCATCTATTACCTCTCCAATGCTTCCCAACTGATCCGCTATGTCCTTGAGCTTTGTGACAAAATCAGTCACATTTTGTTTGGGAGCCTTCTTGAGAGTTGTGAAATCCAACCATAGTTGATGCTTCCTAGCTTTGGTACTTGAAGAAAAGAAAGCTTCAAGTGCATCCCACACTTCCTGAGATGTCTTACAACTTCTAATGTGAGGCAACAAAAAATCTGAGATAGAGTTGAGGAGATAAGACCTTGCAAGTGCATCCTTGGAGCACCATGTGCTCAATCTTTCTTGCTCTTCCTGTGTTGGTTGACTTTTGTTCCTGAAACTTGGCATAACTTCATCTCCAGCCACATAACCATATAAACTTCTACCTTGGAGATAGGCTTCCATTCTTAATGACCAAGCTGAGTAGTTACCTCTGTCTAATTTGTCAATTGATGAAGGAAATCCATCTGCCATGTTGTCCAACCTTGCTCTGATACCACTGTGAAGAGATGGATAGGTATGTGCTTGAAGATGAAGAGGTGTTGCAAAATCCTTGATCTACACCAGCCAAATGAACTCTAGGAGTATATGGTGGGCCCTTTTAGCTTGCCAATGGATGTATTAGACACCCTATGTACCTTGGAAGATCACTCTCAAAAAGATAGATCAAAACAGATAAGTTGGAGTTAGCTCAGAGGTGAAAACTTGCTATTCTTGGTTCATACACCTGTCGAGTGTTTTACATAATTCTCTGAGCACAGCAGCAATTAGCTTAATTCCTCTTGGGGAAGTCTAGGTAACTTAAAGAGCTAACTTTCAAGAGTAATCTCATAAAAAATAATGAACCACACACTGAGAATGAGTTTTAACAAGTGATGACATCATCCCGATTTTCACGGGCTGCTATAGTTTGAGACCAATGAGCAGAAAAATCAACATAACTCAAAATTTCGGAATCCAATGATTATGAAAATTTGTATGGTTATACTAGAAAGTAAGCTGAATCCAACAAGCTTTAAATCACTGAATTTGGATAAGTAACCACTGAGAAACATCTCTGACAAGATGAGTGAAAAAGTCGGGTACCTGATAGAGAAGTGAAAATGCACAGACACTGTTGACTTCAACTGAACATAACTGAAGATTGAAAATTCCAAATGACATGAAAATTTGTGATCATATAGTAGACTTATAGAGCTAACTTTATCAAGTTAAATCACTGAAAATGATGCACCAAGCTTAGAGAAAACATCTCTGCAAGCTGACTGAGAAAAACTGAGAGTAATGGCAGTGAGTAGTACACTTCACAAGAACATGGAAAGATGAACTCAAATAATCATGAAAATGAAAGTATATTGCTTGTATAATACAATGACTTACTGATACATATGTGTAAAGTTTGAAAATTTGGCATTGGTCTTCCAAAATTGGTTGAGGCTTTGAGTTTTTCTTGATATAGAGGTGCTCTAACATCAAGGATAACTTGTTCTTTTGAAGATTAACACTCTCCAATAGTGGTATCAAGGCAGGAGTTATCAGAATTGAAGAAAGGAGAACTGTTGGAGTTGTATAGAAATCAACCTTTGAAGGTTCAAAAGTTGAAAGCTTGAAGTGAAAACTAGAGAAGGAGGCCTGAAGCTATCAAGAAGATCAAAAGGAATTACATTCGAAGTAAAGGTACATTCATTATTCACAAAACTTAAAGAATTTATTGCACATGTGAAGAAAGGATGGGAGATTATCTTCAGATAGAGAAATTGGATAGAGAAAACTATCCTTCTTGGTCCATGAGGATGGAAGCTCAACTTATGAGAAAAGGCTTGATAGTATACATCACAGGAGAAGAAGGAAAACAAGAATTTAGAGATCCTAGTGTTCCAACTAGGGATGAGCTCTCAGATTTGAAGACATGGATGAAGAAGGATGCTAAAGCAAGGAACATTATCTACATGGGATTCAATGATTACTTGCTACCTCACATTAGAGGACTTTAAAGTGCAAGTGACATATGGAATGCTTTGGAGGAGCATTTCCAAAATACTACAAAGTCAAGGAAGGCATCTTTATGGGTAGAATTCACCACATTCAAGAAGAAGGCTTCTCAATCTATTTCTGATTATGTAGCAAGGATGAAGGACACTGCAAATGCATTAGGAGCAGTTGATGAAGATATTGAAGAGGATAAATTGGTAAGGCAAATTCTCATAGGTTTGAGAGGAGATGAGAAATGGAAGCCATTCATTTTATCTACTGAATTGTCACTAGATCATTTCACTCCTTATTTGAATCAATTGCTAGGACATATGCTAACCTTTGAGGAGGATGTCAAAGGTGATGTTAAAAGTACAGGTCAAGCAATGTATTGAAAGGACAAGAAGAAGATTAACAAAGGCAAGCAACAATTGAATGAAGATGAAGGCACTACTAGCCAAGCTAACTTCCTAAGAGGAAGAGGTGGTGGCAAATGAAGAGGAAGAGGTAGAAGCAATAAATATTGTGTCAAACCTTGCTAGATTTGCTGTAAAACTAATCATTTAGCTCATGAATGTTGGCATAATAATCAGAATGGTGGAGGATATAATCAAAACTTTAATTCAAGAGGAAGAGGTAATAGAAATCAAAGAGGTACTTTCAGAGGTAGAGGTTACTTTGGAAGAAATGCAGGTAGAGGTTTCCAAAGTCAATCCTACAACAATACCTACTACAATTATGCTTCAAATCAAGAGGAGTCAACCTTAATTATGAATGCAACTTGTGAAAGACAAAGTGAAGATCAAAGAGTCTTTAACATTGACTCAGGGTGTAGCAATCACCTGAGTGGCAACATAGCTTTGATGACTGATTTGGAGAATAAGGTGAGTAATCATGTGGTTGAAACAGGTGATAACACAAAGCACAATGTGAAGTCCATTGGATCAGTGAAAGCTAAGGATGGAAGCACTCTTATGAGTAAGGTTTTGTATGTTCCTACAATTCCAAAGAATCTGATAAGTGTAGGGCAAATTGTAGAGAAAGGTTATGAAGTAAGGCTCACTAATGATGGAGTTTTTGTGGAAGACCCTAGCAATGGGTATAAACAAATTGTTTCAAGAAAGAAAGAAGGAAGGTTATTCACATTGAAGATTCAAGGCAATGTTGGTCATGCCTTGTTCACTTATGGAGGACACAAGATCTTTGAGTTAGATCTTTGGCATAAAAGGCTTGGACATTTTAATGAAAGAGGTATTAAGGATTTGATTAACAATGGTTCAGTGCTTGGACTACCTAATGTTGTAGGTGAACACATGACATATAGATGTGAGGCATGTCAATTAGGTAAGGCTCATAAGCAATCATATAATAAGCATGGTTTCATGTATTCAGAGAAGCTTGAATTGGTACACATAGATGTGTGGGGGCCATCAAAGGACTTTAGTATTAATGGTTCAAGATATTATGTGATTTATGTTGATGATGCTACCAGGTGGATCACTATATATGTGATCAAAGATAAATTAGAGGTGTTCAATACATTTAAACATTATCATGTGTATGTAGAAAGAATTACAGGGAAAAAATTGAAGAGACTAAGGTCTGATGGAGGGAAAAAGTTTGCAAGGTCAATGATGAAGGAGAAAACTTGTCCCAATTATTTGTGGGCTGAGGCTGTAAATACAGCCACATACTTGGTTACTAGGCTACCATGTAAAGATTGGCACGGTATGACAC
>CM035443.1:80633918-80636418 GCA_020310875.1 Ceratopteris richardii
CAAATAAACTAGATTCTCAAAAAGATTAAGAGCAAATCAAAACATCATCCAACCACAAGTACTAGTGTGGTAACCAACATCAGTGTGTCGACCCATTGAGGTTCTGTTGATGAGTTTTCTATTGAAATAATGCTTCACTTGATACTAAGTTCAAGTCATATTGAATATTTCTGATTCCTTACTGGGAATGCAATTCTTATGCATTTCTTTGAGCCAAAAGAGTGAATTTACCAAGTTACACTAGGAACTTGGTGCTTGTCTTAGTCAATCAAATCCTTGGTTGAAAAGATCAACTCAAAGTCCAACTTTTTCAGAAATTTATGAAATATTTCTGAATTAACAACACTTTATCTTGAAGTGTTTCAAGAAGATCTTGGAAGTTACTTACTTCATATCTTCTGTTTCCTTGACCTTGAAGCTATCTTGAAGTATCTTGAGATACTACTTTCATCCTTCTTGAATTAAACTCCTTCTTTGAAGTTTTAATTCCTTGAGGATCAAACCTAACTTCAAGATCCAATTTAGAACTAAAAGATAATTATCATCCACGGTCCGATGTCCCATACCATCTTTCCTACATCAATCAGAGTATAAAATCTTGTGTCCCATACCACCCTATTTTATATTCACATTAATGTGTGGGTTATACTTATCCTAACGTCTAAACATCTCTTGATAGAGTACCTTCTTCCTTTAATTCTTTACGAGAAATTTTCAAAGTTTTAGGCATTACCTCTAACTAGATTTCCTAGATTTTGATCCCTTCACATGATCATTTCACAATCTTGTGCTTTCCTTTGGGAACTTGAAAACCTTTTGATGGAATATCCATCCTTCTTTACTAGGGTTTTCAAATGAAAACCAAATAGAATTCCAAGTACTTGAATTTTCATAGATTCAAGCTTAATTGGTTCATTCTTGACCAATTTGTAGTGACAAGAATTTGTGACTTCTTCTCTTTAGATTCCTTTCTTTACTGATGCTTTAGGTACCTATCTCGGTCGAAATTTTTTACACGAATCTCTTTACTGCTTAAGTCTAAGCATCCGCTCATGCTCTCTGGACTTCACTCTGTTCAGACTTGGAACAACTTACTCTTTTCACATTTTTCTATTGGATAAATGGAACTTGAGTGAACATATCCAAAAGGAATTTTTTATTGCCAATACTTGGGCAATCTTCAGAGTAGTTCCAATCGCATGTTCTTAAACAATCATGGCCAAGCTTGATCAAGTCTGGTTGATCTTGCGTCTAGAATAAAGACTTAGTCTTTATCTTTAAGATCTCCTAAACTATCTAAAGTTACTTTGCTTACCTCTAGGGCTTTTTGAGATCTTTTCCTAAACTTTAGTCCAAGCATATACTGATCCTTCTCAGATTCCAAAGCTAAGAATCTTTGATATACCTTTAGGTTATATCACTATTTGGACTTAAGTACCAATACTTGTGGTTTTGGAAATTACTTGGAACTACTTCTAATAAAGTTTTCTTGAAAAGATTCTAATCTCACATCTAGGGAGATTTTGTCTTTCAAGAACTTTAGATTCGTGCCAAGGAATCAAGTAATACTAAGCCAATGATTCATCTTGGAATATTTGGCTTTACTAGAATAATCTCTCTAAAAGAAATCTTGATTATTGAACAAGAACAAGACTTAAGGCTTTATTGCTTGTCCAAAAGATATTCCTTTTTAACCAAGAAAATAGTCAACCAAACTATTTTCTTTGTTGGCTTATCTTTAGGAAGTAGCTTAATTCCTAAAGATTACTTTGATATATCTTTTAGGAAAATATCTTGATTCCTAAAGATTACTTGGGTTTCTTCTTTAAGCTCTAATTAGCTTAAACAAAACCAAGCATACTTTATATCTTGACAAAACATCTATATCCTAAAGAGGTTTTGCCTTCTTCATCTTTCGACAAAACATCCATAACTAGTAGATGTTTTGCTCTTATCTATCCAATCCATCAATTCCTATCCTGATTGATGGGTATGTCCATTTTTGGAAAGATGTGCTTAACAAGAGGTCTAAGCTATCATTTTTCCAATGGCTTATCTCTTTATACACCTTTTATTAGAACATCATCATTCCTTGGTCCTATCATACATTATGAATTTATGTGTATTTTGGGAAGAGTTCATGAATCAACTAAGATCCTCTGCTTGGAATGTCTGCCTTCCCAAAAATAAATTCATCTCGAACATGGTAGGAGAATGATCTCACATGTAGAATAGAAGCTTGACTATTTCATTTTAGTGTTTCTCTTTTAGGAAAATATCTCAATTCCTAAAAGTCACTTCCCGAGGTTTCATCATGAGATACGAATCTTGAAACCTCAAGGAAACTTCTTAGAACTTTTGAAATCTTCTAAATAGAAGAGTGCTTCCAAAGTTTCCATGTTTTCATGGCGCTATGCATCATTACCAGAGATGCAAAACATGAACGAAACACAAATCTATTGAACTTCAAAGTTCAATTTGTATTTAAGCTCATCGATTT
>CM035443.1:80673918-80676418 GCA_020310875.1 Ceratopteris richardii
CAATCTTACAACACCACCTACTACAATTATGCAAATGACACACAGAATGAAAGTCATACATCATTGATGATGAATTCAATCAGCACATCAGATAAAGAAGATCTAAAAGTATTTTACATTCACTCTGGATGTTCTAATCATTTTTCAGGAAACATAGAATTGATGTCAGAACTGGAAAAAGGTATTTCTAGTCACAGAGTTCAAACAGGTGACAATACAAGACATAGTGTACATTCAGTTGGTAAAGTGAAATGCAAGAGTGGAGCAGATTTGCTAACCAATGTTTTGTATGTTCCTACAATACCTAAAAGCTTGATTAGTGTGGGACAGATAGTTGAAAAAGGTTTTCAAGTCAGGTTTACAAATGAAGGAGTATTTGTTGAAGATCTAGAGAATGGATATAATCAGATTGTCTCTGGTAAGAAAGAAGGTAGACTCTTACTTTAAGAGTGCAAGGGAACATTGGTCAAGCTTTGCTCACACATGGTGAAGCAGTGATTACAGAACTTGATCTCTGGCATAAGAGATTAGGTCATTTCAATGAAAGAGGAATTAAAGCTATGGTTGCTAATCAGTCTGTACTAGGATTACCAAATGTGCAAAGTCAACATATGGTTTATAAATGTGAAGCATGTCAAATGGGAAAAGCACACAGGTTACCATTTCAAAAGAAAGGATTCAAACATGATGGAGTACTTGAGCTCATTCATACAGATGTATGGGGACCAACAAAAGAAGGATCTATCCGTGGTTCAAGGTACTATGTTTTTTTCATTGATGATGCTACAAGATGGATAACATTATATGTTTTGAAGGAAAGATCAGAAGTGTTTGGAGCTTTCAAGCATTTTCATGCATATGCAGAGAGAGTCATAGGTCAAAAGCTTAAAAGACTGAGGTCTGATGGAGGGGGAGAATACTTCTCCCAAGATTTCAATGATTATCTTTGGAATGCAGGTATTAAGAGAGAAATGACTTGTAGGTATACACCACAACAAAATGGTGTAGCAGAAAGAAGGAACAGGACTTTGGTTGAGTTTGCTAGAGCTATGTTGAAGGACAAGAATTGTCCAAATTATCTTTGGGTTGAGGCTGTAAATACAACTACATATCTTGTGAATAGATTACCATGTGCAGCTCTAAATGGAATGACTCCATATGAAGCTTGGTGGGGTAAGAAACCAACACTAGATCATTGTAGAGTGTTTGGATCAATTGCATATGCTTATGTGCCATCACAACTTAGACTTAAACTTGAACCAAAGGAAGAAAAATATGTGTTCATTGGTTATGATGAAAAGCAGATGGGTTACAGGTTGTGGAATCCTCTAACCAAACAATTTCTTGTTTCTAGAGATGTTACATTTGATGAGCAAAAAAGTTGGTATGCAGATCAAAGTCATACAGCTGAAGAATTTGAAGAAGAGGTAAGAAGATGTGAGAAAGGAAAATCAATTGTGCAGGTCAATAGAGATGAAGACTATATGCAAGCAAGTACATCCAGAAGTGGATTAACAAGAAGGAATGAAGAAGCTCCTATATTTGATGAAGAGGTGTATCCAGACACATATGAAGAATGTGAACCAAGAAGATCAAGCAGGACTAGAAGACAACCAGAAAGGTATTCTTATGACACTTCTTACATAACTCAGAAGAATTATGCTTACATGGTCAAAGATGATGAAGAACCTCAGAACTATGATGAAGCTAAAGGTAAGAAGCAATGGGAAGAAGCAATGAAGGAAGAGTTCAATGCACTGGAGGAGAACAATACATGGGAACTTGTTCCTAAACCAAATGGTAAGAAAGTTATTGGAAATAAATGGGTTTATAAAGTGAAGAAGCTTGCAGATGGAAGTATAGCCAGATACAAAGCTAGACTGGTGGTGAAAGGCTATGCCCAAACCTATGGCATAGATTATGATGAGACATTCAGTCCTGTAGCTAAGATGTCAACTATAAGGACAATCATTGCTATTGCAGCTTCAAAAGGATGGACCCTAAGTCAATTGGATATAAAGAATGAATTCTTGAATGGATACATATCAGATGAGGTATACATGGAACAACCTCAAGGGTTTATAGATTCCAGGTATCCAAATTTTGTTTGCAAATTGAGAAGAGCACTCTATGGATTGAAACAAGCTCCAAGAGCATGGAACTATAGGCTGGTAAAGTATCTCAATGATCTTGGATATCAAAGTTCAAAAGCAGATCCAAGTCTACTTATCAAAAGAACAGAGGAAGGTACAATCTACATTTGTATTTATGTAGATGACATTATAATCACAGGTACTTCAGATGAAGGAATCAAGGAGGTAAAGAGATTACTTGAAAAAGAATTCAAGATTAGTGATCTAGGAAAGTTATCATACTTTCTTGGAATGGAAGTCACTTATACAGATCATGGCATATATGTATCACAAGAAAGGTATCTTCTGAATCTATTGAAGAAGTTTGATATGGAAAATTGCAGAGAAGCTTCAACTCCACTTGAAGT
>CM035443.1:80715482-80725482 GCA_020310875.1 Ceratopteris richardii
TTACTACCGCACATTAGAGGTCTAGAGAAAGCGAAAGACATATGGAGTTCATTGGAAGATCATTTCCAAAACACTATTAAAGCTAGGAAGGCTAGCTTATGTGTTGGAGCAAGTCTATGACAAGCCTAAGTATTGGCTTGAGTCTCACAAAGTCTTAGAAGAAGCTTTAAAAAGAAGACTATGTAAAGTTCACTTGTGAACTACCTCTTGTAACTTTTGAAGAGTTTACTTAATGTAAAAGTAAGAGAATCTTAAGTGGTTGAGTCCACTTGATCAAGAATGGAAAGAGGAGCCACGAATTCGTGATTTGTGGTAGGTAGAGAATCAAATCAATCATTGATTGATTGGAGAGTGATTGAGGGAAGTTAGCCTCCCAAACTCAACTATAAATAGATGGCAGTTTTAGTCGTGGTTAGAGAGACCTATGTGAAGACCTCCAAGAGCTGAGCTTTATGCCATATCAAGGTGTGATTACAAGGCACACATATGTATCAGTAAGTCATTGTATTGTACAAGCAATATACTTTCATTTTCATGATTATTTGAGTTCATCTTTCCATGTTCTTGTGAAGTGTACTACTCACTGCCATTACTCTTAGTTTTCTCAGTCAGCTTGCAGAGATGTTTTCTCTGAGCTTGGTGCATCATTTTCAATGATTTAATTTGGTAAAGTTAGCTCTATAGATCTACTATATGCTCACAAATTTTCATGTCATTTGGATGTTGCAATCTTCAGTTATGTTCATTTGAAGTCAACAGGGTCTTTTCATCTTCACTTCTCTGTCAGGTACCCGACTTTTTCACTCATCTTGTCAGAGCTATTTCTCAGTGGTTACTTATCCAAATTCAGTGATTTAAAGCTTGTTGGATTCAACTTACTGTATAGTATAAGCATACAAATTTTCATAATCATTGAATTTCTAAATTTTGAGTTATGTTGATTTTTCTGCTCACTGGTCTATTTCTGTAGCAGCCCATGAAAATCGGGATGATGTCATCACTTGTTAAAACTCATTCTCAGTGTGTGGTTCATTATTTTTGATGAGATTACTCTTGAAAGTTAGCTCTTTAAGTTGCCTAGACTTACCCAAGAGGAATTGAGCTAATTGCTGCTGTGCTCAGAGAATTATGTAAAACACTGGATAGGTGTATGAACCAAGAATAGCAAGTTTTCACCTCTCAGCTAACTCCAACTTATCTGTTTTGATCTATCTTTTTGAGAGTGATCTTCCAAGGTACATAGGGTGTTTAATACATCCATTGGCAAGCTAAAAGGGCCCACCATATACTCCTGGAGTTCATTTGGCTGGTGTAGATCAAGGATTTTGCAACATCTCTTCATCTTCAAGCACAGACCTATCCATCTCTTCACAGTGGTATCAGAGCAAGGTTGGACAACATGGCAGATGGATTTCCTTCATCAATTGACAAATTGGATAGAGGTAATTACTCAGCTTGGTCATTAAGAATGGAAGGTTATCTCCAAGGTAGAAGTTTATATGGTTATGTGGCTGGAGATGAAGTTATGCCAAGTTTCAGGAACAAAAGTCAACCAACACAAGAAGAGCAAGAAAGATTGAGCACATGGTGCTCCAAGGATGCACTTGCAAGGTCTTATCTCCTCAACTCTATCTCAAATTTTTTGTTGCCTCACATTAGAAGTTGTAAGACATCTCAGGAAGTGTGGGATGCACTTGAAGCTTTCTTTTCTTCAAGTACCAAAGCTAGGAAGCATCAACTATGGCTGGAGTTCACAACTCTCAAGAAGGCTCCCAAACAAAATGTGACTGATTTTGTCACAAAGCTCAAGGACATAGCGGATCAGTTGGGAAGCATTGGAGAGGTAATAGATGAAGAGCAAATTGTAAGGCAGGTCATCAATGGCTTGAAGGCAGATGATAAGTGGGAAGCATTCACCACAGCTATGGATTTGTACATGGACATGCATGTACCTGATTTCAACACACTCATTGGACAACTACTTACTCAAGAGGCAAAGCTTATCAAAAATGGAGAAAGCTTTAAAGGTAATCAATCTTCAACTTTATACACGGATAAAAGCAAGTATAAAGATAACAAAGGAAAGGCAAAGAAAGTGGATGATGAAGCAGGTACATATCAAGCTAACTATGCAGGTAGAGGAAGACATGGCAGAGGTAGAGGAAGAGGAGGTAGACAAGGCAAGGGGAGATCCCAAGACTCCAACTCATGTTCTATTTGTGGATTAACTAATCATACAACTGAAAATTGCTTTAGGAATTCCAGGAATCAAAGAGGCAGAGGATACAATAGAGGAAGTTATGGCTACTCAAGAGGAAGGTTCAACAACTACCATGGCAACTACAACAACTACAATCATTCAAACTATCAAGGAGGCTACAAAGGAAGGAGAGACTACAATAACTACACAGAAGACTCAAACAAAGAGGATTCATTATTGATCATGAACATGGATATGCCACAAGGTAAATCTGATGAGCATGTTTTCTACATAGATTCAGGTTGTTCAAATCATGTGGCAGGAAATGTGGCACTCCTATCAGATTTAGAAGATCCAAGGAATAAGCATGAGGTACAAACAGGAGATGATACAAAACATCCTATGGAGAAAATAGGCAATGTCAAAGCACTTGATGGAAACATCAACCTACTCAGTAAGGTACTCTATCTCCCTACCATTACAAAGAATTTGATAAGTGTTGGGTAGATAGTAGAGAAAGGGTTGCAAGTCAGGTTCACAAAAGTAGGAGCACTTGTTGAAGATCCAAGTCAAGGATTCAGAAGAATTGCAAAAGGTGAAAAGACAGGTAGATTGTTCACATTTGAATTACAAGACACTAGAAACATTACTCTCTTTAATTATGGTAGTCAGACACTCACAGAATTGGAAGTATGGCACAAAAGGTTAGCACATATTGGTGAAAGGTCATTAAAGCAAATCTACAGGGACCAAAGTGTACTTGGACTTCCTAATTTGTCAAAACAACATATGATTTATAAGTGTAGTGCATGTCAATTTGGAAAGTCTCACAGGTTACCATTCATGAAGAAAGGTTATATGCATGGAGATCTCTTGGAGTTGGTTCATACAGATGTATGGGGACCTAGCAAGGAAGCTTCAATATCTGGATCAAGGTATTATGTTTCCTTTATTGATGATTGCAGCAGATGGACTATCCTATTCTTTATGAAACACAAAGATGAAGTTTTTTCATGTTTCAAAAGATATTTGGCTCTTGTGGAGAATCAAACAGGTAAATCACTAAAAAGGCTAAGGTCAGATGGAGGGGGAGAATACTTCTCCCATGATTTTGATTCTTTTCTTCAAGAAAGAGGAATCAAAAGAGAGGTAACTACAAGGTACACTCCTGAGCAAAATGGAGTGGCAGAAAGGAGGAATAGGACAATTGTTGAAGCTGCAAGGTCTATGTTAAATGAAAAGCATTTACCTAATTACTTATGGGTTGAGGCTGTATCTACAGCCACTTACTTGATTAACAGGTTGCCTTCAAAATCCCTTGATGGGATGACTCCATATGAGGCTTGGAATGGAAGAAGACCAAGCTTAGAGCATTGTAAAATTTTTGGATGTATTGCTTTTGCTCATGTTCCTTCACAGGTTAGAGGCAAGATGGATCCAAAGGCAGAAAGGTGTGTATTTATTGGATATGACAACAATCAAAAGGGCTACAGGTTATACAACCCTACCAACAAAGGATTCTTGGTAAGCAGAGATGTAGTTTTTTATGAGAACAATTCATGGTATGAAGATTCATGCAGGAAGATCAATTTACCCTATGATCTTGAAGAAGATTTTCCAAAGCTTGGTAGAGAACAATCAAAGATTGAAGAACAAGACACCTCAGAGGATGATGAAGAATCTCACATGGAAAAGATCAAAGCATGGAAGTCTAAAGGTAAAGCAAAATTGCAAGAACTTGGACATGAGGCAGAATCATCACATCATGGCCTAAGAAGATCTATGAGGGAAAAGAAAAAACCAGAAAGGTATGGGTTTGACACCTCATTAGTAACTAAACATTCTATCTACATAGCACAGGACATAAACCAAGAGGAGCCATCATCATTTGAAGAGGCCAAAGCAAAAACAGAATGGAAGCATGCAATGAAGGAAGAGATTGAAGCACTTGAGGAAAACAACACTTGGGATTTGGTGCCCAAGACTTCATCCATGAAGGTAATAGGCTCAAGATGGGTCTATAAACTCAAGAAGAATTCTGATGGTTCCATTAACAGGTATAAGGCAAGGCTTGTAGCAAAAGGCTTTGCACAAACTCAGGGAATTGATTATGAGGAGACCTTCTCTCCTGTGGCAAAGATGCCTACTATTAGGGTTTTGCTTAGTATTGCCTCTTCCAAGAATTGGAAGATACTTCAACTAGATGTAAAGAATGCATTTTTGAATGGTTGGATAACAGAAGAGGTATATATGGCACAACCACCTGGTTTTGAGAATCAAGTTTATCCTGATTATGTGTGTAAACTTAACAAAGCATTGTATGGTCTCAAGCAAGCTCCAAGAGCTTGGAATTTCAGCCTTGTTTCATTCTTGCAGGACAAAGGCTTTCAACCAAGCAAGGCAGATCCTTCACTCTTTATTAAAAAGAGTAATTCCGAGGTCATCTACCTATGTGTATATGTAGATGATATAATATTGACAGGAAATGATGCAGATGGTATGAAGAAGATCAAAGATCAGATGAGAGAAGAGTTCAAGATAAGTGATTTGGGTTCACTTACCTACTTCCTAGGTTTGGAAGTTGTCTACAAAGATCATGGTTTGTTTCTCACTCAAAAAAAGTACATTAAGGACATGTTGGCAAAATTCAAGATGCAAGATTGTAAGATTGCAGGTACTCCAATGGAGGTCAATCACAAATTGAGCTCACATGAAGGTGAACTCATAGAGGACATCACATCATATCAAAGTCTAGTGATTAGTCTCAACTATGCCACATTGACAAGAGTAGATATATGTTACAGTGTGAGTGTGCTAAGCCAATTTATGCACACACCAAGGAAACCACATATGGATGCTGCCAAAAGGATTCTCAAGTATCTCAAAGGAACCATAAATGAAGGACTTTATTATCCTTATGTATCTGATTTAGGTTTGAAGCTATTTTCTTATGCAGATTGGGCTGGCTCCAAGGAAGATAGAAGGAGCACTTCAGGTTATCTTACCTTTGCAGGTTCAAAGCTTATTTCATGGTCATCCAAGAAGCAACCCACAGTTGCTCTCTCTTCTACTGAAGCTGAATATAGAGGTCTTGCCATAGCTACACAAGAAGCTATGTGGATGAAGACATTATTCAAAGATCTTGGATTGGAGTTTGGAACTCCAACTATTTTTTGTGACAATATGAGTTCTATTCACTTGGCTGCTAATCCTATTTTTCATGCAAGGACTAAACATATTGAAGTTCATTATCACTCTGTACGAGAGAAGGTTCTAAGCAAAGAGATTCAAATATCATATGTGTCCACTCATCAACAATGTGCAGATATTCTAACCAAAGCATTGGATGGTACAAAGCTTTGCAAATTCAAGGCTATGATTGGTTTGCAGGTAATCTTGGAAGATTGAAGACCTCAAGCATACTTGGCTTGAGGGGAGCTGTTGGAGCAAGTCTATGACAAGCCTAAGTATTGGCTTTAGTCTCACAAAGTCTTAGAAGAAGCTTTAAAAAGAAGACTATGTAAAGTTCACTTGTGAACTACCTCTTGTAACTTTTGAAGAGTTTACTTAATGTAAAAGTAAGAGAATCTTAAGTGGTTGAGTCCACTTGATCAAGAATGGAAAGAGGAGCCACGAATTCGTGATTTGTGGTAGGTAGAGAATCAAATCAATCATTGATTGGTTGGAGAGTGATTGAGGGAAGTTAGCCTCCCAAACTCAACTATAAATAGATGGCAGTTTTAGTCGTGGTTAGAGAGACCTATGTGAAGACCTCCAAGAGCTGAGCTTTATGCCATATCAAGGTGTGATTACAAGGCACACATATGTATCAGTAAGTCATTGTATTGTACAAGCAATATACTTTCATTTTCATGATTATTTGAGTTCATCTTTCCATGTTCTTGTGAAGTGTACTACTCACTGCCATTACTCTTAGTTTTCTCAGTCAGCTTGCAGAGATGTTTTCTCTGAGCTTGGTGCATCATTTTCAGTGATTTAATTTGGTAAAGTTAGCTCTATAAGTCTACTATATGCTCACAAATTTTCATGTCATTTGGATGTTGCAATCTTCAGTTATGTTCATTTGAAGTCAACAGGGTCTGTTCATCTTCACTTCTCTGTCAGGTACCCAACTTTTTCACTCATCTTGTCAGAGCTATTTCTCAGTGGTTACTTATCGAAATTCAGTGATTTAAAGCTTGTTGGATTCAGCTTACTGTTTAGTATAACCATACAAATTTTCATAATCATTGGAGTTCTATATTTTGAGTTATGTTGATTTTTCTGCTCACTGGTCTATTTCTGTAGCAGCCCGTGAAAATCGGGATGATGTCATCACTTGTTAAAACTCATTCTCAGTGTGTGGTTCATTATTTTTTATGAGATTACTCTTGAAAGTTAGCTCTTTAAGCTGCCTAGACTTCCCCAAGAGGAATTGAGCTAATTGCTGCTGTGCTCAGAGAATTATGTAAAACACTGGACAGGTGTATGAACCAAGAATAGCAAGTTTTCACCTCTCAGCTAACTCCAACTTATCTGTTTTGATCTATCTTTTTGAGAGTAATCTTCCAAGGTACATAGGGTGTCTAATACATCCATTGGCAAGGTAAAAGGGCCCACCATATACTCCTGGAGTTCATTTGGCTGGTGTAGATCAAGGATTTTGCAACATCTCTTCATCTTCAAGCACATACCTATCCATCTCTTCACATTATGGTCACAGTTTACAACGTTCAAGAAAAAGCAAAGTCAAAGCATTAGTGATTATGTCACTAAGATGAAAGACTTGGCAGATAGTCTTGGATCTATTGATGAAGATATCTAAGATCACAGGTTGATAGCACAAGTGCTTGCAGGACTGAGAAGAGATGAAAGGTGGAAACCTTTCGTACTCTCAACTGAACTTTCTTAAAATCATTTTGTACCAGATTTAAATGAGTTGCTTGGACTAATGTTAACGTTTGAGCAAGATTTGAAGACAGATGGAGATAAAGGACATAGTTTGGCTATGTATGCAAAGAATAAGAAGAAAGGTGATAAAGGTAAAGAAAAAGATGAAGAAGAGATGTCTACTCAAGCAAATTTTGCAAGAGGAAGAGGTAACGTAAGAAGTAAAAGTAGAGGTAAAGGAAGAGGTAATCAGACTAACAACAAGAAGACTTGTTGGATCTATGGATTAAGCAATCATTTGGCTCATGATTGCTGGCATAATTCTCAAGGATCAAGTTAGAATCAGAATAGTAACAGTAGAGGCAGAAGTGGAAGATATCAAAGAGGGAGACAAAGCCAAAGAGGCGGATATGGTAGAGGTGGAGCAAGAAGTTGGGGACAGAATCAGTCTCACAACACTACCTACTACAACTATGCAAATGATACGCAGAATGACAGTCATACAACGTTGATGATGAACTCGATAAGTATGTCAAAGAATGAAGACCTCAAGGTATTCTATATTGACTCTGGTTGTTCAAATCAATTGTCAGGAAATATAGAATTGTTATCAGAACTTGAAGGAGAATGGAATTTCAAATCATACAGTACAAACAGGTGATAACACAAAACATAATGTAAGGTCAATTGGAAAAGTAAAGTGTAAGAATGGAGCTGACCTACTAACAAATGTTTTGTATGTTCCAACAATCCCAAAGAATATTATCAGTGTGGGTCAGATAGTAGAAAAAGGTTTTCAAGTCAGGTTTACAAATGAAGGAGTATTTGTTGAAGATCCAGAGAATGGATATAATCAAATTGTCCATGGTAAAAAGGAAGGTAGACTTTTTACTCTTAAAGTACAAGGGAATGTTGGTCAAGCCTTGATCACACATGGTGATGAGGTATTTATAGAGTTAGACCTCTGGCATAAGAGGTTAGGACATTTTAATGAAACAGGAATCAAAAATATGGTGGAGAAACAATCTGTGAGAGGATTACCAAATATGAAGAATCAACATATGATTCACAAGTGCGAAGCCTGTCAGATGGGAAAAGCCCATAGGTTACCATTTCAAAAAAATGATTACAAACACGATGGTGTGCTAGAGCTCACACATACAGATGTATAGGGAGTGACAAAAGAAGGCTCTATTAGTGGCTCAAGGTATTATGTTTTTTTTTATTGATGATGCAACAATATGGATAACTCTTTATGTTTTGAAAGAGAAGTCAGAAGTGTTTGGAGCTTCCAGGCATTTTCATGCATATGCTAAAAGACTTACAGGACAGAAACTCAAAAGACTAAGGTCTGATGGAGGAGGAGAATATTTTTCTCGAGAGTTCAATGATTATCTATGGGCAGGTATCAAAAGAGAAATAACTTGTAGGTATACACCGCAACAAAATGGAGTAGCAGAAAGAAGAAACCGAACTCTAGTTGAGTTTGGAAGAGCAATGTTAAAGGAGAAGAATTGTCCAAATTATCTTTGGGATGAGGCTGTAAATACAGCAACATATCTGGTAAATAGATTACCATGTATAGCTTTAAATGGGATGACCCCTTATGAAGCTTGGTGGGGCAAGAAACCAACACTTGATCATTGTAAAGTGTTTGGATTAGTTGCTTATGCTTATGTACCATCACAACTTAGACAAAAGCTTGAACCAAAAGCTGAAAAATATGT
This sequence comes from Ceratopteris richardii, assembly GCA_020310875.1. Classification (NCBI taxonomy): domain Eukaryota; kingdom Viridiplantae; phylum Streptophyta; class Polypodiopsida; order Polypodiales; family Pteridaceae; genus Ceratopteris; species Ceratopteris richardii. The sequence continues at coordinate 80,724,300 of CM035443.1, forward strand.
GTTCATCGGATATGATGAAAAGCAGATGGGTTATAGACTATGGAGTCCTCTAACAAAACAGTTTACTGTTTCCAGAGATGTGACATTTGATGAAGGAAAGAGTTGGTATACAGATAAAGAGCATAGTGTTGAAACACTTGAAGAAGAGATAAGAAGAATTGAAAAAGGTAAATCACATATGCAGGTAAATGGAGATGAAGATCATATGCAGGCAAGTACGTCTAGGATCGGATCAGGTATGGGAAACGAATATGGACCAAGATTTGATGAAGATGTGTATTCAGATACACATGAAGAATATGAGCTAAGAAGGTCAAACAGAGTAAGGAAACGACCAACAAGGTATTCCTATGACACTTCTTATTTGACTCAGAAAAATTATGCTTACTTAGTAAAGGAAGATGAAGAACTTCAGAATTACAGTGAAGCAAAAGGTAAGGAACAATGGGAAGAAGCAATGAAGGAGGAGTTTAAAGCGCTGGAAGAGAACAAGACTTGGGAACTTGTTCCAAAACCAAATGGTAAGAAAGTGATTGGAAATAAATGGGTTTACAAAGTTAAGAAACTTGCAGATGGAAGGATAGCCAGATACAAAGCTAGACTGGTGGTCAAAGGCTATGCTCAGACGCATGGCATAGATTATGATGAGACATTTAGTCCGGTGGCAAAGATGTCAACCATAAGGACATTGATTGCTATAGCAGCATCAAAAGGATGGAAGCTAAGTCAGCTGAATATAAAGAATGCATTTTTAAATGGATATATACCAGATGAAGTCTACATGGAACAACTTGAAGGGTTTGTAAGTTCCAATTACCCAGATCATGTTTGTAGATTAAGAAGAGCTCTCTATGGATTGAAGCAAGATCCAAGAGCCTGGAATTATAGGCTTGTGAAGTATCTCAATGACCTTGGATACCAAAGCTCAAAGGCTGTTGCAAGTCTACTCATAAAGAGAACAGTTGAAGGTATGATCTACATTTGTATTTATGTAGATGATATTATAATCACATGAACCTCAGATGAAGGAATCAAGGAGGTAAAAAGATTACTTGAAAAAGAGTTCAAGATCAGTGATCTAGGAAAGTTATCATACTTTCTTGGAAGTCACATATACAAATCATGATGTATATGTTTCGCAAGAAAGGTATCTCCTAAACTTACTAAAGAAGTTTAACATGGA
>CM035443.1:80740482-80755482 GCA_020310875.1 Ceratopteris richardii
GGATCCAAGGATGATAGAAGAAGTACATCAAGGTTTCTAGCATTTCAAGATCAAAGCTTGTTTGTTGGCATTCCAAGAAGCAACTACAGTAGCACTTTCCTCAAATGAAGCTGAGTATAGAGGTGTGCATAACAACTCAAGAAGCTATATCCAGTTAAAGGAGTTGTATGCATACTTGGGACTTGTGAGTTCCAAACCTCACGTATTTGGAGACAACATAAGTTCAACACACTTAACAGAAAATCATGTATACCATGCGAGAACCAAACATATAGAGGTTCATTATCATTTTGTTAGATAGAAAATCATGTCAAAGAAAATTGATGTTTCATTTGTTAAAACAAATATGCAAGTGACATATACGATGACCAAAGCTCTTGATGGAATGAAGCTTTGCATATTTAAATCATTTGCAGGTATTCAAATCATCAAGGATTGAAGAATTAAGCATGCTTTAGCTTGAGGTGGATGTGTTAGAGCATCAAGTTTTTACCATGCTTGAGAGAAGGACTTATCATAGCCCAAGTATGTTTGAAGAGAACATTAGTTCTTTATGATGAGTCATGTAATTTTATATCCTTGTGCAAATCCATAATTATTTATGGAGTCTAGATCATTAATCTCATTTGAGGATGCACTAAGAATTCCTAAAAGCCACGAGATATGTAGTAGGCACTCAACCAACACTTCAAATCAATTTGAATTTTAAGATTTCAATTCCTAGATTATAGGAAAAGGGATTTAATCACAACAACTTATCTAGCAAGGTTGTTTGAACTCAAATGGATGTTAGGAGTCGTGAAAATCAATGTAGAGTCTCCAAGAAGTCTATATAAAGACTCAAAAGATTTTTTACTATAGAGGGATGAATGTACAATCACTTTTATCTTCATCTTGCTTGTTGCTCATTTCCTTGCATCATCCTCTCCAACGTCAACAGATTGCAGAGGATGGTTCCCAGTGCTCAGAAGTCCATTCTTCTTTAATAAAGGCTCATTAGAAAGATATTAGTTCCTACTTCTTTCCTTCAAAATTTTAGAGATTTTGGATTCTTCTATTGTGTGCTAGAGCATATTTTTTGCCTCGGGGTCTGTGTCTACTACCTCCTAAAAACTCAGGGTGATCCCCTTATGGTGTTAAGTTTCTATTAAGAGCATATCTTGTTTTTCCAACTCTTGCGCATAATATTTACATCACACTATTAGAAAACTTCCTCTATGAGGAATTCGTCTAATTGCAATTAGGTTGAGAGCATTGAGCATTTGAAGTTGGCTTTTTCTTCCAAAAATAGAAGGTTTTTCACAATCATACTTCAAGTTGATACCCTGCTTTGCATCAACTATTTCCTTGTGATGATACAAAGCATACATGTGTTTGATTACACTAATTACAAGCCTATAAAGTGAATCAAAGCTTCGAGGTGATAATAGGCTGATTCTATACTAATAAGTTGGATCAGACTTCATAACTATGAGCTACACATTGTCTTCATCCTTCTCCTCTCGAGCACTTTCACATAATGGGTTGTAAATAATCATAAAGGCTTCATAAGAGGAAGATCCATTTTCAAAACCATTTTTGATACAAAAGAACGTATGGGATCCCGAAGAGTCAAATGAAGGTTTTATTCTCATCATTGGGCTTGAGTGAACCACATTCTCTAGTCCATTTTGGATTAAAGTCTTGAGTAAAGATTTGTAGAATTGCATATACTTTAAATGCGAGAGTAATTAGAAAAATCAACAAAAATGTTAAGCACTCTACTCCCAACACGTTTGGCATACTGGATTAGCCCATTGCCTCCGATTTGTGGGGCGTGGGTTCAATTTCCATGTGTTGTGGTGGACACCCCCCATCTCATGGGTAGGATGAAAGAGTTAAGGTTTTCAGGCCAGTTAAACTTCAACCTCTAGTCATCTTCTATTGAGAACTCCAGAGTAGGTGGACTACATATATGACCTTTATTCCTCTAGGCATCTTCTATTGAGAACTCCAGAGTAGGTGGACTACATATACGACCTTTTGTTCCCATCAGACCAACATTTTTGTTGTGTCTTGGGGCTATCCCTCCCCAAGACCTACCCTAATGGATCTTCAAGATCTATAATCCTTGTTGAACCAAACATCTAACACCTACTTTGTGGGATATGGGGGGTCCCATGGGTATTGTGCTTGCCTTCACTTGCACTTTCAATTAATTCAAGATAATTCGACGAGACTAGGCGTTAGAACAAACTTCCTTATAGAAAATATCAAACACTCCATCAAGCAAGGTTGCACACTCTCAATTCTCCTCTTTGTTGTTGGTATTGAGGTCTTAGGCTAGCTTATATGAGGCCAATAACACAAGAAGAGATAATAAAGGAATTGCTTTATTGGATGAAAGTGATCATTTCATCATCAAACTCTTTGCATATGACACTAACAACTTGATATACAACAATGATCAATGTTCAACTTGATATACAAAAATGTTCAATGTGCCATAACTTGGTTATCTTTCGCAAGCCACCCATCTCCAAAATCAATCATAGAAAGACGATGATTATGATGTCTAGGAACCCTCTAACTCAATAGACCCTTAAACAAGGCTACCAAGTTGATGAATAATACTAATAATAAATTATGGCTTTTGGAAAAACCCACGGTATTTCAAGCTTCTTTAAAGTAAAAATGAAGAGTCAACAAACCAAAAAAAAAAAACAAGTCAAACAATTGGAAACGATGCTAATTAGTATATCCAATAGAGCTATGGTTATCAACATGCTCATTTCCTTATACACCTTTCATTAGATCTCTTGTTGGAAACCTCCAAATACATAGATGTTAGAGGTAGAATCCATATATAGAAACTTTTTTCTAAGACCTCAATAGAAGAGAGATTCCCAAAATCAAATGGGAGATTTGTTGCTTACCAAAGGACAAGTGTGGGTTGGGGATTGTTAGTATGGTGGGAACAATATTATTAAAAGCTTGTAATAATCACCAAGAATCTTGAACTTCATTATTTTTAGAAACAAATATTTTTCTTCACTTAAAGGGTGCCCCTCATAGACATCCTCCCATCCTCCAGATCATCCACAATGGTTCCAAGCTAGAATATATCTATGGTAGGCATGTAACAACATCAAGATCATTATCAAATCAATAAAGACTAGAGGTCGGCAATAGGGATCATGAGGCAAAGGGATTCCATCTAATTCCCCATTGTGAGCATAAACCCTATCTTTGTGGGGATGTCTCAAAAGCGAGGAGACTAAGGCCAAAGAGCTTGTAATCATGGAAGGCCCTCTTGGATATTTGAAGATAATAGATGAATCTACATTAAATATATTGGCCCCGAGTTTGAGAGAGTGGACTACAAACACTACTTTCTCTGGAGTTGTATCTCTAGTTGGGGTAAGGAGGACCTTAGACTTATGCAACACAATTAGGATGTTCACCCTAAGATATTTCTTTTGTGAGTGAGGAATCCTATAGATGTGGCCCATTGCATCAAAATAGAAGTTGGTATCCAAGATAAATTCAATAGCACATGGTGTATGGCCAAGGATAAGGTGAGAATTGAACTTCTAGAGCTTCTGGCATCCCCTAATTGAAACCAAGAAATCAGTCTTCCTTTGGTATATCATTCATAGAGGCATGTGAACCGACTCTAAAGCCACATGAAATCTTCCACTCTATGAAAGATGTCTGATAATTAAGAAGAATTAAGTTAGGTCTTCAATGCCTTCCCTAAATGTGAGAGAATATGGATAAATTAAATCGGGGGTGTATGGTGTATGGTAAACACACTTTATTTTGAATTGAAGGTCAAGGGTTCAATACCCATATATCCATTTGATGTTAACCATTGAAGTGGGGATAAAAGGGGTCTCACGGGTGTGCAAGTTATTGTTTTTTTAATTTCAATTCTATTTTTTTTTAATTTCAAGTCTAATGAAAGAGTAGGTCCACTAAAAAACGTGCAAAAAAAGGATAAACTTGTAAAAGATCCTATAAGAGGACCACAAAATCTCATAATATGAGGAAAAAAGAGAACTGGGTTGCTCTTCACCCATGTGGAACGCAACTAGAAGAATTGTTCTCTAGAAAATATTGTAAGATAGAAGCTCTAGTAATTTTGGCATCCATTCCGTCGATCTTTCAACAGAAAGTCAAAAAATTCCGCCTTGCTCTTCCACAAAGTTGACATTTTTATTCATACACAAGTTTACATTTTTATTCCAACCAAATGAGATAAAATGAAAATAGATAAACGATGTGGAAGACAAGAGATGTATTAACCTCCTATGTATCTCCTCTTAATTTCGCTTGTGATTCTGTTCTCTTTAATAAGAATCAAGTTTTGAAAATAATTATTAAAAAAAAAGTTCAAATCGTATAGGTGGTTTGGTAAAACTTTGGCCTCTTGAGGTGGAGGTTCAAAGTTTAACTTTCAGGTTGGATATGTAATGTTTTTGGCCGTTTAAACTAGTTGTATTCCAACTTATTAATTGTAATCCACTCTAACTCTTTGTTTTTTTTTAAATAAAGGAAATTCGGCCTTAGCCTATCTTCCAAACTTGAATTAATTAAAAGAAAAGTACAAGAGAAAGGGACTAGTGCCCACGGGATCCCCCGAATCCCATAGAGCGGGGGTAGCTTTTACAGAGTTTAGATGACATTACAAAGAAGGTTAATCACCCTCTCGTCCCCCTCATGCGGGGCCCACATGGGTTTAATCTTGTTGTTGATCAAAAGGAGCACTTGATGATGTCTAAATTAGCGATCCATTTGCCAAGGAGGAACAGTGACCACTCTATGGGGGAGTCACCAAAGTTACACGCACATCTTTCCCGCCAGATCTTCCATAGGACCTCCCCTCTGAAGGCGTTCCGAGTGTCACAGAGCAACGGATCGCTTCTCCCAACAGAGATTGCTTCCAACTGATATGTTTCTGAAGTCTAATTTTCTTTCCGACAATCTGCCAGGGCCTTCGTGGTAGACCTTACAAAGCTTACATGAAGTTATAGAGGAGGTTGATAAACCTCACATCCCCATCATGCGGAGCCCACTTGGTTTTAAGCTTATTGTTGACATACTGTAGCTCTTTGTGATGTCTGAAGGGGGGTTTTTTTTACAGTTAGCAATTCTTTTGCCGAAAAGGAATAGGGACTTCTCGATCGATCACTCCTTGGGGGTATTGCCAAATATGAGGGTCTCAATAGTGCTATGCCATTCTCTTGTACACTTGTACTTTCAAAATTAAAAGTTTTTTTTTTTTTTTAAATGGAGGTTCGGCCGAGGCCTACTCCCCCGAACTTTAACTTTGAAATTACAACTGTACAAGGAAGGGCATAGTACCCATGGGACCCCCCTTATCCCACAAGAACAGGGGTTTACAACTGGGTTAAACGGCGGTCACAACTACCACGGGGATGGTCAAACGGTGGCCAACAGCCACATACATCAGTTCCTGGAATTTATATGTCCCTACATGTTGCTGCCAGGGGTTGAACCCTCACCCCCGCCTCAAGAGGCGAGAGGCCCAACCACCAGGCCAGCGAACCGGGACTTCAAAATTAAAAGTTGAGCGAGTAGCGGCTGTTGAATTAAAAAAAAATAAATTATAAAAAAAATTCACTTAGCTGAAATCGTATCTGTGCATGTCATATAAAATGTTGGTCCCATCGAAGTAAGTTGTTTTGTCAAATGCCTAAGAATATATATATATAGTTTGTAAACGTACAATGAATTGTTTTGTCAATGCCTACGGCTTCTGTAGGAATAACGCTGATCAACACCCATGGAACGCATAAAGCTCGTGGCCATGTTTATCCTGTACAGGAAGGAGCATGGTATTTTCAAGTGAGGCCAGTATGAGGGCCCGACCTCGATTTCAAAAGAACTGTGCAAAAAAGCCGTCAAGTTGTAAGTTCTAATCACGAGGACGGAGCCTGTTACATTCACATCTACTGCTACTTCATCTCTGCATAAGCTAGATCAAGTCCCGAAGTCTGTGATATTTGTAATATTGTCAATAAGCAAAAGCCATTGTCCTACACAAAGGAAGGACAGAGTCAGAATTAAATAATGCACGAGCTATGGGAGTAATCGACAAGAAGCCATGAATCATGCTCATTGCTCTGGATTCCTATTTGTTAAAAGCGTGGATTTTGAAACTTGAGGCGAAGTGAACATCGGGCTCTGTGCACAGATTAGACAGCTATCGAGCTCTAAACAAATGAACGGCCGGTTGTGTAAAGAGAAGCTGAAATCCGAGAGAGCGAAAATTGAGACGAAACAGAGACAACCATTGAAAAGAGACGAAACAGAAACAACCATTGAAAGAGCCTGTAGCGAGTAGTAGATTCAGAAGAGACTTATGGGATTTTCTGCAAAAGGTCGGAGCGGGGCGGGGCGGGGGGAGGAGAGGGGCGCTTTTGGGAAGCACTCATAGAGTTTTGGAGATTTAGAAGATAGTGAGAGAGAAGGTAGACCTCAGACAGACAGTAGAGAGACAAACAAGTTATCTTCGTCAGCATGTTTGTGAACTGAAGGGTTCTTCGTGAATGAGTAGTTTGCTGCTCGTTCTTTGCCATTGATATTCTTCACTCATAGCTGGGCTCGAGCCGTTTTCGTTAACATGGCGGGGACAGCGAAGGCTTCTCTCTGTAACACCGCCATCCGATTAAAAATCAAGATTCTCCATAACAGGTCTTGTTGCCTCTTTCCCTCCACCTCCATCTCTCTCTTTCTCTTTCTCTCTCTCTCTCTCTATCTCTGTAATTTCGTTTTTCTATTTTATCTTCCCCGTCGCGTCATTCTGTGAGGGCTCAGCTCATTCTGATCTTGCCGTATTGTTCTTCTCATGGGGGAAGGGCAGACGAGGGATGATGTTTCCTTTTTTGTTTTCCTTCGATTTTCATCTCTGAACCTTTTTTGTTTTCCTTCGATTTTCATCTCTGAACCATGAGGATCGCTCCGTCACAGGTTGGCATTAGGCCATGATCTTGCTCTTCCTATTCTTTAATGAATGAATATCCTCACAGTTCACGTTTTGATCTTTCAATGAGATGTCATTTGATCTGTCGCGTTCTTTCTTTGTGTGTCTGCGAGCGTGCGTTTTGAATTTTCTTTCTTAAAAGCAGGGGAGGTGCATACTAGGCCATGGATAGGAAGAAGAAGCGGGAGAAAGTGTCAGCTAACGGTATTACCCTGGATGGTTCATCTGGGCAGGTCAGCAGGAACTAATTTTTCGCTTTCACTTCCGTTTCTCTTTTCACCACCACATTTGCACACCTTTTCTGTCTTTGGAAATGCATCGAGGGAACATGCCGAATGATCGTGTAAAACTTATACAGTGCATCTAAGGAACAGATTCTAACAGTTTCTAGTAGAAGCGTTAAAATATTAAGCAGGATCCTGGGAGCGTTCTTCTTGATATAGTGCACATGCTGAACCTCTGACATGCTTGAAGAGAATATCTATGCTTCCGTATTTCGTAAGATGTAACTTGCAGTCAGAATAATGGCAAAGTCATGGAGGAAGATTGAGAATTAAACTTCAGATGAAAGGTAATGTATTTGTTGAGGACGTCACGACTAGGGTGTCGACTTCTTATTCAGGGGGAATGTAAATGGATGCAATAACTTATCTATTTAAGGCATTACAATGCATAGTCATAGTAGTTGATCTGGAAATGCAGAAGTAGCTGTCAGCTGTGTTCATTCTTGTGAATGGCTGTCATGACCCTGGAATTGTTTATTTGTTTTGAGTTTTGATTTCGTTAATTTAGTCTAGGTTTCTGTAGGAACTCTTGCCGTTAAAGCTGTGTCCAACACTGGTTTATTCAAATGGTTAAGAGTGGGCCATTCTAGTACGAGGACAGTAAGGTTGAAAGAAACTTTACCCGTTGAAAATGATCTGAATAAGAATCTTGGAACAGTTAGTTCAATCAATTATGGAGACGGTTTCTTGTTTGTTTCTAACAGTGTGGACTTTGTATACATGTGGTACCTAAATTATGCTTATTCTATACCATTTTGATGAAGTTCATTTGTTTTCTGCATCTACTTTATTTCAGAAACGATTCTATCTCATCATTTGGTATTTTCTTTCACCTTCTCTGCCTTGGTTTGCACTTTCGTGCTTCTATCTTTTTTCCCTTGCCTGTTGCTTTTTATCTTTGGTTTGACTATTATCTCAAATCCTTATCTGCTGTGGTAGCTCATCTGATTTTTCTATGCCCTTTCTTTGTTCGCATGTGCAAGCAATATTTCATCTGAGTGTATGAATGACTGTGCTAGCATTTGTATGATGAGCTAATTCATTGCATAACTCCTTGGTATTTGCTGTGTTACTTTTCACGCAATATATCTGTTTGGAGTGGACTACCTTTTTTGTTGTTTGCTGCTCACTCCTTTGTTCTTATGGTATTAGTACAAGTATTGAATTTTCCTGCACCCTCCATATTCACATAAGAGTAGAACCATAGCATGATGGTTTTCTATGAATAATGACCACTGATTTGGTTGAAATTGCGTATTATTAGATGCTTAATTTATGGAGACATGTTGTGACCTTTTCTCAAGGTATGAAGAACCGGTTTTAGAATGTTGTCATTAAAACGTGGAAGTAGCATAACTTTTATCGTTGGTGGGAGAAAAAGACTTTAATGGCTGCACCATAGTTTGTTGATGTGTGTATGAGAGCAATGGTATAATCAAGGGAGAAAGAAACCTACAATTTTGGGTAAAGAAGCTAAATTAGTGGCAAGTGGTATTTTCAATCATAAACATGGTCAATTCATGTAGATAATCAATAACAAATCTTGATATTGTGCCTCCCATTGTTCAAGGTCAAGTAATAGGACTAAACATTGTTAGGCATTGTTTTGTTTGTATCATTAGACATTCGGTGAAAGTGAGTGGACTAAACAAAATATTGATTTTCTTGGAGAGTTCTCCAAGTAGAGCATAAAAGAGTGCTCTTCTCTTCAATTATGTTTATGATTGAAAATGTAGTTTCTTGGTATGGTATCATCAATATAAAAAAATAGGTGCATCATGGGAGCATGATGCCTAGGGCTTCTTAAGTTCTATGTCGTTGTCCTTGGCCTATGTAAGGTGGATCATGATTATGAGCATGTTTGGGACCGTGTAAATAGCTTTTCTATGGTCAACCATTTGTGTATTATATATATGTATACTTGCACTCTTCATTGACGATAGTGTCACAAGAGTGTGCATCCTAATGCATCACATGTAGAATGTGAGCTATCTAAGAGCATAGAAGGAAACTAAGTTCTAACACTAGGTTGGTTCATTGACACTTCTATGTTCTTAAAAAGGTGGTTTATGGGCAGTGTAAATCTTGAACTTTTTTTTTTTTTTTTGGGAATATCAGCATCGTCATTAACTTTCACAATGCGTACCCTTTTTCAATATAAGTGATGGCAAAAAAAACCATTGGTTTTTCACCCTTTTCAAAATTTCATAATTATATTACTTTAGATATCTTAAAAAAATACAATGAGGCCTAAATTGGTAGAGGATTAGCATTAGTAGTCCTCAACATGCTATTGTGCTTTCTAAGTGAACAAGTGTCAAACTTATAAGTTATGAGGAAATTAAAAAATTTGCTATCGTGTTTTCAAGCAAAATTTCACACATTAACTATCTTTTTTGGTCCCTTTATTGAAATTGAAAGAGAATTTGATTCCTTGTGCAAATTTCATAGCCTAAAACTATTCTTGCATGAATGTTTATGCAATACGGAGTACTATACACCAATTCTATAACTTTATATTTGATAACAATGTTTAATCATATCAAATCCATTTATATATTGACCTATTTCTTTCTTTGGTGGGTTAACATATCTCTTCCCTAGAAACCTATCCATTGCATTTGTGAAGAATAGTTTTATGTGTGTACTATTGGTTAGATCTTCCAAGTTATTCATGGGATATTGTTGCAAATATACACAAGGAGTACGAGAAGGTTTTGTATGTTCCTTTGTTGTCTACTTCAAATAGGCATTATGCCCACATGGCGTGGGATGTGAATTGGCCAAGTCACGAGGGGACAGGGACTTTAGGGATTGTTGGGGATAAAGGCCCTAAGTGAAAGAGGCCGTGGAGAGCTACGTCATGGTGTGCTCGGTTGCTCCAAACGCCAAGGGAGTGGGCTCTTGTGTGAGGAGAGAGAAAGTAGAGAGAGAAACCTATGCAAAAATATGGAGAAGAAGATGGAGAAACTTAAGTTGAAGAAGAAGTCCCAATCAAGTTATGAGAGATTTGGGACCAAGTCTTATTGATAAGTGACTTTTAGGTCATTTGGGCATGTTCACACATGGCCAATGACCAAAAGTCATAAAAATAATGTAAATACCTATGACTCCCCAATTTGGGGTCCAAAAAATATAACATGAAACTCTTGTAATGATGCTCTTGTTAGAAACAATGTCAAACTAACTCAAAAACCCTAATTTCTAGCAACCTTAATTTTCGGCACTTAGCCAAATTTTGGGCACAAAAGGTCAAAAATTTTTATTAGCTCATCAGATAGTACTTGAGGAGAGCTTTCATTTGGTATATAACATTTTGTCACCAGAGGTTCATAAATGCAAGAAAATCCTAACCCTAATCTCTGCTCAAAAAGTTTTTTTTTTGTACATTCATGATCCTCAGGTCATGAGCTTTTAGCGAAGCTAATTCTCTTACCTACCTGATGACTAGATCAGGAGATCGTTGGAGAATCGAGATTTTTACTCCAAAAGCAGTTTTTAGCCACCAAAAGCAGATAACTTTTTTAAGTTTAATGCAAGCTGTTTTTGTGCTTTTCAGAAGCATTTCACCAAATTTTTGTCAAAGCTTCTAAAGCGGCTTGGGATCATAGTTGAGCATCACTCATAGATCACTCAAGGTCTATTGAAGTCCTCTAACCTTAGGAGAAGGTGTTCCTAACTTTTGGTGCAGATTTGGAGGAGATTTTGGCGGCCAACCATCAGCTTTAGATGAGTTTTGGAAGTCGCAAGTTCTAAATTCAGTTCTTCTTTTGTTGCTGCTGTTCCAAGGCTGTGTGCCTTTTTCTTCAACACAAGGAGTTTTTCTTGCTATTTAGGTCAATTTCTGATTTAGGGTTTCTGAAACCCTAATTTCAGAATTAGGGTTTGCTGTACAGACAGTTCTAAATTGTCTCTATTCACTTCAATCTCACATAATCAGACTCTTCATACCTCTTAGGCACTTTTTGCACAATTTCTTGTATCTAGATCCAAAATTCAGCCTAGATTCAGTTGTTGTAAGCATATATTCAGTTTTGTATCATTTACACATTGTAATATGACATCACTATAAAAGAGTGTAGGTAAGCATTCAGCTTATTTTGATGCTTTGTAAAAATTTTGTATCCTCTCTCTATTTCTCATTCATCTATTTTCGAGTCTTAAGGTGTGTATGCTAAGGTTCATATGTTGGAAGATCTTGTAAACTTGTGAATATATTATTGAGGCCCACTTCACTTCCAACATTTGGTATCAGAGCATAGTTAACATGTACCCTTAAACAAGGTGTGTGATTATAGACTTGAGAAGGAAGATAAGTTTGAAGGAATGTTTAACTATCGAATGTGGAGTTTTATGATGATTAATTTGTTAGTATCTAAAGACTTGTGGAATATTGTATCTAAAGACTTGTGGAATATTGCCAATGGAAAGTATCCAAGACCAAGACAAATGAGAGAGGATGTTGCTTCATCTTCCAAAAGACTTGCTCCAATTTCTGCCGAACAGGAGGTTATTGAAGAAGAAGAAGAAAGTCTTTCATCATCTAGAGTTCGTGATACTATTAGATTACTTCCTACAGAAGAGCAATCCAGATGGGATTCAAGAGATACAAAAGTACTTTCATTCATTGTTATGGGAGTCAAGAGGCATAGTCATCGGTCATGGAGAACCTCTCGACAGGCTTGGTTGGAGTTAGAGAATCTCTATCAAAGTAGAAATCCTACTAGGATTGCTAATCTAAGGAGATAGTTAGCCAGCACAAGGATGAAAGTTGGTGAGTAAGTTCAATCACATGTTTTGAAGCTCAAAGGCTTACGTGATCACTTAATTAATGTTGGAGTCAATATTTCATATGAGGAGATGATAAACACACTTTTAAATTCCCTTCCATCTTCGTTTCGTTCTTTTGTTACTTCTTTATCTCTCTCTATAAGAGAGAAAAATTTCATTTGAAGAGTTGCAGTTCCTCTTACTTCAAGATGAAGATCAACAAAAGAGTATGGAAGAGAAATCATCAAAGGGTAAGAAGAAGGAGGCGACAAAGAAGGAGAAGAAGAATTGACAAAGTAAGAAGGAAAATAAGTCTTCCACTTCCAAGTCTTCCGCTTCATCTTCTACCACATCTACTTCCACTACCTCTATACCCAAAGAAAAGTTTGTTTCCACTACAACTACTTCAAACGAAGGAATTTGCCACCACTGCAAGAAACTAGTTCATTTCATAGCAGAATGTAGAAGGAGGATTTATAATGAGAAGAAAAGAGTGTCAGGTAATAACGCTGAAGATAATTCAAAACCTAAGTCTTCAAAGTAAGAATTTTATTCATGTGTCAGTCTTGAAGAATTAACTTTTGATAAAGAAGCATCAAATGCAATCTCTGAAAATCCTTGGATTTTTGATTTTGGAGCTATTAAGCATATGACAGGTTGTAGGAAGATATGTGCTTCACTTTTTAATTTTTAAGGTAGAAGAGTTAGCATTGCAAACGGTCATGTTTTGGATGGTGTAAGTGTTGGAGAAGTAAACCTAAAGTCAAGAGTAGATGGAAATTTGACAATTTCTAATGTTTTTTATATTCCATAAATGAAGAAGAATTTGCTTTCGATATCTACTTTCTTGACAGATGGATGTAAGCATTGTCTACTTCAAGGTGAAAATAGAAGTGGCATGTTTGTATTGTCAAAATTTGTCATGTTAATATTGCCATGTCTTCTACACCTAAGGAGAACATGAAGTTATGACATGCTAGGTTTGGTCATATTGAGTTACATAGCTCTCAAGTGCATCAAAGATCATGGAATAGTGGTGAGTTTGCCTACTTTTGCCTTACGAGGTGTAGAATCATGTGACGGATGTCTTGAAGGAAAGCTTCACAAAACTTCCTTTCAAGAAGCATGGATACATTACAGCCAGAAGGAAGTTGCGGATCATACATTTAGATGTGAGTTGTTCTATGAGAACAGATTCCATTCAAGGTTACATGTATTTTGTAACATTTATTGATGATTTTTAGAGATATTCATTGATTTATGGTCTTTAAGCAAAGTCAAAGGTCTTTTCTACTTTCAAGAAGTTCTTAGCTATGGTTGAAAATGAAAATCAGACAAAAATTCAGATTTTGAGAAGTGATAGAGGAGAGTATATGTCAAAGGATTTCAAATCTTTTTTTTAAGACAAAGGTATCTCTCATCAACTCACTATCGCTTACACTCGAGAACAAAATAGTGTTGTAGAGAGAAATAATAGAATACTTGTTGAGATGATGCGTAGCATGATGTCATCCAAAAAACTCTCTCCTAAATTTTATTTTGATGCAGTACATACAGCTAATCACATTCTGAACAAGTCTTCCACAAAAGCTTTAAAGGTCATCACACCGCTTTAAAGGTCATCACACCGTATGAAGCTTATCATGGTAAGAAACCCAATGTGAGGTACTTCAAAGTTTTTGGTTCTCCAGCTTATGTAATCATTGAGAAAAAAGATCACGCTAAGCTTGATGTTAAAGCCATGAAAGCTGTTTTTATTGGTTATGCAATTAAAACTAAAGGATACAGATTCTATGTTCCAGAAATAGGTGATATCCTACTCTCACACAATGCATATATTTCAGAAAGTCAGATTTATGATAAGAAGGTAGAGATTCCAAATTTCATAAAAGAAGATGACTATGCATTTTTCAGAAGGAATTTGGATTCTTACATTCAGCCATACAAGGGAGGCGATGAAACTTCTCAAACTCTAAAATTTGTACTTGATAAAGGAGAAGAGAAAGTTTGTTTCCATTCTATAAGTTGTAACTTCATTTATTGGAATTTAGTGCAATATTGGGAGCATAGCTCCTAGTCTTTCTCATATGTGGTCTCTTTTCTTGTGTTGCCTCTATTTATGTATTGTTTTTATATCAATTGTGGCTGAAAAGTTAACACGTATGCAAGTTTGCATCTTGGACTGTTTGGCCTGAAACATTCAATGAAATGAAGTGCCCTACCTTTGAATCATCCATGTTGGAACAAAAATAGAGTGCATGCATATTGATATGACTATGTACCGGAAGGATTAAATAGAGCAAGTGGATTCATACATAGTTGTTTCTGACGCGTTTCTGACTTCTGACGTTTACCCGACGTCTAACGGGTGAGGTAAAACGTTTCTAACGGTATCTGACGCCTCCTAAAATTTTTAGAAAACAACAAAAAAGAATATAGTATACAACACTAGCTCCTTTTCCATACCCTTAAAAGCTAATATTTTGATATATAGCACAGTGCTACTTTGATAATTTCTTGTGCTTCTAAGCTTTTTCTTTCTCGTGTTCTTTTGTGTGCATCCTTATTCCTCCAATTCAAGAGATCCTCAAGATTCATGAAATATGATCCAGTCAAAACCGAATATCATCTTACTTCCTTGTTTCCATCACATATATACATACATGCATGCACATTCAAAGCCTAGAAATTTGAAAATAAGGCTTGTCAGGTTATAAAATGCTCTCTCTCTCTCTCTATCTCTCTCTCCCTCTCCCTCCCCCTCCCCCTCCCCCCTCCCCCTCCCCCTCCCCCTCCTCCTCTCCCCCTCCCCCTCTCTCCCCCCCTCTCTCTCTCTCTCCACCCCCCCTCCATTGTTCCCTCCATCTTCCTCCCTCCAAACTCAAGAAGCTACACAAAAAAGACCTAAAAAACATAGCATTTTCTGAATAATACTTAACATTTTACATGACTGAAAAA
>CM035443.1:80767982-80942982 GCA_020310875.1 Ceratopteris richardii
ATTTATTGTGGAGGAATCCAGAATTATTATGGCTCGGAACTCATGGCCGGGATGAAGGGCTCTAGATTGCATGCTTGAAGGGCAGGTGCTGGTGTATATGATGTTTATAGCCTTCGGCATTTTTGTTTCTTAATGGAATGATACGCTAAGATGTTTCATTTTCCTACCTGACAGTCCATGGAAAACATGCAATTATGGAGCACAACAACACAATTGTGGGCTGCTGTGACTCGGTGTGATTCTGAAATTGCTCTTCAACGTGCTAAAATCATAAAGCTGGAGGCTGAGTTGCAAGCCATGAAAGCCCATCATGATGGAAACATGCCTCAATCTGACATAACACCTCTTCAGTCTTGTTCAAAAAGGGGGCGACGTAAGAAGACTCTTCCAGTTCCCATGGTGCTAACTGTGAATTCATCAGCTTGTGATGGAGATATACCGCATGTACCAGCAAAGAGGACAAGGGTGATTTCTAGCAAAGTTGATACACCTAAAATCAAGGAAATGGAACCTGAAGAGAAGGACAAGTCTAATGTTAGCATGGCAGAACCAGTCAGTAAACCCTTAGCAGATGAACATGATCAAAAAAGCTCACTAACTGTAAGCTCCCTTAGGGCTGAGACAGCACCACAGAAACATTCTATTAGGCAAACACTAGAATTTCAGAATTCCACTAATAGTTCACTCCCGATAAACAAGGAAGATACAACTTTCAGCCACATTAACCACCTGAATAGCCCTTTCAGACTGAATAATGTAACAAGTAGCAAAAAAGATAGCCACTACCAACATTTTGTGAGAGAAAGCACAACGGTTAGCTTTTTAAAGACTGGAAGCAGCTTGGATCATCAAAATATTTTCACTTCAGAGATGTCTTACGTCACCACTCCCAATGGTGGAGGCCTATGCCCTGAATCAACTGGCAATATCATAACAAAGGATGCTGTTGTAAGATCTCAGCTGCATGCTCACTTGAATGCCCACACCATGCAGCCTAATCCCAATGACTTGTCAAAAACTTGGGAATATGCTGGAGATGATGGCTCTGATGAGCAGGATGATGGTTGTGCGTCTATGCAAGATGATGACGATGGAGATTATGTGGATGATGAAGATGGTGAAACTGTGTTAGATGATATGCAGCATGAGAAAGCTGAGCACTTTTGGTAGACATTGTATGCTCTCCAACCAAGATATAAATAGGCGAGAATGCAGCTGTATGTGTATGGGTCAGGAGTGCATGTATCTAACCAAGTATACAATCACATCAACTTTAAGGTCATTTACATTCCTCATGAATGAATAGTGATACAGACTCAGGTCTTGATAGAAAATATAGGAACAATGTGGTATTGGAAGTCTAATCATTGTCAGTTTGTATTTTGATGTCCAGGAGTTTTCACTTCTAACTTTTTGCATTGCGTACTTTGTCACTTGTCATCATATATACTTGGTGATTGTGAGCATTATTTTCCCTTGTCAGATGAAATATACATTATCTTATTTGGGTACATGGTTACCTGCAAATTGCTTTTGCCCTTGTTAATCAGGGTGTCACACTAATATAGTTCGCCATAAATCATTGTATGGATTAAGGTCAAGTGACTGTGACTGTATAAGCAGGTTGTTTAATAAAGAAAAAGCTTGCTTTATCGTGAAGTATAGAAGTCTGATTCCTTTACCCATGGATCAAACGATGAGGTAGTGTCTCGAGATTTGCAGTTTTTCAGTAGTATGGCTGGATAATGACTTCAGTAACTTTTGTCACCTTTACTGAGCTTCCATCTCTGAGTGTTTAGAGTTCACAACAATCAGGACACTTGCAGTGCCTTATGAAGATAGGCCAATTTCTGCATGAAATAAGTAAAGCTCACTAATTTTTCTTTCTTACTTAATTTTATGTCTAAAAACTCCATACTTCCTAAGATTCACAATTGAAATCTTGTTTCTGTAGAAGACTTGTGGGATCGAAGTTAATGACTCTGGTATGCAAGGGGTATTTAGATTTATCGTGGATGAAATTTTTCATATACTATCTGAATTCAGCAGTGTTCAAGGAGGGGATTGTCAGCTGCATGCTCGTTTCTGCCATGACATCTTACTAATGAAAACGGTGCAGGTGCAAGTGTGAATGTGTGTATTAGGATAGAAGCCCTGATGTGTAGTATCATATTTGTACCAGATTGTGACTTTTTCCCTACACCAAAGTCAATGTTACTGTTCTATTACTTTTAGATGGATTCTGAACTCGTCGCTTTGGAAATTCATAAAATAAGGCATTACAAACCATTTTTCGTACTTTTTATTTCCATGTGAAAATACGTTATCTGAATTCGCAGTGTTCAGGGAGGGGGTTGTTAGCTGCATGGTCGTTTTTGCCTTGGCACTTTACAAAGAATGTGGTATATGTGCAAGTGTGAATGTGTGTTAGGATAGAGGCACTGATGTGTAGTATCATATTTGCACCGGATTGTCATTTTTACCCTAAAACGTCAATGTTATTGTTCTAATTTTTGGATGGATTCTGAAGTCGTCACTTTGGAAATCTGTAAATTATGGCTTCAAAAGCCAATTTTTATACTTTTTATTTCCATGTGAAAAATAGGATCCTAATGTCCCTATTCCTAAATGCTATTCGGCTAGGAGGTTTCGTTATTTTTTTTGATTAACATTATGATTTCATATCTTTAAGCCGAAAAGATAATCAAAAGTGATTCGCAAGTAGGGAAGGCACTGTTACCTAGTTTCTTAATCATACAAGAATGGCACTTCCTGTACAGTTTTGATCTATCCCCAAATACATATTGTTCTCAACATGTGTACAAGCCATTTTTTATTCATTTGGCTGTGATGTAATAATGCCAATTACCTCATAAATCTGGAAATGCAGCGTTCAGATTTTTCTTTTTCCACATGCACTGACCAGCTTTTCCATTTCGTGTCTGATTTCTCATTTTCATGTGAGAATAGGCTTCATATGCCCTTTCATCTATGTGCTATTCCCCTCAGAACTTCTCTATTGTTCTTATTGTTAGCCTAAAAATGAAGCAAAAAGGTTGCAAGGTTAGGAGGTGCTTAGGGTTTTCACAGTAAATTCTACACTCTTGATCATATCAGAATCACAAAGATGACTCCGAAAGTCCTTTTCAATCAATCACATACGGCAGACAGAATGCACTAGGCACAAACCAGTTCATCAAACATCCTGATAATATCTAGATCTGGTATTTCTACAGTCGACATACCTACATTCAGTATATTGAATGGAAGTTATAGTGTTGATGTCAACTTAGACAGAGTAGGACAAAAATTGAACTTTATGTTTCCCATAACTTAAATATTCACAGTTGCACAAGGAGCTTACATGCATCACAACTCGAATGATTTTATTGCACAAGGAACTTCAGTGCATCAAACAATGAATGATGTGATTGCATGATGGTTTTAAGTGCATTTTAACCCGAACGATACAATTCCATAAGGAATTTGAGTGCATTAAAAGGCAGGCACAAAGAATCAAATAAATGTGAGGTAGATTGCTGGGACATGACATGAATGTGCATGTCACTGAGTTTACTTCAACATCAGATAGGAGAAATCAAAGTTAATATTGGTAAACGTGATTCTTGGAATCATACAAAGCTCTTAAGTGCGTTTACATTCATGTCACTGAGTTTACTTCAACATCAGATAGGAGAAATCAAAGTTAATATTGGTAAACGTGATTCTTGGAATCATACAAAGCTCTTAAGTGCGTCAGTTGACAGGCTAAAGGAACCATCTATATGACTTGTATGTGCTATTATTACCAAGGAAAACGAATTGTGGTGGGTACTTAGTACCAAAGCTGATCTACCTGCCTAATAGCTCATAGTTTAGATTGTGCTTTCCGCTACTGGATCAGTAGTGGATAAGTGATTCAAATTGTCCTTCCTTTTGGGAATCATGAAAGATGAATACATACCTACAAAAATTGAGGCATTCAGCAAAAAGCAAAGCCTGTTTTGTGATATTTGATAATAGTCTGGGACAATTAAAATAATCAATTTATCAGATACCTGGCATGTAAGCAAAATACTCAGAACTCGTGTCAGATCTGTACCTCTAAACGATAAAGCCACGCAGTTTGTCTTTCTCACTGAGAACGAGGATTCATTTGAAAGGGATTACCATGTTGAGTAAAGGTTTAGTAAGTGGCCAAGTAGGTTAAGTTTAATTGGTGTCCTACTGATTTTAGGTGGATAACAGCTGGGATGGGAGTATTTGTAGTCATGCATCTTTCTCTCGAGAACCATCAAAGATGATTACATACCTGTACGAAATGAGGAATTCAACAAAGGCTGCTTTGTGATTTTTCTACGTTGATTTTTTTTAGTTTTATTTTTTCAAAGATACAAGAAATTGGAAAGCACCCACTATGAAGGGAGTGGGCAGCCCTCTTATAGATCCCATATGAATATGAGCCCAACAGGGATTGAACCAGGGACTTCTCCCAGCCAGGTCGTGGTGTGAACCACTGGCGCTCTTGGGACTCCCTCCCAACCAGTTCGTCGTGTGAACTGGGCCAGGGCAAGGAAAACAATGTATTTCTCAGGCGCTTGGATTAAGAAAAGTGCAACTTCGTGCAAATAAACATAGCAAGAACAAAAGCATTCAAAGATCTTGTAATTCTCGAAGGAGCTTTCGCTCAGTTCGCATCTTCACGGCACAATATCAAAACCAGTCCGCACTGATTCACTTTTATTACAAACGTTGAAACCGAACTCCCTTGAGATTGCACTAAAAAATATTGTAATCATGCCCTTGAGACCGTAACAGAAATCGGAAAGACTTTAGTTCCTAATATGTGAGAACTGGAACACAATACTTTTTGCACTTCTGATAAATGTCTAGCAGAAGCCATCGATAATGAGCGCTTTCACGGTAAGGAAGTATGATAAGAACGAAAATTACTTCTTTTTCTTTTCGTTAAACGTTCTACAAGAGACAGAGAGACGTATCGAATCAGCTTCCCCGGCAGACGCGACATAAAATAGTACTGATTCCAGGAATGGGAGGTAACAATACTGCTCTCTTCAACAGAGAAGGCCTCGAAGACGCACTGCTTGAAAAGGGGACAGAAAAAGACGCTCCTAAGTTACAATATATAAAAGTTAATGTTGTTAAGGCATTACACAACCTACAAATCTTAATCTTCAATTCTTGGCATACAGTGCTCACCACTGGGGAGAAAAAAGTTGGGGTCTCGTGATCCACGGTAAGCAGAAATGAATTAAAACATAAATTTGCCCACTATCAAAGATATTGATGAATCGCGAAACTCCTCTTACACTTCCCCCTCCTGTTTCTTCGTGAGAGTATGAAGAAACAGTAATAATATGCAAAATCATGCTTAATCCGCAGCTCTCCTTGGCTCACTCTTGCGACGATTGCCTTCCCTGCGAAGAGGCACACGGGTAAATATTTTACTGAAGTGATGCTGCCCTTGGCTCTTGCCTGCGGCAGAGGGGCTCTCTGGCTTTTTCTGCTTTTTGCTTTCTGCATCAATTGAAACCGTATCATCTTTATGAGGCAGCAATATGCTACTCTCGTTCTTCGGATTAACTTTGCGGGGCCGGCCTCTTTTTCTCGGTGCAGGGGCAATGGAAGAGACAGGTGGGATAGACTTTATGTCTGCATCTTGGTATTCATCCTTTTCTTCGTCATTCCCCATCTCGCTGTTGGCAGCCGTTTCCGTCATTGGTTTAGTTTTATACTTGTTCTCCTCCTCTTCCTCCCCTTCCTCTGAGCCAGTTCCCTTGCTCTTGTGTTTCCCCATATTCCGAACTCTGTCCAAGCAAGAAGATGTGAGGCTTTTATTGATCGCTGTTTATACGGCAATGAA
The DNA here is from genome assembly GCA_020310875.1 of Ceratopteris richardii. Taxonomy (NCBI): domain Eukaryota; kingdom Viridiplantae; phylum Streptophyta; class Polypodiopsida; order Polypodiales; family Pteridaceae; genus Ceratopteris; species Ceratopteris richardii. Next base: position 80,773,867 of record CM035443.1, read on the forward strand.
TTGCATAGTTCCTACCAATCCTCTCATTTCGAGCACAGATACACAGATGAATGAGTATGTCTTCTATCCATTCTCTATCTGCAATACATGCAACACGATTATTCCCCTTAGTTCTTTCCCTTCCTCTCTCTCTCTCTCTGTATTCAGTTCGTACTCACACACGAATAACAAACAGAGTTTTCCATTGGATATATGATCGACGTGCTTGAGAGCTTACCTGCCCTCGGGAGGTGACAAGATAATCCTTAAGACTGACGAGGAACGTTTGCGAGAGCTTGCAAGGCGGACCTATACGTATGCGCGCCCGAGAGAGAGAGAGAGAGAGAGAGAGAGAGAGAGAGAGAGAGAGAGAGAGAGAGAGAGAGGTGGCCAATGTATGCTGTTCTCCTCTCCGTCAGGCGCGCCTGGTAGCGACAGAAAGAAGTGGTGAGCAAAGCTTCGCACGCCCCGAGAGATAGCGTTGTGAGCAATAAGCGGCGGACTGATAAGGAAATCGTTAGTATATAAGATATATAGATTTTGAATGGACGCACAAGACAATCCTCCACTTTGAGGATCTTGGGGTGGGCTCAAACGAGGAGCTCGACATGGATAGTAGCTACCGGTGCAAAAATGAGAAGCATATGTGGGTAAAGGATATGGGAAGTATGTATAGCCAAGCTTTAAGATTATGTTGTAAATATAATCTCCAAGTTTTTCACCTCATAACATGTGATATATTTAAATTTGGGGATATGTTTATATTTATATATATATATATATATATATATATATATATATATATATATATATATATATATATATATATATATATAAGTATGCTTGAATTAATTGAAAGAACAAATGAAAGTAGCTTAATACCTATGGGATCCCCCATATCTCACAAAGCAACACTTAGATGCCCGATATGGCTAGAATTACACAACCCAAAGGCTTACTAGCGTAGAGCTTGAAACAGGACATACCTAAAGGCTGAGGTGGTTGGTTTGGCGTGTCAAGGTTTACTGGCTCAAAGGCCACTTTTTATGAGTGCCCAAAGGCTAAAGTTAGGAACTAGCACGGAAGCTTGAGATCCATGGGTGCTCGAATTGCAATCATCCCTCCAATGAAGGAGGGAAGGTGTTTGCAGTGCTTGGGGGTTGAACTCTCACTCCCTGCCTTAGAGGAGATGATTCTAACCACTATGCTAGATGTGCATCGACCACATGGGGATATGTTGCTGATGGGGGAGCATAACATATTCAATCTTATATTGGAGGAATACTCTATCATCCACTTGTGTTATTTTTCAATTGATTTTTCCTTCATAATCTTCAATATTTTTTTTTTAAAATGGAGGTTCGACAAGCGCCTACTCCCTCGAGCTTCAACTTTGAAAGAACAATTGTGTAGATGAATGTGTATAGTACCTGTGAGAACCCCCATATCCCACAAAACAGGGGTTAGACAAGGTCACAACTGATTACAACTCGTTTAGACTGGCCAAATCCATTACATGTCCAACCCGAGAGTTGAACACAAGACCTCCGCCTCCAGAAGCTAGTGCTTAACCAACCCACTCTATGGGACATGGACATAACTCCCAATCTTTCTCGATGAAGTTTCACAGAGAGTGATGAGAAAGAAGAGGCACACAATTTCTATCTTTCCAAAACTTTTCGACAGTCACTTCATGAACCAAATCTTATATTCTTCTTTTCAAGTGAAGTGAGTGAAGGTGCAATTAAAGGACACACTTCTGCAGGGGGTTTAAAAAGTTTGAGCACAAGGACAAGAAAAACAAGGGTGCATTAAATTTTCTCAAGAAGGACAATGGGAAAAGTTCCATGGTGCTTTCCCTTTGATCATCAAGAGGAGAGCGACCCTTCAATAACGACTATAAGATGGGAAATATCGTCAAATATTTGACCCCATTATTTGTGAAGAACCTAAGAAACAGATCCTCTTGAAAAAAAAAATCTCTAGAAATCTCATTCTTCCAAACCTTTTAGCGCTTACAATCTACAAAAATGGAGGAATTTTATGGAGATAAAACGGATGTAAGGGACCTAACGCTAGGGGATATCGGGGGTCAAATAAAAAAAGGTGAGTTTGTAGTAGACATAAGGGTCCAAAGGATAGATGTTTGTAACTAGGAGTGCTAAATAACCAAGAATTCAGTTTCTCATTTCTTTTGAATGTATTGTGTTCAATTTTTGACTATTTCATTAGTTTTAACAATCTCTATATATTATCTTGGTCAACAGCCTTATTTTTAAAGGTCAAGTCCCTTTGACATTCGGCTAAGATTCTAGTTTATAATCCCTTATTGTCTGAGGTGAATTTTCCCCAACTCAAAACCCCCTTTGAAGCCCTAGATTTGATTTTACATAATTACTTATGAGCAAGCCTAAGTTTTAATAGGAAGTAATAATTGTTATGTCTATGTCCATATTCCTAGGTATAACTAAATCTTCATTTCTAATAATCATTGTGAAAGCTCTTATCTGAATAAACTTTGATTCCCAAGGGCCCATGAAATGAGGCAATTCCTGTAAAGAATTAGAACTTGACAATACATCCTCCTACTCTCCATACATAACTTAGGGAATGTCTTGAGGAAATTGATCGTGAAGATCATCTATTTCTTGTATTGGAGGGGCGTCCTCTCTCTCTCTCTCTCTCTCTCTCTCTCTCCTTAGCCCATTTCTCCTCTTGTATATCTCATATGAACTCTTGAGAGTACTAGTTCATGGAGGAGGCTATTCCGTTCTCCGTGGAGTTTGGAACATAAGATTCTGTTGGAGGTAAGATTTTCTCTTGCTTCTCCTATGATGTTGCTAAAGTCAGTGATTTAGCTACCAATTGCTCTAATCTCTCCAATGGTTCTTCAACATGTAGTTTGGGTTTCAAAGAGTTTTTTCGATTGAAAACTTGACTTGCTTTGAACATAGGCTGTACTAATTCGACCATCTTTGTGCATAGCTTGATCCGTTCAATCTCTAAGTCCGCTCTCGGATAGCATTAATCTAACTCGGCTACATTCGGCCCTTTTTGAAGTCGATCCTAGTAAGCTTTGAACATCATGTCCAAGACTTTTGGAATAGGATCCACTAACACCTGTATGGGGACAACTTTAGCCACACTTCCACTGGGTTTTACCACTAAGGCAATTACATTGATTAGGGTAATCTTTTGAACATTGGATGGATTCTTAGGACAATCTCAAAGGAGATGCTCCTTTCCACAACCAGAACAAAGACCTTGAATAACTATAGATTGAGGTTGTCGTGGTGGAGGAAGTGGACATTCATAAATAAAATGATCTCCTTGATATCTATAACATGGTCCTCTAGGTCCTTGAGGCTTATATTATCCCAAAACCTTTCAATGTAGGCACCTTTCAATGTACTGCCTAAACCTACATCCTTGTAATCTGACTATTTCTTGGGGATTTTGTTTGAAATTATGGATCACATATGAGGTGTTGTGTTTGGTTCCACTCTTGGAGAACACTACAATGAGAACCTCTAACAATTGTCTGATATTTTTGAATTGACCTTGATGTAGGGGTTGAAACCATGCTAGGGATGTATTCTTCAAGGTTAGTTCGAAATCCACCTATTGAGTGAACAAACCCTCCACTTGTTCTTCCCTCAATATCTCAACACTTGCTCAAATTTGGCCACATGATCATAGGGATCTCTAGTGCCATTAAAGTAAAATTTCCTGGTCTTTGCCACTTGAGAGGGTCTCAAGATTCTGGGATGCTGTCTTGCTCTAGGCAGATGGAATTCATCCATATTTCTATGGTTCCTATGTCCTCTGCCTCTTTCTCATTCCATTTTATCTGTGTCTAGTCTTGATCTTTCTCTTCCTATATATGCACAAAACTCACCTCGGGTCATTCCTTAGATTTCTCCTTTTGCATATCTAAGACATGTGAAGATCCTACTCACTTCTGACTATGAGGGATAGTAGGCTTGTGTGAGGGGAAAATATTTTCACCTTTCCAAGTGTATTTGTGCCTAATAGGCTCTGAAATAACATACATCCTCACCGAGGTGTTGTCTAAATATATGATCTTACCTAGAATGTTAGGGTCCTTGAACTCATAGATGATGATCTCATCTACCTCACTAGGTTTTTTTTGGTTTTAGCCTCCAGAAGGTTTGCTCAATCTTTCTATTCGTGAATATTTCTATGCTTATATTGTCTTGAGTGATCCAATCAGGTGTTACGATCCTAGTCAGAACTGATTTACCTCTAGAGTTTCTAGGTTCTCATTCTTTGTTCTCATTCTCAAGATCTCCTATTTTAGACTCATGTATGATAGACCCCAAGTCATCCATTCTAGTTGGTAACTTGGTTACCACATACATGGTTCCTTGCTTATCTATGTATGAAAATTCTTCAAATTTAATCACAAGATGATCAATTCCAAAGGGGTGTTCTAGATTTCTAATCTTCTTAAACTATCCTCATAAATGCACACACCTAAGCAGTTAGTTCAAATGTATTCAAGTTGAGTCTTGTGGGGTCCTTCTAGGGCTCTAAATATGCATAATCTTGAACTACTTGCAAGTCTTTCCATGCTAAATGACATCTTTGAGTCACTGGTTCCTGAGCTCACTACATAGGGGTAATTGGTCAACTGTTGAGCCCAAGGTTTGGTCATACTATTGGCACCAGCTTTAGATGATATGAGGTTTTTTTGATCAGCCTTTCCTATGTTTTTTCCACATCTAAGGTCTAAGATTCATGAATTTGATCACTTATCCTTCCAAGTGCCTTAGGGTACACACACTTTGCAAGGTCCTTTCATGTATTAATCACTTGTCCCTTTAGTTTTGATATTACAACTATCAAGAGTAACTTTAATTTGCTAGTTTTTCTTGTTTGATCGCTTGCTTATATTTGTTCCCTTAAGGTTATTGCATTTCTACTCTGCTTATGAGAGTTGACTTGGAGGGGGTTTCTTAAAATTTATCCATTCCTATCATCACCCTAATGAATAAACTTCACCTATGCACACTTATCCTAAGCTAGAATTGACTAAGGGGATTGAGTATTTTTTTCAACCTCAAATCACATGCTGTGGATTTGTTCATGGTCAAGAAGCTCAACCAAGCCCCAATCTTACACTCATGCCTTGTCTTCCCTCTAGGTGCACTTAATTTGCTTTAATAGCCCTGAAAAAAATCACAAAATTAGCCTCAAATTCGACCAAAAGTTAACTGTGAAGAAAAATTTTAGACCTGCTTATCTATTGCGATAGAAGATGTCTATCATGATAGACAAAGTCTACGATGATATAGCAATCTGTTGCCTATCATGGAATGCATCTGTCATGACATATGGGTCTATGGTCTATCGTGATAGATTGTCTATGTCGTGATAGACCATGCCTATCATCTGTCATGATAGACCATGTCTATTGTCTATCATGATAGACCATGTCTATTGTGTGTCGAAATATATTTTTCTATCATGATGGAGCACGTCTTTTGTGGGCTTTTTCTATCGTGATAGGCAATGTCTATTGTAATATACCAAAAAACATAGATTGTAATATAGCAAAAAAAAACATAGATTGTAATATACCCAAAAACATAGATTGTAATATACCAAAAAAAACATAGATTTTTTGATGCATTATGTCTTTTGTGGAGGTGCTAGGGATGTGTCTATCATGCAATGGATGCACATTAAAAATACCAACTTCCTCTATCTGTTACAATGGTCACCTTGGGTTGCACACACAGTGCCTGTCGTACCTGATGATGGAGCTAAAGTTGATGCTGGAGTCAATTTCCATAAGAAATGCTCAAGAAAACACAAAAAGGAGCAAGCACATGCTCTCTCTCTCTCTCTCGCAAATGAAGTGATGGAATGAATGGGAGAGGTGGGTATATGCTCAAAATCTAAACTTTTTGGTGAAGGTGGAGATGGAAGGTAGAGGAGAGTGGAGATGGTGGTTTTGATGATGATGATGATGAAAATAGTAGAGAAAATAACAAAAATACCTACTAACTAATGATTCCAATGTTGATACTCTACATTTTACCATCACATGCTCGTCCTCAAATCGCACTCACCGACAACGACACCAAATTTGGTGTCACTCTGGCACAATCGAAGTACCATCGTGGTGAAGATTCAGCTCATAAATGTCAATCCACAAAGATGTGAGGATGATATTATGATCATGAGCAATAGAAGTGCACAAGTGAGTGAGTGCAAAGCATAATGACATGCACACACATACACGCACACACATACATGCACATGCACACATAAGGTAGAACAAAGAGTGGAACAATGGAATCTTCTATTCATAAGCTCAAGAGACTTCTTACAATGGTCACATCTCAAAGTAAACAACCCAGAAATGAAATCTCTAGCTCTTTTTATAGTTTTTTTACTAGTTTTGGCCAGTTTTAGATGTGATGTATGGCCTCTTTAAAAACTAAGTTCCTAAGCTATTTTGAGGGCTCAAACGAGCTCCAAAAATTATGAGATTTGAAATAGGGATCCTACTTGCAATCATCAAGCTTGAGGACCCTCAACCTACAGAAAATGGAGTTAGAATTACAAAAAATGATTATTTACAAAGTTTTTTTAGGAAGTTCTACGATAGCCTACTCTCCAGAACTTTAATTAATAGAAAGAAAAATTGTACAAGTGAATAGACCTAGCACCCATGGGACCCCCTGAATCCCACAAAGCAAGGTTTTCTTAAAACTTGCAAGAAGGCATTACAAAGAAGATTGATAACCCTTTCGTCCCTCTCATTGGGGGGGGGGGGGGGGGGGGCACTTGCTTGTAATCTTGTTGCTCTCAAGGAAAAGCACTCTATGATGTCTAAAAGGTGGGGGCTTCTTACAATTGGAAATTCTTTTGCCTAAAAGGAAAAGAGATTTTTTGATTGACCATTCTTTAGGGGGGCTGCCAAAGTTGGCTCCACACCTCTCTTTGTAGATCTTCCAGAGGGACTCACCTCTTATATAATTCCATAGTACCAAGGAACAACCCATCACTTCACCCAATAGCACTTTCTTTCACTTGATTTGTCCTTGAAACATGATTCTCCCAAGGGCCTGTTAGATCGACATTGACTTGGGGCATGAAAAGAAGAGGTGTCCCAATTCCTCATTACCATGATGGCATCTTTTACACCATAGAGAGGCTCCAAAAATTTTGATAGGTTTTACATTGCCCCAAATTCCCCGGTGGATGATTTGCCACATAAAAATTGATTTTTTAACCTTGATAAGGGAATGCCAAAGGGATTGGAACTTGAGATCCCACCTAAACTTGACCAATCCAGACACCATATCCTATTGAGCATGACATGAAAGTCCACATTCTTCTTGAATCTCAGAATTTTGTACAGAATGTTGTTGTTGTGCCATCTAAGACCCTCAAGCCTATAAGGAGGTGAATCCTTGATCCCTCCCAAGCATTGAATCTGTTGTGCAACACGAATCATTCTTCATAATCCACTCTCCTAGCTGCATCAATGTCCTCAAATCTAATCCATTGACATGTTTCTTGATTCCAAAGGTGTTTCCACAATGGGAAACCTTTGCTCCAAAGATTCCTAGATTTTTGGAAGTTTCGAGGCTCAACACCACTAATGACCTTGATAGGGAACCAACTCGAATAAATTTGTCTAATATGGAGTGCCCATTTCCAATCTTCATTGATCTTCACAACCTATTTCACCTTATTCCAACCCTTCCAAACGAAGCAAACTAAGTTCGAGCCTCTAAGAGACACCAGCTAGGGGGAGAACAAAAGAGTGACAGGATCCAAACCCTTCCACCTTGGAATGCCCACAAGCCTAAGAGCATTCTTGTTTCTAAATATTAGTTTTCCCCCAAGAGGCATCCCTATTGCTCCAAGCTTCAATTAACCATTTGGCCGCGAGTTTATTGGCCATTCCTTCAATGTCTAGAATCCCCAAACCACCTTGATCTTTTTGGCTTATGCAAGTAGCCCATTTAATTTTGGGGATGTCCCTTCTATTAGGGTCTCCCTTCCGGAGAAATTTTCTGCAAATTCTTTCCAATTTGACAATCTCTTGGTCCTTTGATCTCCAACAAGAGAGAAAGTAAATAGTCGAAGTAAGAAGGAACTTGTTAACCATCATAGGATGGCCTGATAAGTTAATCTGCATAGCTTTCTAGTAAGCTAGCTTTTTATCGAGCTTTAAAAGATCCCATTTCCATCACTGACTCATCGAAATATTGAATCCCATCAAAGGTTTGTCCATTGTGGATTAACTAACAACCTGGTCAACCAGAATTTGAGGTGGATGCCCAATAACGGCCCTGAAAGTGTTTTTAGAGTGGTTTATTTTGGAACCTGATGCCTCACAAAATGTATTTAGGAAACAACAAAAGGTACCAATGCTAGTTGAATCATTATGCACAAAAGCATCCATGTCATCATCAAAGAGTTTCATGATCATTTGGTCTTGATTTATGGGAAGAAAGAGGCCTTGAATAAGACCTAACCATGCGTGATGTTTAATAAGGCAGTTGAGACCATTGGAAACAATCACGAAGAGAAGAGAGGCCCGATAGAACATTTTAATCGAATAGCTTGAGAAAGTTGGGCATTGATGTTTATCTACCCTGACGCATTTCCTAGCAATGTAGAGATCATCTTAATGAGTTTTTGACCGTAGACCATGTCTTTTAGAGATTGAAGAATGAAGTACCACTCAAGTCTATCATACATTTTGTAGAATTCAATCTTAAAGAAGAGAACATCTCGAGCGGACTCTTCAACGAAAACCAAAACTTCCCAAACATCAATTATTGCCTCAAGGATGGATCTCCCCTCGATACTTCGATCTAAGAATAGAGGAGTTACTTCTTGCTTTTACGATTCCATCTTTCAAATTAGAATCACTTGAATGCCACGAGTAAAACCTTTGGCCATTAGTAACACAAGAAATAATTATGGAAATTCATAGACATGATAAAAGTGTTCTTGTAAGTCCTCCTAGCATGGTGCGTTCTTGAACTTTTGTTGATATTTCCACTACTTTATATTTTTGTTGTTTGTGGATTTGTCTTATTACCGTTTTTCATTTTCATTGTGATTATGGGTTAGTAGTGAGGAGGCAAAACCTATATAACTACTACTCAAGAGGGAAAATTGTGTGAGTTGGTAGTAAAAATAATAGAATGGAAAAGTCCTAGCCTAGAACAAAATTCAAATAAAAAAGATGGTTTCTACTTCTTTTAAGGAGGGTTCACCACTACTTAGATATTTGAAGCACACAAGTTCTACCTGCATGGCCTTTTGATGGAACCTATATACATGGTTTAGGTGCATATTACTCTATGCATGCAAAGGGAGTATGGAATAACTTTCTTTTTGTAAAATTTGTTCTTCGATAATTTGATTTTTACACCATTTCCATTAAGTTGGTGAAGTCTTGCTTACTTCAATGGGTTAGAGGAACCCGATTTCCATTGTGTTCCTATCTTTAATGTACCAAGAATTTGTTTCTTTGATTATATGCTCTTTTCTCCATGCGTTTAGTAAAAAATTTCTTGAGAAATTTTCCTTTGATGATTTGTTTGTTGATTGGAATGTAGGGATACTCCTCCATACTTATTTTCTTTGTTTCTTATCCATGTCTAGATTCTCTAGAACTTTGTGTATCCACTTCCACTGTGAGTGCTTTTGAGCATTCAACACCTTCTTTGGTATCCAGAATTTCTTGAATTTAGTTGGAGTAGTTTTTTGTGATAATGGTAGTTTTGTGTGGGCGTTTTTCTCTTTGATTTGATTGGTTCAATGATAATGTGTTTGGATTAGAACTGTTTTGAGGATCCCTCCTCACTGTCTAAATTTTCTTTGTTTTTCCTTATTTCATGGTAGAATCCAACAATAGCTTCTGTAGTCCATGCACCCTTTGGTTGTTATGAATTATTTCCTCTCAATTTTTGCTGCCTCATTTGGTTTCTCATCATTTTGTCTCGCATTATGTTTGAGGGTTAGAAAAGTTTGAAAAATATCTGATGGATTGGTAAAGGAGAAGCTACATGGGAAACAGAAGAGAAAGAAGTGACATGTGATGGGATAATTTGAGGCAATTCAGGCATGATGGGAACATGCAAGAAATCATGCAGATTGAAACCTATACTCTCGACTTCTAACCTAGTCAACTTCTTCTCTTTTGAGAAGCTACACACTTCTCATCCTTGGAGCTTTGCAGATATGGTGCATTGAACTATATTTAGGATAAGTGCAGAATCATAAATATGATCTGGTTCAAGGATGAGCTCTAAAAGACCCTTGGACTCACACACAAGAAGTGGATGCATCATTGTGGAGTTACCTACGTGGATAGTAACACTTATCTCTCTATGGAATTTGATATGATTTTCACACGAATCATGTACGCTTCCATTGGGATAACTAACTTTTCCATTAGTGAGACGCTTATGCTACTAAGAGTTGCTCTTGTGTCTATTAAAGAATCAATGAGGATGCAACCCTTGACTGCAATGTCTAATCTTAGATATGGTATTCTATCCACAAAATAACTTTTTGATGCCACTCTCACTTGATAGTTTTTCGAAGGGATTGTTTGATCATACGTGGTTGTTCTCTAAGCCATTCCTTTTGTTTTCTAGTTTGTTCGAAGGCCTCATATCATGCTTCTTCACTTGTTCTCTCTACTTCTTTTGAGATCTAGAAAGCTTGAGTGTGCAAAGCAATGCTTAAATCAAAGTGCTACATCACCTACACTTTTTGGTGAATCCCCAAGAACCATTCCATGATTTTTTAAGCTGATTTTTCTAACTAACTTGATGGAGAAAAGTTGGGATCGTTTGGAGGTTTTATTTTAATTCAAATCTACAAAAAACTTTGAGCATTATATAAAAAAAAGTTTGAAGAGAACCATAGCCATCCTCTGGCCATCATATCTTTCGTTTTAGGCTCTCACTTGACATGTATAGTCTAGGTCTAAGCTACTCCCTAGCTAAGCTTAGCCCCCTACTAGCTGAATCTCTACATAGGCAAATGTCTTTATTTACCTATATCTCATTGTGTAATTTCTTGATTCACATCCAAAATATTTCATTTGTTTGCTATTCAATAGAGGGCATTACAGTGGATATATTTTTCAGATTGCTTAAAAAGGATTTACTTCAAATAGATGTTTGAAGATTTGGAATTGGACCAAGGAGGTAGTTTGTTATGGGTGGAAATTAAGGGTGGTGTGAGACATGATCAATGATACACCTTCATGATATCATAATAATGATCCATGGTACCCCAAATTCTAAGGTCCTTATTATGAGGAGAAACCATGTAGAGATCTTTATACATTAAAGGGATGAAGGTTTGTGTCACCAAGATGTACCAAATGTGACCATAGGTGGGCTTGATCTTTGTATTGAATAGGGAAAACATTATATAAAATGTTTTCTAGCACAAATCTAAGGTATTTTGGCCAAAAAGGCCCACGTTTTAGGCCTAAGTGGTCCATATATATGTTGGAAAACCCTTAGATGACTTAGGGGTTGGTTGGGTTGACTTTTTCTTAGGTATACTTATATATGTTTGTTAAAATTGAGTCCACATGATGCAAAGGATGGCCAATCTATGGGTTATACAATACATATAGATTCATATATCTAGGATTTGTATGACGCATACGATGGGAAAGGCTAAAATAGCCTGGAAGACCATATAAAGCTTCAATCTTACTTCTTTTTGTGGATTGATTTCTTTCCACATAGCTTGACACTTCCTTATACATGAGTGCCAACTCCTTGTGCACTGAATCAGTCCTAGAGGGAATTTGTTGACATATTTAAGTAGTGATGTGTGTGAACACACTTAGGACTGATGGGGCTTTTCTTTCCCTCTTTAGGAGGTCTTCTCCCCCTAGCGTGTATACATTCCTATAACCCTAATGGGTCACTGATCTTTGTACATTCACTTGGTAATAAAGTCAATTGTTGTATTGTGCACCAAGCATATTCTTCTTCCTTGTGTTGTTTGTGTGCTTTCACAAATCTCAAAATCCAACAATTTCATGGTCATTCATTAATATTGGTAGAGATAGATCATCATGAATTCATATTACCAGCCAAACATCATGTACACTCGACATAGTGTGTGATTTAGTGAAATCTTGAGTGAAAGTTGAAATGAAGTGATGGCAATACACAAGGGTGGAATCTCTTTCTCAAGAGCTCCATGAAGATGCTCTCGCAGTAGGAAACTGAGCTCCGAATGCCACACACAATACTTCGCACAAGGCCTGTAGAATACACAAAAAACACACAATACATAGGTAGCCCAAATATAGATTTCTTAGGTGTTACAAATGTGGTCAAGCTTAAAGTCTACGACTTACTAGCCACTACATTTTTTTATTAAAGAACATATACAAACGTGTCCGATGGCCATTTGGCATTTCACATGGACACTAATGATAACAATCTCCCTCTTAAGGCCAATATGGCCAAAGTGACTATGGGAAAATAAAGAATAATAAAGAATACATGAGTGTAAGTATACAGACTATTCCTCCCACCTGATGGGTATGTTACGCAATATACAAAAAACTGTGTAAGATCATGAATCAAATAATCCCAACACAACAATGTCAAAAGTTATCCTGTGGTAGAGCTTTGGTCAAAGCATCTACAACATTATCTCGAGTATGAACCTTCTCAATAATAATGCACTTAGTGGCTAAGAAATCTCTAATGAAGTGATACCTCAGTTGAATATGCTTGGTCATTACATGATAGACCAGATTCTTTCCCAAAGAAATTGCACTCTAACTATCACTAAGCAAACAAGGTACATGCTAAGGTAGACCCATATCAACAATAAGATGAGAAAGCCTTCCTTACATGCCTCATGTGCTACAACATACTCTGCTTCTGTGGTGGAAATAGCTATACCTTCTTGAAGACAAGATCTCCAAGAGACAACACCTCCAACGAAATGAAAAATGTACCTTGATGTAGACTTTTGATTGTCTACACAACCAACATAAAAATATGTGTAACCAATAATGGATGCCTTTCCTCTACCTAAGCATAGACAGTTGTCCTTAGTGCCATTTAGATATCTCAAAATCATTTTGATTGCTTCCCAATGCATCTTGCTAAGATTAGACACATATCGGCTCATAACTTTCATTACAAATCCAATGTTTGGTCTCGTAGCTACCATAGCATACATGAGACTACCAACAACAGACTCATAAGGAATTTTGGTCATGAATTCCTTTTCTTCATCTGATTTGGGGTAATCGTCCTTGCTCAATTTCACATATGTGGGTAAAGGTGCACTCAATTTTACATATTCTTGAATAGTTCTATTCACGCTTTCAGCTACATCATTATGTACTGGGGTATAAGGAGCTGTAAACTCTTTACAAATTCCTCTAGACTAATAGAAAAGGCTGAATTCATGTGAGCTATACTCACCTCCATTATTTGAATGTAAACCCTTGAACTTAGTTCCTTTTTCAGTCTCAATTCAGGCAAGCCATTTTTTGAAGGTAGGGAATACCGCATCCTTCGGTTTGATAGGAAATACCCAGACATTTCTAGTAGCATTGTCTATGAAAGTGACAAAGTAAAGAGGACCACCTAATGAGCTTGTTGGCATAGGACCACACACATCTATATGAACAAGATCTAAAGGCTGCATTGAAGAGTCAATGTGTGTCTTGTGCACATTCCTAGTTTGCTTTACATATTGAAAATGCTCACAAAATTAAGAATCAGAGAAAGATAACACAAGAAGGTAGCCAGAACAAGAAAGATTTTCCATTCCACTACAAGATATGTGGCCCAAAAGGCCATGCCAAATACAAGACATATGCTATTGAATAGTAGCTAACAAGTGTTCTTTTTGGGATAAAAATAAAGGATAAAGTGAGCCAACTTTTCTTCCTTTTGTAATAACCATATTTCTCTTTGATATGTGAAAGGACTGAGCATAGAAAACCACCTTGTAATAAAGATCATCAATTTGACCAACTGTCATCAAACTACATGATAACTGAGGTACAGGGTGTACATTATGCATAGTAAATTTTGAACCATCAGTGAGCTACACAACCACATCTCCAATCCCTAGAATGTCACACTGGTAAGAGTCACCAAGTCTCATAGTACCAAGAGATTTTGCTGCATAATTAGAGAACCATTGTCTATGTGGTGTCACATGGAAAGAAGCACTAGAATCTAGCAACCATGTGTGTGAAATAGAATCAACCATGAGAGCTTCAATGGGCACAATGCTATCAAGTCTCAACACATCAACATCATCATAAATAGCATTAATTTCTTCAAACTTCACAGTCAAAGAAAATGGGGTAGGTAGGTATTTAACATGCCCATCAACATTCTGCCCTTTACCTTTAGCATTCTTTAACGCATAGCAATCTTTCTTCATGTGTTCTTTTTTATGATAATATGACGTTCAATATCCCTTTTCCTTGATTTATTTATACTGTTATTCCTTTCACCATTCGTTTCCTTTTTCTTGCTCCTGCCATGTTGCTAATTCTTTCCTTGGCATGAATCATGAAGATTATATGCATCTCCACTCTGAGTGCCAACCATAGATTTTCTACGAATCTCCTCATTGAAGAGTGCTCCACATATGTCATCATAAACCAGTTTACCACCACGTGCACTATTGCTAATAGCTGTGCCAAACATATCCCATGATGATGGCAAGGTGCATACCAACAAGACTTGTGCCTGAGATCTCTGATGCCATGATGATAGAGAACTGACTGGAATGATAATGGAGCTAGAAGAGTCCAACACCACTTAGGCTAAAAAAAGGATGACCAAATGTTAGATTTTGGGAAAAATTAAATAGTCTTCCTAGAAAAATGGACTAATGATTAATAATGACCAACCAAAATGATTATGTGAGAATAAATGTGCTCACAACAACTAGTGTATCAAGGAGTAAATCAACCAATGTATAGTTGACAAAACCAAGAATCTAGAATTTTTTTTAGAGTCTCCTCCGCAAAATGAGCATATGACAAGTGTCAAAATCTCATAAAACTACAAGTATTGAGATGTAAACCTGCATAATGAATCACTCACTCCATTGCATATAATCATGTAATCGAAACAAGTCAACTAGGCTTATCAATAACCTATGAACAACTAGCATGCAGTTTGCAAAAGGGATTGTTTGATCATACCTTGTTGTTGTCTCATCCATTTGTTTCATCCATTCCTTTTGTTTTCTAGTTTGTTATAGGTCCTCGTGTCATGCTTCTTCACTTGTTCTCTCTTCTTCTTTCGAAATCTAAGAAGCTCAAGTGAGAAAACCAATGCTTAAGCCAAAGTGCCACATCACCTACACGTTTTGGTGAATCCCCAAGAACCATTCCACAAGTCTTTTAGCTCAACTTTCTCACTACTTTGATGGAGAAAAGTCATGATCTTTTGGAGGTTTCATTTTAATTCAAATCTACACCAAACTTGGAGAATTATATAATGCAAAATTGAAGAGAATAAAGCCATCATCTAACCATCATAATTTTACTTTTAGGCTCTCAATTGATGTGTTTAGTTGAGGTCAAAGCTACCCCTAGTTAAGTTAGCCCTCTATTAGTAGAATCTTTGCATAGGCAAAGATCTTTATCTACCTATATCTCGTTTTGTAATTTCTTGATTCATATCCAAAATAGCTCATCCTGTTGCTGTGCAATAGAGGGTATTGTGGTGGGTATCTTTGCCAATGTTGATTAAAAAGGATTTACTTCAAATACATCTTTGAAGATTTGGCATTGGGCAAAGGAGGTAGTTTGCTATGGGTAGACATTAAGGGGGGTGTGAGACATGGTCAATGATCCACCTTCATGATATCATAATAATAACCCATGGTACTCCAAATTATAAGGCCCTGATTACTAGGAGAAACCATGTAGATAGCTTTGGACATTAAGTGGATAAAGTTCCCTCTCACCAAGATGGTACCAAATGTGACCATATGTGGGTTTGATATTTGTATTGATTAGGGAAAACATTATATCAAAATGTTTTCTAGTACAATCCTAAGGTATCCTGACAAAAAATGCCCATGTTGTAGGCTTAAGATGTCCTTATATATGTCGAATAACCCTTAGATGACTTATGGGTTGCTTAGGGTGACTTTTGCTTAGTTATACTTATACATGTCGGTAAAAATTGAGTCCACAAGACTCAAAGGATGGTGGATCTATGGGCTATACAAAACATATAGATTCACATATCTAGGATTTGTATGATGCATACTATGTGGAAGGCTAAAATAACACTAGAAGAACATATAAAGCGTTGTGATTTCTTCCTTTTGTTGATTGATTTCTTTCCACATATCTTGTCACTTCCTTATACATGAGTGCCAAATCTTGTTCACCACATCACCCCCAAGGGGAATTTGTTGATATCTTTGAGTAGTGATGTGTGTGAACACACTTAGGACCACTGAGGCATATTTTTTCCCTCTTTCGTAGGTCCTCTCCCCACGGCTTGTATATATTCCTATAACCCTAACAGGTCGTGGATCTTTGTACATTGACTTGGTAATACATTCAGTTGTTGTGTTGTGCATGAAGCTTCTTCTTCTTCCCTGCACTATTCGTGTGCTTCCATATACCTCAAACTCCAACAATTACATGGTCATTCATTAATATTGGTAGAGATAGATCATCATGAATTCATATTACCACCCAAAAATCATGTACACTCGACATAGTGTGTGATTTAGTTAAATCTTGAGTGAAAGGGACAAGCTAATAATTGGTATCCATGATTTGTATATAAGCTTGAACTTTATGCTATTATGCAAGATAACCTAATATCTAATGATGTCTTGCTTTTGTGATACTTCCATTTAAGAATAGATGAGTTACTTCTTGCTTTTACAATTCCGTCTTTCAAAGAAGAATCCCTTGAATGCCATCAGTAAAACCTTTACTATTAGTAACACATGGTGTATTTATAGCGATTGATACACATGATAACACTGTTCTTGTAAGTCTGCCTAGCATGTTGCATTCTTAAATTCTTGTTGATATTTCCTATGTTTAATAATTATTTTGTTTGTGGATTTATCTTATTACTTCATTTCAGTTTCATTGTGAGTATGGGTTAGTAGCTAGGAGGAAAGACCTATACGATTACTACTCAAGTGGTAAAATTGTGTGAGTTGCTAATAAAAACACAAGAATGGGAAAAATCCTAGAATAAACCAAAATTAAAATACAAAAGATGAGTTCTGCTTCTTTAAGGAGGATCACCACTACTTAGATATTTGAATCACAGTTTCTAGGCGCATGGCATTTTGATGGGGCCTAATATGCATAGTCTAGATGCATATTGCTCTATGTATGTTAAGGGAGTATGGAATCACTTTCTTTTTGTAAATTTTTTTCTTTGATTATTTGATTTGGTCACCATTTCCATCAAGTTGGTGAAGTCTACCTTACTTCATTGGGCTAGAGGATCCCAATTTCCATTGTGATCCTATCTTTAATATACCAAGAAATTGTTTCTTTGATTATATGCTATTTTCTCCATGAGTTTATAACAAATTTCTTGAAAAAGCTTCCCTTGATGATTTGTTTGTTGATTGGACTGCAAGGATATTCCTCTGTACATTATTTCTTTGTTTCTTATCCATGTCTAGATTCTCTGGAAGATCTTTGGGTTTCAACTTCTAGTGTGAGTGATTTTGAGCATTCAATATCTTTTTTGGTACCTATACTTGCTTGAATTGATTTGTAATACCTTTTGGTGATAGTGATATTTTTGTGTGTTTTTTCTATGATTCAATTGTTTCAATTAGAATGTGTTTCGATTACAATTGTTTTGAGGATCCTTCCTCACTATCTAGATTTTCTTTGCTTTTCCTTATTTCGTGGAAGAATCTAACTATAGCTTCTATACTACATGCACCCTTAGCTTGTTATGAATGATCACTTCTCTAGTTTTTGCTACCTCATTAGGTCTCTCATCATTTTCTCTTGCATTATGTTTGAGAGTTAGAAGAGTTTGAGAAAGGTTTGATGGATCTTGTGAAGGGGAAATTAGTGACATGTGACGTGATAATGTGAGCCAATTCAAAAATGATGGGAACATGCAAGAAATCGTGCAAATTGAAACCTAGATTATCACCTTCTAACCTAGTCAAGTTGTTCTCTTTTGAGAACCTGTACATCTCATCCTTGGACCTCTATAGATATGATGCTTTGAGATATATTTAGGATAAGTGCATAATCATACATCCAGTCTTGTTCAAGGATGAGCTCTAAGAGGCCCTTGGACTTGCACACAAGAAGTGGATGCATCCTTGTGGAGTTACCTACTATTAGATATGCTCAATAATCCAACCTCAAGTGACCACAAATGATCCATGGTGCTCTAAGTTGTAAGGCCCCTATTATGAGGAGAAGCCATTGTGAGAGCTCTGACATTTGTGGGACCCTAACTTCCAAGTTACATGAGGTCTATGTGTGACTGTTGATAGTAATAGATGATCTTTGTGAGCCTAGCCATTAGGTTAGGTAGGGCATAAACTTTCGGGCCATTGGGTTTCCATTCAAAGCAAAAATAAAGGCCTTGTGATGCCACATAATTTCCCCATAGAACCTTAATGGGGGGAGTGCAAAGAGGAGCTTGCCCCCTTCTATGGGGTCCGAGGGGGCCTATCCCCCTAGCCCATAGGGTCAAGATGGTAGGACTTTTGGTCATGGAGATATTATCGAATTGTGTATTTTTCTAACTACTTTGTATCTCTTGACTACATTTATCTATACCAAATCGCCTTGTAAAAGGTATATAATCTTGGACCAAGTTGAACTTTACATAGCATTGCACGCTAGTAAGACCGTCATCTAGAGTCTGTCTAGATTGCCATCTAAGATCCACATTGGGGGTGTGTAGCTCAGTGATGAGTAGCACCTCCTTTAATGTCAATCCGGGAAGACATGAGGATGGTATGACGACCTCGAGCAAGTGAAGGCACAAATGTGTGAGTGAGAAGCACACTAACATGCACACACATACACACACACTCGCACACACGGCAATAACAAAGAGAGTAAGACAATGGAATCACTTCTATTGCAACCAAGTTCTCATACAAGCTCAAAACTACAAGAAGCTCTCCAAAAAATGAGCTCTCTAGCTCTATTTATAGTTTTTGCCTAGCTTTGGCCCTGTCCAGACCTAGTGTCCGGCCTAGTTAAAAATTAGGTTCCAGGGTTTATTTGAGGGCTCAAACGAGATCTAAAAAATATGAAAATTGGCAGGCAACTACTTCTAAGGCTCCTCAAGCTCGAGGACTCCTCGGCTTGTACAAAATGGAGCTACAAAAAGGTGAAAATGGTATTTACAGGGGTTTTTAGTGATGAGAATCACTTTAAAATGATGTAAGGGTTTTGAAAAAAATGAAGGGTTGCCTTAGTGCTAGATCTGCATGTGTGTCCGTACTTGCTTCTTCTCGTATACTGTCAACACTCTCCCCCCCCTAGGGTCTGTCGCCTCTGACAGACCTCTGCTCCATTGTTTGATCGATGTACTTCTGCAGGAGGTCAGTTGCCAATTCTTGTTCTTTTATACGTAGTCCCCGGACCAAATCGCTCTGGAGGGCATCCCAATTCACGGCTCCAGGCATGTTAGGTTGTGGCGTAGTGTAGAGCTCTGAATGCATTGTTTGCTCGCACGCAAATAGTTGCAGCAGGTGGGTTGGTCGTGGTGCAAATACCTCTGAATGTGCTTCCCAAAATCCCGTGGTGAACATGTCGTCAAAAGTTTGCTTATAGCAGACAGGGAGATATCTGATGCGTGTGTGCCATGCATAAGCAACTCGTATGCTTGGGGTTGTGCTCATATCATACAACAAATCATAATTACCATTGATGAAGCCCGGAATTGGAGGCTGGATGTTACGTACATTTCGAAAGGTCTTTAGCACCACTTGCATCATGTCCAAAATTTTGAGCATCATTTGAGCGGCGACATCCGACATGGGGTGGAGGCATGGCATCCAATGTCTGACGGTGGCGATCATGTATGATACTGTAGGTGTGCCGGTTGGGGGTGCGATTGCGGGGTAATTGAGCCATTCTTTACAATTTGCGTTGTTCTGAAACTTGATGGCGAATGCTTTCCATGATCTTCTTCTTTGTACTGGACCAAAGCAAGGGTTATACTTCAAATGCATGGGAGCGTGATCCCATGTTCGTAACATCTCCGGATAGGTCTCCAGTAACTTTTGCCTCCATATGGGTTGGAATATGGCCCCCTTTCTAGCTGCCTCTGGAATGTCCTTGGGTTCGAACTGTGTTGCGAACGTAGGGTACTGGTTGGTTATGCGTTTGATCTCAGCATTA
This sequence comes from Ceratopteris richardii, assembly GCA_020310875.1. Lineage (NCBI taxonomy): Eukaryota > Viridiplantae > Streptophyta > Polypodiopsida > Polypodiales > Pteridaceae > Ceratopteris > Ceratopteris richardii. The sequence continues at coordinate 80,794,259 of CM035443.1, forward strand.
TAGTCAGCCAGCAGTACAAAATAGGGCTTATATTGTAACTCTGAACTGGTGATCAGCCGCCTAGGAGCCAAGTTCGAGAAATATTCAGACTTGAGTATAGACTCTTCAATGGTTTTCATGGCCAGCATCTGTGTTGCTACGCGCTCTTCGTGAGTGTGGCCCATCTCCTCTACCTGCTTCATCCATGTCGATGGGGGCTCCTCATATGTGTCTTGGCCTTCCTCCGTAATTCTGCCTCCTGGAAGGGGTTGAGGCTCATAATTGTCTTCAAATGTCTCCTCCACTGGAATGACTACTGTTTCTTCTTCTATGGTTTGATCAGGTGGAGAGGGAGGTCGTTCATACTGTAACAACTTGATTTTTAGTTCTGCAACCTGTTGTCGTAGCTCAAGTACCTCACTGTTGGTTGAAGGTTCAGGTTCTGGCGAAGTAGCGGCATCGACCGTCTCTTTAGGTGTGGGTGGGTGTGTTGTCGGTATTTTGGATCCTTGTAGTTCTTTTATCTGGTCTGCCAACTGATCATGGGCTTCCAAGAGGGTCACATAACCTTCTAAAACCTGTTGAATATGCTCTGAGGGGACAACCTGGAATTTTGCAGGGTCTATAGGTGCTCCCGGGGTGTTTTCCATGGCCGCTTCTAGGTTCTCCTGGTTTTGTTGTTGTAGCCTTTGGTTCTCTTCTTGAGCCGCTGCTAGATGGCGACGTAGTAGGGCCATGTTGCGTTGAAGTCTCGCATTGCGGCCCATTTGTTCTCTGAGTTGTTCCTCCATAGCTTTGCCTGTCTCTGCATACTTAGCTTCGAGTTCTGTCTTCGATTGTTGGAGGTCAGTCACCTGGTGTTGTAGTGTTGTATTACCTAGTTCCAAGGCATCGACTCGTGCCTGGAGTTGAGCCGAGAGGTTGCACAGCTCTGTGTTATTTTCTTCTAATAGCTTATACTCTTGCTTAAGCTGAGTGGCCGCTTCAACCATGGTGTCTAGTGCATTACTAAATGATGTGGATGCATGGGTAGAGGTGGAACATGCAAAGGGTCGGGAAATGGGGAAGGGAAAAGTGGATGATGTGCCTATGAGTGAAGTGAGATGTGATGATGGTGGAACAGAGGTGGCGGTGGGTGCTCCTGTGGATGGTGAAATATCCATGGGGTCGGATGTGATAGTGTGTGAAGTGTGAATTGTGAATACGGGAACGGTAGGAGGTGTGTTAGTGGTGGCAGTGAATGTGGGGGAGTGGGGTTGGGGAAGGGACTTTTTATTATAATTCTCCACCTGTTGGATTATATTTACAAGGTTTGTCCAGAGTGATGGTTGTGTGACTTGGGTTGAGCCTGAGGCAGTTACAAGGGAAGTGGTGGATAGGGTTTGGGAGAGGGGAAATGTGTGGGTGAATGGAAAAGGATGGGATAAGGTCTGGCTAGTGGCAAGTGGTTGTCCAAGGGCAAGGAGATAGGAAGGGTAACCTATTATGGTTTGATCGGTGGCAAGATGTCCTGTGTGAGATTCACAAATTTGGGCGGAAGTGATGGATGTGGGTAAGGGGGAGGATGTAAAAACGGAGGTGTGTACAATGGTTTCATGATGGGTGGATATCGGTTGTTCAGAAAGACTAGTGGAGAAGGGTGCTGAGGGTTGAATGGAAGGTGACGGTGGAGATGGTACCTGTGTATTTACATCTTGTTCATCAGTGGGACTTGGGCTAGTCATGTGAACATCCTCTGAAATTGTGGTAGGCAAGGCAGTAGAGACTTCCATTTGAATCATTTTTCCTCGCCGGGGTCGTGTATCAATCCTTCGTTGATCATAGGTAGGGTTCTCCCGATAGACAATTGTCCTCATTGCTTCCCCAATCCCACATGTGTCCGCCAACAGATTCAATGATTCAACAAAATGTGGGTCTACATTCTCGGCTTGCAGCATTTGGTTCACTAGGGCTCTGTTCGCCTCTTCTGTCATCTTATGTCTTCTTTGTACCTGCTTGATTGTCTTGTATAGCCGCTTGAGTTGTGCTGTGTAAGCAAGTGCCTCCTCTTCACTCTCCTCTGGTTCATTCCCCCATTCTTCTTCCTGATTTTGTGTGCTAGGACCATGAGTATGTGGTGTCTCTTCTCCCAAATGTACCCTGCTTGTCTCGCCCTGTGGATGTTCTCCTTGGAATGATGATCTCGGATCGGCATTGTTAGGAAAATCTTCACTATCAGATAAGTGGGCCGTCTGCAGGAATCTTTCAAAATCAAAATTGGGATCCTCAGTTAAAGGGGCCATAGATGCAAACTCGGCCTCAGTAGGTAGTGGAGGGGCAGATGGGATGGGCTGTACCACGTCCCCTGCTTGAACTCCTTGAAGATGGATCGTGAAAGGTGCGACCTGGGCTTCTTCTCTGGGGGAAGCTTTGGTCGTGGCCTCGTGAGGGATCATTACCTGGGAGAGTGATCCACGCATTCGTTTCGCAGGCTGGCTCCCTGACTTCCGGCCTTTGAAAAACTCCAGCTGTGAATATTTTAGGGCTCTGGCAACCGGCACGTCATATGCAAGACATCGATAGATAATCCTTGTAAGCGCACAGCAGCCATGTAGAGTAGGCTTCCTCACACCCCGCTTGCCTGCTTCATACACTTGGTCCAAGATCCATACAGACATTTTAATGGGCAAGCTTCCAGTCTTTGCTAGATATAACCCATACCATATTTTCTTGTGTGGTTGGGTGAAGCGGTCTTGAGCTGGAAATGCGAAGTGTTGTAGGCACATTCGCAGAGGTATGGTGATGTTAGGGGTGAGGGCATACATTTCCTTTAGCTTTTTGATTCTGTTGCTCTTCATCGAGTCTGGTATGAAGGGATCGCGATCCGACGGTACGTGAGTGCCATACATTTGAAGGGCTTCCCTGATTAAGGTAATATTCAATTCAAACTTCCTCATTTCTTCCCGGTTTGATAAGGAGGGCACCCAGAATGTGCCTGAATGATCTTTATCACCTGTCGGCTTCAGTGTGGCAATTAGGTAGTAGCACCTGAGGAAATCGGGTTTAGGCAGAGCTGCACTAAAATAAGTTTTTAATCCTGCTTTTTGCCAGATATCTTGAAGTGGAGCTGCATTCTGTAAGGTTTCGAATTCTCTTGAAAAGAACTGGAAGGTCCACCACACTCCTCCACACTCCATCTTGGACTCCCATATATGATCTGCGTCTCCCAAGTCTCCTGGCATCTCATTGAACGAATGAGAGTGCCCTTTTACTCTTTCGGTTAGGCCATTTGGTGGATTTGGAATAGGAATTCTCCGCACGTTCACGAACTCATCAGGCCGAGCTGTTGGTGGGGCCTCCACCGGCATGGCATCCCAATTGATTTGAGCACCAGAGCCTGCCTGAGAGCTTGTGCCTGCTGCTGCTGCCATGGGAATCGGGTGCTTATCTGCTAGAAGAAGAAAGGCACATTAGTGTTGCATAGGAAACAGGATGTAATGGTGTTCCCTTTACAATACTAACATGACAATCCCGAAGGTTAGTGGTCAGAGATGAAGTGCTTGTGATAGGTGTGAGTGGTGATTAGAGGTCAGTATCATCCTAAATGCCTACTTTGGTTATGCAGTGGACTTGGAATGCACCTATATCAGAGTGGATGGATTTACAAAAATTGGGTCAGGGGGTTTGATACATGGTTTAGGTCTCCAAACTTTGATAGGGGATTCGTAGCGCTTAGAGCTAAAGACAGGCAACGGTTTATGAACTAGGTTGTGATGGATTTGGGACCTTTTGGGTACCCATTTCCAGACATTCCTCGATGTGACTGAGTGTGGGTCAGAGTGGTATTTAGGTAGAGTTTCTGCGTTGTTAGTCGAGAGGACTTGAGAGTGTTGAATTATGCCAGTAACTAGAGTTGGAGCTATTTGGGCTCGTAAACAGGCCTTGGGCACCCATATGTGTCTAGTATTGGGGCTAGCCTTCCTTGACCGCTTAGGGACCCAAATAGATGTGGTGTGCCTAGGAGGTTTCCTAGGGTACTCCTTCACTTGTGTCCGTGATGGTGTGGCTTGTTTGTTGTCTCCTCGAGAGTCTGCTATTAGAGTTGTGGGTTTTCCATCCTTGCGTATCCAGATCTGCTTCGCGCCACGAGGTGCTCCGTGTTGCACGGGTTGGCGCTCCTGCCTCTTGATCAGCGGCCTCCTTCGTGTCGAGTGATGTTCGGTCTGCCCGTTTAGAATCTTCTTTGGATCAGTTGGGAACTCCTTATTGGCTCCTGTACCTTCAGTAAGATTGACAATCCTCTGCACCATAGAAGTTTGGACAAGAACAACATTGTTATCTTCATGTGGATTCCTGGAGGGACCAGGAGTTGGTGCCTGTTCTATTGGTTTGAGTGCTTAATTTTCTAATTCAATCGTGAGACGGCTTTGGCCTACCCAGGCCTGAAGAAGTCCACTTCTTAGGTTGAGGTTGACTGCATGATCGTAGATCCAGTCTTGGCCCAGGACCAGAGGTTCGGTCAGATCCTCGTCTTCACACACTAGCACTTTTGCTGGCATGAGGACCTCTTGTATGTAGAGGGGAAGATCCACCTCTCCCATGCAAGGGGTTTCAACACCTCCTAATCCTATCAGATATGCTTCTAGGGGTTTTACCTCCAATTGAAGCTGCTGGCAATAAGAAAGCCGAACTGCACTTGTGGCTGCTCTTGAATCAATTAAAGCTCTCACGCTTGTTGTGCTGTCTCTTTGTCCTATTTCTAGGGTCACAAAAGGTCGTCGATCCACTATCTTATGGGTACGTTCACCTGAAGCCTCACACATGGCCATGTGATAGCCTGGAGACTCTTGAGTGTCAATCATAGGCTGATCCCTCCCTTGTCTCCTCAACTTCATTCGTCTGATGCGCTCTAAGGCCTCTGCCTGTGCTTCTTCTCGAATTCATTTTTCCTCCTCTTTACGTTGCTTAGCAGTATTGAGTCGACTTAGCATTTCCTCCGTGAGGGGTTCTTGATACAACTTGACTCTGCATCCGCTAATATAGTTTGGGAGAACATCACCCTCTAAAGTGGCTAGTTGTACTGCTCCACTCGTGGAGATCCTATTGATGAGCATAGGTCCGTAGCCTCTCTTTTCTAGCTTCCTTGCGTGTTGTTTCAATGTGTAGACTAAAACTAGATCTCCTGCTTTCAAGCCCTTATCCTTCACATGGGCATCAAATTATGCCTTCTGTCTCTTCTTAGCTGCATATATCCCTGCAGCTGCTCTCAGTCTTGTTTCTCCTAATCGTTCAAGGTCAAAAAGTCTAGAGGAGAGTTCATGACCCATCAATTCGTGTTCTTGTGCTACTTTCAATGTAGGTATTAAGAAGCCCAAAGGTAGCACGGCGTTTTGGCCAAATAGCATCTGAAAGGGGGTGGCTTGGAGTACCGTTTTGTAGGCGACTCGGTATGCCCAAACAACATGGTGTAGTTGTTTGTCCCAATCAGAGCGTTTAATAATTGTTCACTAATTTTGTCAATACATTGCATAGGATCTTATTGGTGCTTTCGGCTTGCCCATTGGCTTGAGGGTGATAGGGGGCAGACTTCTTATGCACTACCAAGAATTCTTGGAGCAGATTTTCAATAACTTCATTCAAGAAGTGAGTGCCTCTATCACTAACTAACTCTATAGGTAGCCCGTATCTTGTGAATACATTCTCAAACAAGAATTTAGCAGTTGTCTGAGCGTCGTTCTTCGTTGTGGCTTTTACCTCTACCCACTTGGTTAGATAGTCCGTGGCAACGACGATATACTCAGCATGGGAACCCTTAGCTGGGGGATTGATAGGACCTACAAAGTCTATTCCCCACTTAGAGAATGCACGTCCGCCCATCATGGGCTTCAGTGGCATCTCATCTTTGCGTATAGGATACTGGGTTCACTGACAAATCTCACACCTCTTCACATAGGCATGTGCGTCCATGTGAAGGGTGGGCCACCAAAATCCTGCAAATAGGATTGCTTTGATCACCCTATCTGGACCAAAGTGTCCTCTTGCTACACCCTGGTGAGCAGTTTCCAAGATCTTTAGATATTCATTCTCATGAACACATAGTCTCAGGTAACCATCTTTTCCGCGCTTGTATAGATTATCACCAATGAGTGAGTAATCTAGGGCCTCTTGTTCTAGACTTCTTTGTCTCGTCAGGGTCATATCTTGAGGGAATGTTTTCGTCCTCAGAAACGCCACTAGTGGCTCGCTCCAATCTGGCACTAGAGACACGCGATAAAGGGTGGCATGTTCCACTGGTGGTTTAGTGCGACAAATTGGGCATTCCTTGCACATTCTATGGACTTCTGCTTCCATAGTTGGCCAGTACACTCCAAGTCTCCTCAATGTTTGCAAGGCTTGTTGTTTTGAGTAGTGTTGCTCTAATGCACCTACATGTGCTAATTGCAACCACTTCGCGTGCTCGTCCTCTTCCACACAACAAGCCAAGATCCCTTGATCCGTGTGCTTGTACATACTTCCTGCCATGATGTGATACTTTTGGGCTTTTACTACCTCTCTATCCTGTGTGGCCATTACTGAGTGGTTAGGCCCGTAGGTTAACAGTGGCACTAATGGCTTAGCCCACTGCGGTACCACTTCCAAGTTAAACAAGTAAGCATCAGGTAAGTCATCTGACACTCCTTGTGGGGCTTCTCCTGATGTGAGCCTTGAGAGATGATCTGCTCTTAGGTGAGTTCTGCCTTTTCTTACTACTACCTCAAAGTCATACTCCATTAGTAAGAGAAACCATCTTACTAATCTACCTGTATTACATGGCTTGTTTACCAGGTACAGTAGAGCTTGGTGATCAGTAAAAAATTTGAACTTATTTGCAAGCAAATAATGTCTAAATTTCTTAATTGCATATACCATGCCTAAGCCTTCTCTCTCAGTAGTGGTGTAATTTCGTTCAACTGCATTCAATTGTCTACTGGCATAGGCGATTGGGAGATCCATATTACCTTCACCAGTAGGTTGTGCGAGTACACATCCAATAGCGTAATTGGATGCATCCACATGAACATGGAATGGCTTGTTCCAATCTGGTGTGGTCAAGATTGGTGCTGAACATAATCTTCGTTTAAGCTCCTGGAAGGAATTCTCACATTCATCAGTCCACTCAAAGTTAGTCAGAAGTCCGTACATGGGCTTTGCAATGACAGCATACATGTGGATGAACCGGCGGTAGTAACCACAATGCCCCATGAAAGCCTGTACTTCCTTGACGTTCTTTGGCCTAGGTAGCTCCGCTATGGCTCTCACTTTCTCTTCATCAGTGGATATGCCATTTTTTGACACTATGTGTCCTAGAATCTTGCCTTGCCTAACTATGAAAACACACTTTTCTGGGTTTAGGCAGACTTGATATTCTCTACATTTGTCAAAGATTTGTCTGAGTTCTGGTATATGTGTCTGTCTAATGTTGGAATGTGCACAAAGATCATCAACATAGACTTCTAAGTTCTTCCTCAGGAACTCTTTAAACACATGGCACATCAGCCTTTGGAAGGTAGCTGGTGCATTGGTAAGCCCAAATGGCATTACTCTAAAGGCAAAAATGCCCCATTCAGTGGCAAATGCCGTCTTATGCTGATCTTCTGGAGCTATGGCTACTTGATTGTAGCCTGAAAATCCATCGAGGAAGCTGTACACTTCTTTGCCTGCTACTCTTTCTAAGAGATGCTCTGTGATAGGAAGCGGATAGTTATCTCGAATTGTGGCTGCATTAACCTTCTTCAAGTTAATGCACACACGCAGCTTTCCGTTTTTCTTGGGCACCACTACAATGGGGGATACCCACTCAGTGTGCTCAATTTCATAGATAAATCCAGCTTCAACTAGTCGATCTATCTCCTCTTTGATCTTGGCAGCATAATTATCATTATATGTATATGGCTTTTGCTTAGAGGGTTTGGCATCTGAGGTCATGGGGATAGTGTGTGAGCATATGTCTGGATCAACCCCCTTCAAGTCCTTATAACTCCAAGCAAATACATCTCGGTATTCTCTTAGCAAGGCTATCAGCTCTTGTTCTTCCTCTTCTATCAGGTCATGACCTATGTATGTGCATCTTTCTTCTCCTCCCTCGATGGTGACCACTATTTTCTTGGTAGTTTCCTTGCTATCATAGGCTTCTCCTGCTTGTGCCTCACGTTTAGGCATTCTTATCATGACCCTCCTATCGTCTATCTCATATTTCTTAAAATTTTCCAGGACCTCAAACAAAGATTCTTCCTCTTCTGGTGAGACTTCTCTCTTCTTTCGTTTCTTTCCTTCTTCCTTCGGGGTCACATGTGTGGCTAATCTTACATCATTTGTAAGCTCTCCATGCCTCTGGGGTTGAAATTCTACTTCATGGAAGTATTCTTCATCTGATGCAAAAGGTGGGTCCATAATGATTGACTCTAGATCGGAGTCACTTGCATCCTCAAATGCATCAGGGCTAGGTTTGCATTCTTCTAGAACTGCCTCTCCCATGATTGGCTCTATGGAGAAGACTGAAATGTCATAGCCATCCTCATCACAGTGAGGTGTCCATTGTTCCTCATTGATGGCTACATCCATGGTTGCTAGAATTTCTGCCCAGCCGTGAGGTTCGAATTCTTCGTCTGGAAAAACTACAGGTGCATAGGCTGGGTCTTGGATTGATCTATGGGTTTCTTTTGCACCTATCTCCCTGGCTTTTTCTCTCTTCTCTCCTTCTATTGCTACCTTACACATCCATAAGTGAGTGTCTTCATGCATCCATGAGGATCCTGATCCTAGGGAATGCACCGATTCCGTATCATCTTTGGCTCTATGGATGGGGTTCCATTGGATGGGAGGGACATCTCTATGAGAGTAATCTTTGAGATTGACTTTGGTCGTAACACCTAAGTGCTGCAGGTACAAAGAATTGGTTCCCCAATCTTGTACCACTTGCAACTGTCGCATAAAGGGTCGTCCCAAGATCATTTCATAGGCATGGTTCTTGCTAAAATCACATATGGCAAAGGTATGCTCGAACTCGACACCACAGGTGGTGAGAGTTATTCCTTCTAGCAATCCTAAGGGCCTCTCAATATGACCATCGGCCATTTGCAATTTCATTCTCGTTGGCCTGAGTGCTGGCTTGCCCCATCGCTTCCATAAGGAAGTGGTAACAATTGCAACTCCTGCACTTGAGTCCAAGATAGCCTTGGTTGTGTATCCCTGATGAGTGATGGGGAGATATGTGTTTCCCTCTTCGCCCTCACTCATGTCTCCTATCTTGTCTAAGGGTATTTCTGGCACTGTTCTCTGGGATCCTACTTGGGAGCGCGATTTTGCTATGTCTGGCACTTGTTTGGCTACATGTTTCCACACTTCTGGCTTAACTTTGAGTAGCTCTTCTAAAGTGAGATTGCACTGCACTTTAGTGTTCTTTACTACCTCTGTATTCCTAGGTATGATAGAATCTTCATTTCTTATCATGACTGTGGGAGCTCTCAAACAAGTAGACTTGGTTTCCCATGGGCCTGTGAAATGTGGTAATTCTTGTAGAGAATTAGACTCAAAGTCTAATCTCTCTTGAGAGTGGATGCTCTCATTCTCCTCATAAATGGATGGGATGTCCTGTGGGAATTGCTCGTGTGCATCATCCACAAGTTCAATGGGAGGAGGGACTTCACTTTCTTTAGCCCATTTGTCTTCTTGAATCTCTCGTAGGAATTCTGGTGTGAATCGATTCATAGAAGATGATGTGTCTGGCTCCGTAGAGTTAGGCACGTAGGCTTCCTGGGGAGGTAGACTCACGTTCTCACTTGCCTTGCCCTTATTTTGAGAGGCGGGTTCCTTTTCTGATTGTGCAATTAGCCTCTCTGTTTGTTCTAATAGTCCATCAAAGTGTAACTGCGTCTTAGCTGAACTAGAGATGTTAAAGAGGCGACTGGCTTCAAACATAGTCTGAGCCAATTCCACCATCTTAGCACAAATTTTGGTTCGTTCTAGCTCTAGTTCTGCTCTAGGGTAACACTTTTCATGATCAGTTACGTTTGGCCCTTCTTGGATTCTGGCCTGATATGCTCGAAGCATCATGTTTAGGCCCTCGGGAGTGGGATCGGCTAGGACGGATCCTACTCTGGGTGGTGGGTGGGTAAAGGGTGGTGTATTGAAAGGTTGGGGAATGGAAGAAGGTGGATTGGCGGGTAAAGGGAGAGGTGGTGGAGGGGTGGTGTGAGAGTGGTTTTGAGATGCGAGTTCACTTATCTTTGCTTTGGTTTCTCTCATGCTTTCTTCAAGTTCGCTCATCTTTTTTGCCCATTGCCTTTTCATTCTTTCACGACTATCCTTCCAGGCTCTAGTCCTCTTTTTGGTTATGCTCTCTGTTTCACTCACCTCGGGGCTCTTTTCCTGACCAACACCTTGGTTTTGTTGTAGTGCTTGGGCTCTTGTGATTACTTGCACAGGTGCAGTGGAAGTCACACTCCCTGTGGAGTCTACAACTAACCCAGCAACATTGATAGGAGTGATTTTAGGCATGTTATTAGGGTTCTTTGGGCAATCTCGTAGGAGATGCTCTTTTTCGCAGTCTTGACAGAAACCCTGAATTGTTACTGGTTGAGGTTGTGTAGGGGCAGGCAGTGGACAATCACGTATAAGGTGATCTCCCTGACATCTGAAGCATGGTCCTCTAGGAAATGGGGGTCGTACATGCCTAGGTTGAGGTCTAGAGTTGGGGTTTGTGTACATGACATTGGCATACTCAGGCTCCCCACTATTTTCACTTGGGTCCTCATAATAGTATGACTCGTTATGCTCCGGTGACTGCATGTAGTAAGCCTGTGGGCTATCAATATGTGTGGAGTCAAAACTATGGTCACTTGGATCACTGTCTGATAGCAATGGGGTGACTGGGACTATGGCTCTGTTCGGATTTTCTTCAGCAGATGCATATTTCACTGGGATCACATTGGTTGGAGCAGGGGGTTGCTGTACTAGGACTGGTTGAGGTCTCTGCTGCCCTTGATAAGGTGGCTGATAAGTTTGCTGTGGTCGGTTGTATTGTTGTGGTGGGTACTAATTCTGGTATCTACCCTGTTGTGGATATGGCTGAGGGTAATTTTGCCTAACAGTTTGTTTGTTATATGGGCAATCTTGTGCAGTGTGGTTGGTGTACCTGCGCTCTATGGTGCAGTACTGGCTACTAGGATTCGCCTGGGGTTGGGCCATAATGGGACATACATTTGCCATATGGTCACCGCCACAAGTGTAACACCGCTTAACTGGGGCAAATCTCGGAATTTGTTTGCTAGGGACACCTAGTTTTTGAGCTACCTTCTCTGCAAGTTCCTCAATGGATGTGGATTGACCAGATGTGAGGCTACTAGAGCTATTAGAATCCTTATAGATTTTTGATAGTTCTAATTCCTCACCTAGATTGTCCTCAATGTCTATGCACATGCGCACACACTCTTCTATCGTTCTGGGGTCCTTCAGATACACATATGACCTGAGCTTGGTGCTCAACAATCCATCTAAGAACAAGGCCACTTGTTTGGCTGGTGTGGGTAACTCCGGCATCCGGCATCCGGCATCTCTCCAGGTATTGCCTAAATCTTCTTCCAGCTAGTCTGACCGTCTCTTGAGGTGTCTGTTTGAAGCTATGAATTAGTGAGGAAGTGTTGTGCCTGATTCCACTCTTAGAAAACTCAATGATAAACGCCTCTAAGAGCTGGTCTATGTTCCTGAAATGCCTCTCGTTCAGTGGTTGAAACCACGTAAGGGCAGTGTTCCTAAGGGTTAGACCAAAAGCATTATATTGTGTGAATAGGTCCTCTACCTGTTCCGCTTTCAAGACTTGCCGAAATTCTGCCACATGGTCATAAGGGTCTCCAGTGCCATCGAAGTAATTCTTCATGGACTTCACCAGTTGAGTTGGTCGCAGGGTCCTAGTGTGTTTTCTCGGCCTTGGCAAAGGAAAATCGTCAGCATTCCTTTGATTCCATGGGGTTCTATGTCTCTCAGGTTCCACTCTATTCCTTTCCGTTCCCGTTCTTTCTCTTCCCAGGGAGTTGGCAAAACTTACCTCAGGTTTGTCTCTACTTCTATCTCTTTGAGCTCCATGAGCTTGGGAGGTCCCAGCTCCTTGGTGACTGTATGACACATTAGTCCGAGGTTGGGGAAAAACAAATTCACCCTTCCATGTGTAGGCATGTCTGCCATGCTCAGTGACCATGAAGATTCTCTCTGATGCATTGTCTAGGTAGGTTACTTGGCCTGGGCTATCGGGGTCTTTAAACTCATAGATTGTGAGGGCACTCACTTCCTGAGGTTGAGCAGATTTATATCTCCAAAAAGCCTCATCGGTTTCTCGGTTTAAAAGCAGATCTATGCTTTTATTATCCTGTGGAATCCACTCTGGAGTCATGATTCTGGTCAAGACAGATTTACCCCGGGGAGTTCTCGGCTCTTTCTCTAAATTTCCTTGTTCTATATCACCCATGTCGGTCTCTGCAATCACATTTCCAAACTTGTCTGTTCTATCAGGAAGAGTGGTGACTACATAAATAGTCCCCTCTTTATCTAGGTATGCTCCATTCTCAAACTTGACTACTGGATGGTCTAATCCATGGGGTTGATCGGGGTTCTTAATCTGGACCACATATCTTCTCAGTCCGTCTTCGTAGATGCGAGCACCTAGACGATTCGTCCTGATGTATTCCATTTGAGTCTTGTAAGGTCCCTCTGGCTTTTCTAGATAAGCCACCCCTGAACTACCTACTGGTCTCTCCGTGTGATAGGACATCTCAGAATCACTTGTTTCTGATCTGGGAGTGTATGGGTGATCACTCAACTGCTGGGCCCAAGACCTGGCAGTGTGATTGACACTAGCTTCAGAAGATCTGAGGCTTTGTCTGTCTTGGCCTAAGTGTCTGCCTGATCTAAGGTTCATATGCCTGATTTATCCACCCCCTTGGACCCAAGCACACTCTCGTTGCAGGTTAATTTGCACCAATCACTTTGTTCTTTTGAGTTGAATATTATGTTTATGATCTTGTCTGAAATCGCGTCGTCAGGAGTACTTAAGTGAATTTCGCACTTGATAAGTGATCGACTCCAGTTTACCTTTTGTCCCTTAGGGTTTTTGCACTTAAGAACTACTTAATTCTTGCACTTGGTTGATTAATTCTCTTGGACTTGATTCGTGCCTAACGTTGCCCTAATTAATTACCACACCTAAGTCGTACTTAGCCTAGGCTAGGAATTGACAAAAGGGGGGGTTGAGAGATCTTCCAACCTCAATTAGCTGGTTGACCAGACTGCTACACAAGCCCAGGAAGCCTTCTCCCAAGCTTGGTACTCACCCTTGCTAGCTTGCTTTGGATTTCCTTGAGTGCACACAATGTTCCTGAAAAAGCTCACCAGTCAGTATAGCTCTATTACCACAAGTAGTTGAAAGACACACATCAATATTTGCAGTCCCCCCTGGAGTAACTCACTGTACCCCCTCAATCTTAGGACCACCTAGTCTCACCTAAAGGCCAACTTGAAAATACATGTTCTAAAACTCCACGTATGATTCTACAAAAAACCAGTCAAGGTCCACGTAGGATTTTCAACAAGCTTTCCAACGAGACCAAAATATCATCAATCAGAGTTCGTATGGTGAAGTTATGACCATTCAGGCACTTAGGGGTCCAAACAGGCTCTCAGGGTTCAGGAAATTCCTCCCTGGTTTCTAGGTCTTTTGCCCACTCCTAAGGCTCTTATATCCTCCCAATGTGTCCAAGATTAAGCCCAAACATACCTTAATTCAGTCAATTAAATTACTCTAAATTTTCCCGCGTTAAGCCCATGTATCGCGATAGGTTGGGTCGAAGTGTCGCGATAGCTCCCAAGTGTCACGATAGGTCGTGAGGTGTCACGATAGGTCGTGAGGTGTCGCGATACTCCCAAGTGTCGCGATAGGTCGTGAGGTGTCGTGATAGCTCGTGAGGTGTCGCGATACTCCCAAGTGTCGCGATACTCCCAAGTGTCGCGATAGGTCGTGAGGTGTCGCGATAGGTCGAGAGGTGTCGCGATAGCTCGTGAGGTGTCGCGATACTCCCAAGTGTCGCGATAGGTCGTGAGGTGTCGCGATAGCTCGTGAGGTGTCGTGATACTCCCAAGTGTCGCGATAGGTCGTGAGGTGTCGCGATAGGTCGTGAGGTGTCGCGATACTCCCAAGTGTCGCGATAGCTCGTGAGGTGTCGCGATACCCCCAAGTGTCGCGATAGGTCGTGAGGTGTCGCCATAGGTCGAGAGGTGTCACGATAGCTCGTGAGGTGTCGCGATACTCCCAAGTGTCGCGATAGGTCGTGAGGTGTCGCGATAGCTCGTGAGGTGTCGCGATAGCTCGTGAGGTGTCGCGATACTCCCAAGTGTCGCGATAGGTCGTGAGGTGTCACGATAGGTCGTGAGGTGTCGCGATACTCCCAAGTGTCGCGATAGCTCGTGAGGTGTCGCGATAGCTCGTGAGGTGTCGCGATACTCCCAAGTGTCGCGATAGGTCGTGAGGTGTCGCGATACTCCCAAGTGTCGCGATAGCTCGTGAGGTGTCGCGATAGGTCATGAGGTGTCGCGATAGGTCATGAGGGTCGCGATACCTCGAGGTGTCGTGATAGCTCAGGATATGGTGAATTTTTCAGTTTTGTCTAGTGATCCTAGGAGCTCTCAGCCTGCGCAGTGTCGTGGTGCACTCAGAAACGCGATTAGTCGAAGTTTGTGATGATGCTTGGTGTCTTCCAGTCTTCTTTGTTAGTATTTGTGAGTGTTCATTCTTACTGGCCTATCCAATTTAGTGCATAGTTGTCATGAAAAGCAGTTCACAGGTGACTGCCATTCAAAGGCAAGCATGCATGTAACTATGGAAAATCATTAAAGCCAACTAAAGGTTCCTTATCATACAGATTCTCTCACAATTACAAGTGAACACTGAGAACATATATACGAATAAAGCAAGCAAATCATCAACTTCCTTGCTACATTGGCATCAACAAAAAACCCTAAAGACCATCATTCCTCCTTTGGACCTTCCACAGTAGTATCCAATGTCCTCAAACATAGCATGAAGTACAATTAAAATAGTTATTTCCTGACAAAAACTTGGTGTAGTAGGTAGCATATATTGGTTAGCCCCTAAGGACCAGACGCCATCATAATTTCACTTTTCAAAATTGTATCATACCAAGACAAGATAGATTAGAACATTAAATGGGAAAACGAAGAGCTACTTCACATGTATAAGGTTCTCAAAGACCATCTAGGTTTCCCAAAGGCTCTATCCAGGGTGGTGATTCAACAAGTATGATGATTCAGAAAGAGTAATCAGGCTTTGTCGATCCGGCATGTGACATGAAAATAGAGTAACAAGGAGCTGCAAAACTATTCATAAATCACAAATAGATAGAGCTACGTTTTCTAAAAAGTTAGCCACAATAGAAGATCTCGAGGATAGTCAAGGTAGGATGCACATATTTCCAAGTTTGCAAATATAATATATGTTGCACCTAGAAGTGCTAGCAAGTTTTCAAATGCCTCCACAGAGAACACCTGGGTGAGCAATTTCCTGCAAGCTAAGGGCCTCAAATGGTGTGACCACTTAACACGTTAATAAGCACAATGTCATTCAAGCATAAAGACTGTATAAAGGTGATGTAAAGGAAACAACATTCATTAAACCCAGAGCACAGTATCAAATCATCTATAGGAGTCAAGAAGGATCAATGCTGAAGTTCTGTGTGTGTTGGCCTGCAATGCATTATGAAAATAAGCCTGAAATGAGCATTGTGAAACCAGAGAGTTACTTCCCTAACAAAAAACAATCACTCAATCGTTTGTGACTTTCACACTTAAATAGTATAGAACAGGTCTGAATCCATACAGCAATTCCCTTCAATCAAAAAATGCTCTGTAATACAAGCAATTCCATTCATCATTTTAGCCTATTAAAATGAAGTAGAGTTCATGCCCAGTATTCTAGATGGAAATTTACACATTACTCCTGTATGGCAATCACAAAAATCACATTAGTGTATCTCAACCTATGAGTCCTGAGTTTCTTGCCCACCATGCACCACTCGGTCAGTCCTGTGTATTCTATGAAGAAGGGACTACAAACACCCATACTCAAAGCTATCTTTTCTAAAAAGCAATAGGCATTGGAAAATACTCCCCTACTAAGATTCATTCTAGTCGTCAAATGGTCTGGTAGATGCATTCTCATAATAGTTCCTCTTTCATCAGGAAAAATAGATCATTATTCATCAATCAACTAATCATCTTTTATCATGCATATTATGAGTCATAAAGGATGCCTCATTCAGGAAGAGCGAGCATAAATGGAAACAAAAATTGCACTCCCAATATGCATATGTAAACTTATTTTGAAGGATTCATGCTCTCAACACAAAGAACATCTTGAAGCACAAACAGTATGCACCTAATGTCCCATCACTTTCATGAGGTACACAGAGAAGACCATCCCAATTAGATAGAAGCAAGTGTGAAAACAAGGTCAATCACTCACCCTTTTATTCCATAAACATCTAAATGATGCACCAATAGTAATCATGCAAACTTTTATAAGCACAAAACACTTACACAGGTTTTAGCATGACTGTCACATAGGATGCAGGCTTCTCAAACTCTTCCAAGTAGTTGGGTCTTCAGGGGCTTCGAAGAGAATATCACAGTTCCACCAACCTATTAGGAATCTTTGAAGTCTCCTACCTGCTACACATCAAATAACCTGATTAACCTTAACTTCTACAAGGAGCACATCATATTATCTGCTCTTTCTTAGTATCTAACATGAATACAATCAGCCACATATGAGAAGAACTCGCAAATACATATTCATGCATCGGATTTGGATGACTAAAGCTAGGTAAGGGAACCAATACCCCAGTTGGGGTAGCCAGACAAGCTTGTATATATCCTAGCATTCCATTATCAGGTCTTTCACTCATATGTTGGAAAAGATTTATTAGTTACAAGTGTCCTCCAGACATGATTATGGATTAATGAGAATACCCACAGATTAATGCTTCCTTATTTATGAGGGAGGCAAGGGAGTTAAGAGACAAGACTTGAGGCAGTTTCTATCCGAGCCTCACCGTCAAGAACATGTAGCCAAGGGCATAAGGATGAAAATGGATTCATGTCCCTCCTCGGTTCACGTGATCTCATATGACTCTTTCAAATAGGCCCGATTAAAGTGCAATACCCATTGTTGTTACATACACATAGGCATGCATACATATTATCTATGGTTATAAGTACCATCGACTCCAGAAGAAAGGGTTACCACTTCCTGCAAGCAAAAACACTTTGAGCCTAAAACATTTAGAAATTAATCACAATAATCAAGAAAATCCTCCTTTAGAAGTAGCTATTATGAAAGTTCCAATACAGAAGTTCATAGTCACAGATACAAAAAGATGGTTCATAGGGGTAGCAGTTTGGCTCATATTGTAATGCAGAGACAGTCTTCTTCATGATAGATGCACAAAGCAAGGAAGGGTCTTATGCACACAACTTCGTTTTGTAGCTAAGTGGCCACCAACTCCATGGAGTCATAAAGGGCCCAGTACAAGCTCCTAGTTGTCACGGAGATGCCTTTCAACATTGTCATGTTAGTAATATTTTGATACCCCATTGTCTGTGTGTATCGGAAATGCACAAGAAACCAATTGAAATTCTTTAGAAGCATTGCGGAGCTGTGGTAAACAATAAGATGTAGATATATGGCTCATGCAAGACGACATGGAAAACGTATCAACACATCCCATGTACCTAAAGGATTCAACTTTTTTCCATGCCCCCTAAAATTGGGCAATTTACAAAGTCCTCTGAACTTAGGCCTTCAAATACGTTGAGGTTATTTCTTTACAGACCTCCTACACTCCTCTTCATGCATTACCTGGACGGAAGCATAAAGCTTGCTGAACAAGAAAATAACCCACCCGTTCCATAGTTCTTGAGTAAAATTTACTGCTTTACTGCACCCAAGGAAGTGAGGGGGTAAAACCTTCCTTCAGAATCAGTGCTAATTCGAACATCAAGAGTCTTCTGAGAGAGATCGTGCCAACTAGGAATCTCTCTTTTGGGCACCACATGTACGATTGGAGTGGGCGGCAAACAATAGTAATGAGAATGCCTCCATCACCCCAGATGAAACACTGAGGCATTTAGACAAGAAACGTGATAATATACAGAAAGCATGACTTAGAAGTATGAGGTACAAAAGCATCAACACCATGGCCGCATAGGGTATACATAGAGTGGTCACAGAAAGAAAAACCGCTTTTGATAGGAATCACCAATTCAGAGGAAACCTTGATCATCTGTGAGCATTCCCTGTCTTGATCCTACTCTGTCATCCACGTAAGAATCCTTGTAGTGATACAGAACCTACAAGGGAAAGACGATAGTACCAGCCATGCCCTATGGGTCTCTTCACAGAATATTAAAAGCACAAGCTTCCTCCCATGTAAAAAGGCTTAAATTTCTATTTGTTTACTGAGCCCATAGTTTTCCAAGCATTGCTCTTAAAGCACCTACAAAAGAGAAATACAGGTGATATACAATAGTGGAGTTGGGCACCACCCTTCTCATAAGGGTTATGTAGGTAGATTCCTAGGGTACAAACAAAACACAGAATGCATAACTATTGAATTGCAAATATGCCGTCATATGCTTAATGGCCACCGTCCCTTGAAATAAATTCTTCACCATGAGAATATTTGTGACCTGTGCCAAATCACATGATGCAAAATACTTCCTTGGTTGAGGATGGAAAAGGGCATAGCAGGCCTTGAGTCTTGGTTAAATGGCTCGACACAAAGCACTTTTGAACAAGTCAAGACATCATGCCTGGAGAGCACCATCCTTCAATATAGTAGGGTTAAGAGCAGGCAACGCAAGTCTTCTAGGCATATAACATCTGAAACAGGAGAAGAGTCATTGTACAAATCCTATCCATGGCACAAATGGAAGAATAATTCATAAAGTTAGAATATTTTCAAAATTTAGCACACAAAAGGCTAGAGCCCCAAGATATAATATTGAGCTTACTTTGTCATCCTTGTGGACTAGAATGCAGAAGTAACATGGATTATTGAAAAAGAACCCAGCTTTGCTACACAATTTCAGCTTGAGGATCTACCCGAGATAGATAAATAAGGTACTATCTTTCATCCCAAATGATCGAAATAGCTATTGGAGGAATACCCAAAAATGTTACACATGTGGTCTCATGCTCCACTCCACATTTTATATAGCCCATACTATGGACTGGTCCTAAGGTGAGGATCATGGATAGCATTCATGATTAAAGTAAAAACCAATGCACGTTGTGCAGATTGGGTTAACTACCCATATTTGGTACCACCATAGGGACCTACTACAATTTCTTACATGATTGCTACCATTTAGCACCGCACCTCATTTGAAGCCGATGTCTGATATCTCAACTCAGATTCTTCTTAAGATATTTGATTTAATATAGATAGTATTCAAGGCTTTCAACAATGTAAAAGCTCCTCATGTATCCATGCCAAGGTTCGAGAATGGAAATTTAGATTTGGTGTATGACCTAAGTACCACTCCTTCCATCAAAACAATTTATGCATGGAACTATCGAATAGAGTACCTCCCTGCCTGTTAGAAGCAGACCTTTGAAGACATGTTTACAATAGGATTTTGGGCATATCACTCGGAGATATTAATTTCAAATCCAACTCACCTACTCCCGCTTTTTTCCTACAAACAAGCAATGTACTCTAAACATTACAAAATACCACATCGTGAAGCCCCATGCCCAATCAATTGGGAACGTTTGAAATTAGATCTTGCAAAGGGACTGTGATTGAAAGAACATGACTTAGCCATTGATGTCATTCAGTTCTACATTGATTAACCCTCACCACAAAGATCTATCAAGAATGAAAAACTTGAGAGAAGGTGGGGGGAACCGTTAGTGGTAGAGAAAGCCAAAGTGGATTGAGCAGACAAGGAAGCATGAGAGAAGAGCACCAAACACAAGGTAAAGGTTTAGATATGGGATTGAGTAGATAGGTAATTTAAAGAAGATCGGGAAGAGAATATGCCTCATCAAAAAATTCAAACTTTATTTTTCTCAAATAGTAATTTTCATCACTACCCACATTGTACATAACTATTTTTGACACTTCCAACTCCATTTTGTGCAAGTCAAGGAATCCTGAAGCTTGAGGAGTATTAGCAGAACATATGCTTCAAAGTTTATAATTTTTGGAGCTTGTTTGAGCCTTCATATTAATCTAGGAACCTATTTTTTAATTAGCCCACAAATTACTCTAAATTAGGACACGAGTTAGTCTAGAACTATTATAAGAGCTAGAGGCTCATTTTTGGAGTTAGCTAGTTGGAGATTGAGCTTGTTTATGAGCATTGCATTGTATATCATTTCTTGAGTTGTTGATGAGAAGATTCCATTGTACTCTTTGATTTTACCTTGTGTGCACGTGTTTGCTTACTCTAGAGCTTCTCACTCACATACTTGTGCATTTCTATCACTCATGGTCATTATACCATCCTCACATCTCCATGGATGGACACTTATGAGGTGGATCTTCACCACAATAGTACTCCCACTGTGCTAGAGTGACAATGTCTCTACTAGCATACGTTCCCACATTTGTAAGTGGTATTTGTGAACTAGATGCCCCAATAGATGGAACTTTTGTCTGCATTGAAGTACCAACAAGCACCACCTCTGGTTTCCTAATCACTTTTAATATCATCCAAAGAGTATCCTCCATGCCTATAACTTTGGCATTGAGAGCCCTGATCTCCTCATTGTATGGATGTTCAAGCTCAGTCTCAGCAATGGGAGATATAATCTCATCCGAATGCATTCTGAATAGAAAATATAACTAATGAGTCATGTGAATAAAAATGCAATACCTACGTAATGATATTTCAAATGAATGAGTTGTTTATGCAAAGCATGAAGTAAAATGGTGTATTCTAATTCATCTTTCCATCCCATACATACACAAAAATGATAAACCTCACTCAATCCCCAAGTCCTATATAAGTTTACATCATGAATATACAAGTTATGGGGATTCATAAAATACATTCGGTGATAAGCATTATAAATAACCTATACAAGCTTATACATTTGTGAAAAATGATTCTAAATAAACCTATACAAATAATAATTCTAATACAAGATAAATCCAAGTGAAATAACCTAAAAATTTACAAGTTAAAGTCTTTGATGGTTCCCAAGAATTTTTCATGTCATAAAGTGTAACACTTGCAAAAAGACTAGAGAATTAGAAGTACCAAAAAAATTCAAAAATGATGATTTCGATAGCCACTTGGACTTTGAAGTTAAATTTAACCTCCAAGTACGAATAACTCAATTGGAGTTGTGACCATGAATTCATGGTCAAAACTCTTCAAGTCTGCACCCATGTATAAGAGGTCCTCGAAGTGACACATATGTTTTGTGAACCTATCAATTGAGTAATCAAATGAAGTCCAAATTCAATGAACTTTGGCTCATTAAAAGATTATTTTATCCACTAATAGGGTACCAAGTGTCACATAAATCTTGTAATCCATATGAGAGCAACATAGAAAAATGTATCTGCAACACTTCCAAACTTTCCATGACTGTGGGCATACATGATGTGTCATGTATTGCTAGCAAACGGACTATGGAATATTGTGCAAGGTGTTGGCCTACTACACCTACAAATATAGCTATTGAAGGTGATGCAGATGGCATTGAAGATGATGATCTTCAAATTCTTTTCTGTGTTGCGGTTCTTGTTGTGCCTACTGTAGAGAAACTTCATTGGGATGGTAGAGATGCTCATGCACATGCATTGATAGCTTTGCCTATCAAACGTGCCATTATCCCTCACATTTTCTCTTGAAAAATAGCAAAGGATGCTTGGGATACACTTACCACTTTGTACTAGGCAAGAAATGAGGCTCGTGTTGCTTACCTCCAAGAATACTTGGAGAATGAGAAAATTAATGAAGGATATTCTATGGAAATGTTTTTGACAAAGATCAAAGATTTGAAGGAACAATTGATTTTTGCGAATGAAGTCTTACTAGGTAGCTCATTTGTGTAGACTACTCTTAATGGTCTTTCAGATTCATAGAAGAGTTTTGCTTCTACTCTTTGGTTGATGATGAAAGAAAATCCAAATGCCTTAACATTCGAGCAGTTAGTCTCTATTTTGTTGCAAGAAGATCAGTCGAGGCAAAATAGCTCAATCATGTGTGTTGTAGATCAGGCTTTCTTAGCTAGTCAGAATGGCAAGGGAAAATGGAGCTCATCTACTAGCAAGTAGAAATTTGCCAATTATGCACAGTGAAAAAATGAAGACAAAGATGAGAAGAAAATAGGAAAGCAAAAATTTCCAAATGCCACTAAGGCTCAAAAAAGCATGAGCAAGTATCAAATTTTGTCTCCTTAAAAAAATGGATTAGTGAATAGCAATGGCCAACCAAAAGGATTATGAGAGAATGTATGTGCTCACATCAATAAGTGTGTCAAGAAGTAAAATTGACCACTCTATAGTTGAAAAGCAAAAATATAGAAAATTTTTTCCAAAGTCTCCTCTACAAAGCAAGCATATGACTAGAGTGAAAAAACTCATAAAAGCACAATCCTAAGATATCCTCACTAAAAACGCCCATGTTGTAGGCCTAAGTGGTCCATACATATGTTGGAGAACCTATAGATGAAGTGGGGGTTGGTTGGGGTGACCTTTGCTTAGAGTCCACATGACTCAAAGGATGGTCGATTTATGTGTTATACAACACTATAGATTCGCATGTCTAGAATTTGTATGATGCATGGTATGTTGAAGGCTAAAATAGCCTTGGAAGACCATATAAAGCTTTGGTCTTAATTCCTTTGTGGATTGATTTCTTTCCACATAGCTTGGAACTTCCTTATACATGAGTGCCAACTCTTTGTTCACCGCATCACTCCCAGGGGGGATTTGTTGATATATTTTGGTAGTGATGTTTGTGAACACACTTAGGAGCACTAGGAAATTTTTTCCCTCTTTAGGAGGTTTTTTCTCTTAGATTGTATATGTGCCTATAACCCTAACATGTCATTGTTCTTTGTAGATTCACATGGTAATAATTTTGGTTATTGTGTTGTGCAGCAAACATCTTCTTCTCCCTTATGCTACTCATGTGCTTCCACAGGCCTCGAACTCCAACGCTTTCATGGTCATTCATTAGTATTGGTAGAGATAGATCATCATGAATTCATATTACCACCCAAGCATCATCTACACTCGAGATAGTGAGTGATTTAGTGAAAATGTTGAGTGAAAGTGACAAGCTGGTCATTGCTATCTATGATCCTTATCTAGGCTTGAACTATATCATATCATGCAAGATAATACAATATCCAATGATGTCTTGCTTTTGTGGTTCTTCCATCTAAGAATAGAGGAGTTCCTTATTTCTTTTAGGATTCCATATTTCAAAGAAGAATCACTTGAATTCCATTAGTAAAACCTTTGCCCATTAGTAACACATGCAATACATATAGCAATTGATACACGTGATACCCACCAGCCCACTCGAGGCTTTGTTCATGGCGTTTGACTAAAGGCATGACCAAGGCATAGACCTTTGCATATCTTTTCATCCAAGTCACTGAAGTCACCATTGGTTGCATGTGAGGGAGGATCTCAGTAATCAAGGAAGATGGAGTTTCCCGATGCTTCTCACGAGGTCAACCATCTCTATATTGTTCCCCCTGGAGCTCGCTTAACTAGAAATCTCTTGCACTAAGCTACACTCTTGTGGTGTTTGAGGAGGGGGAAAGACTAAGGTTCACATTACCTTGAAAATGTTTTGGGCCCTCAAAGCTTCATTCTTTGCTCTTGAAGCTCTTTTTGAAGCATTTTTGGGGTGATTCTTGGAGACAACTTGGAGTACTTTCATACAAATTTCTCCTTGCACAAGTTCAAGAACATTAAGAAGATTGTTCTTTGTACTTATTTGACAAAAAATATTCAGTTTTGGAGCTATTTTTTCCACCAAACTGGTAAATTTATAGGTTTCTTGAAAGGTTTTCAGTTGTGGTGGGAGAAGCCACCACAAGTTTAAGTAGATTCTTTATCCTAAATAATAAAGTTGAAAAAAACTTAAAGGTATTTTGGGCTAGTGTTTGGGTTTAAATTCAACCATTCAATTCCATATTATTGCATATATTGAGCACATACACTATATATGATTCTATGGATATCGCTTATGTACATCCATGTGGTCATTGATATAGCAGTTATGTTTTTGCATAACGACTTTAATGTTGATAAAGGGGGTTGTGGTGAGGTTTCCTTAATTGGGAGACACCAAAATGTCAAGGTCTCTTCAGTGATGCAGGTGAAAGACTTATCCAACCGTGCCATAGAAGATGTATGGTAGCTATTCATAGGTGCTCAATAAGCCTAGGTGGCTTCTTTTGGTTAATATGTAGTGGAATCAATGATTCATTATGCCAATTTACATGTCAATACTTGCATAATTTTTTCCCTATTCAATACAAATATCAATCCCAGATAGGGTCATATTTCTACCATCTTCATGACACAAACCATCATCCACTTAATGTCCAAAGCTCTCTGCATGGTTTCTCCTCATAATAAGGGCCTTAGAATTTGGAGCACCATGTATCATTATTGTGATATCATGAAGGTGGATCATTGATCATGTCTCGCACCCCGATAAATCTCTACCCATAGCAAACTACCTCCTTAGCCCAATGCCAAAGCTTGAAACATGTATTTGAAGTAAATGCTTTTTAAGAAATTCAAAAAAGATATCCACCAAAATACCCTCTATTGAATAGCAACAAGATGAACTGTTTTGGTTGTGAATCAAGAAATTACACAATGAGATATAGGTAGATAAAGATCTCTGCCTATGCAAAGATTTACCTAGAAAAGGGGGCTAGCTTAGATAGGGACTAGCTTAGACCTCGACTATACACATGAATTGAAAGCCTAAAAGTAAAAATATGATGGTTGGGGGAATTCTATGATTCTCTTCAATCTTTGCATTATATAATGCTTCAATTTTGGTGTAGATTTGAATTAAAATGCCAAAAGATCTCAACTTTTCCCCATCAAGGTAGTCAAAGAATCTAGCCAAAAGACTCCTAGAATGGGTCTTGGGGATTCATCAAAAAGTGTTGATGATGTGGCACTTTGGCTTAAGCATTTGTTTGCACACTTGATCTTTCTGGATTTCAAAAGAACAAGAGAGAAAAAGTGAAGAAGCATGATAGGAGGACCTAGAACAAACTAGAAAATAAAAGGAATGGATGAGAGATTAACCAGGTATGGTCAACCAATCCCTTTGGCAAACTATCCATGAGAGTGGCATCAAAGATGAGTTTTGTGGATAGAATATCATATCTAAAATTAGGCATTTTAATCAAGGGTTGTATCCTCATTAATTCTTTAATAGACACAAGAGAAACTCTTAGTGCCATAAAAGTCTCACTAGTGGAAAATTTAGTTATCCCAATGGAAGCATACATGATTGCTATAAAAGGCATATCAAATGCCACAGAGAGATAATTGTTACTATCCACATAGCTATAAGAAAATAACAGCTCAATAGAATAGATGACTAGATAAAGTTGAGAGAAAAATGCAGATAAAGGTAGAAACGGACTAAGAGATAGAGAACTCAAATTATCAAATCACCAAGTGTAATGCAGTTACAGCGATGGTGTTGTCCACCTATGCACTCCCAATGTGGAGCTTAGATGGAGATCTAGATAGGCTCTAGATGAAGGGCTTACTAGTGTGCAATGCTATGTAAAGCTCAACCTAGGTCATGCTTATATAGCTTTTACAAGTGGAGTCAATATAGATAAGCATATCCGAAAGGTACAAAATAATTGGCAAGAAATACAATTTGAAAATAGCTCCATGACCAAAAGTCCTACCATCTCAGCCCTATGGACCATGGGAATAAGCCCCTCGCACCCCACAAAAGGGAGCAAGCCCTCCTCTACACTCCCCCAATATGCTTCTATTGGGAAACTATAGCATCACAAGGCCTTTATTTTCAACTTGAATGGCAACCCCATGGCCCATAATTTTATGTCCTACCTAAGCTAATGGCTAGTCTCACAGAGATCATCTATTACCATCAACATTCACACATAGACCTCATCTAACTTGGAAGTTAGGGTTCCACAAATGTCCAAGATCTCACAATGGCTTCTCCTTATAATAGGGGCCTTACAACTTAGAGCATCATGGATCATTTGTGGTCACTTGAGGGTGGTGTATTGAGCATATCTAACACCTCCCCTCAATTTCCACCCTGAGGTGAACTACCTCCTTGGTTTAATGCCAAGCTTTGGAAAGTGTCAATGAAGTTTCTCTCTCCAAAAATCCTTGGTGAAGATGTCTACTCCATTTTCTTCAGTTGGACAATAGCTTAACGTCAGGACCGCATCCTCAATCAGCTCACACACATGGTGATATTGAATTTCTATGTGCTTGGTGTATGCATGGAAAACAGGATTCTTGGCGATGGCCATGCAACTTTGATTGTCGCACTTCAACTCTCTAGCCTCCTATCCTTATATTCCTATGTGCCATAACATCCTCCTCAACCATATTGCTTCACATGTTGCAACACATGTAGCTGCTCGTCTTTAGTAGAAGATAATGCTTTAGGTAGTTGCTTCTTGCTTATCCAAGAGAAAATCCCTAATCCTAAAGAAAAGAAATATCTAAAAACTAATTCTTTTGTATCAAATCTCTTGCCCAATCTGAGTGAAAATATTTGAAGAGAGATGATCCTTCTTCATAAAGAATACCATAACCAATGGTTCCTACCACATACCTGAGTATCTGCATGTTTGCCTTCCAATGAGATTGGCAAGGCTTATTAGAGAACCTACTTACTAATTAAACAACATAAGAGATATATGGTCTACTATCACACAAGTAGATGAGACTTCCAAATAATTTCCTATATCTTCCAATATTGTTTGGAGCTGAAGTATCTTCAATAGACAATCTTTTTTTACCTCCATAGGTGTAGAAATTTCCTTGCAATCCTCCATTTCAAATGCCTTCAATATCTATTTTGCACAATTTTGTTAAGAGATGAAAATCTTCCCTAGTTCCTATCAAACTTCAAGGCCTAAGCAATAATGCATTAAGCCCAAGTCTATCATTCAAATTTTGAACACGGGGCATCTTTCATTTGTTGGAGAAGAGCATCACCATTTCCTATAATCACGAGGTCATCTACATAGGGTACAAGCACAATTGTTTTTTGTCTTCTCTTTAGAGCAAAGAAGTTAACATCGGAAGCACATATTTTGAAACCTAGATCCAAGAGATACTTATCTATCTATTAGTACATGCTCTAGAGTCTTGTTTTAGCCCATATAATGCCTTCTTCAGCTTACATACCTTGTTCCCTAAATGGGGAGTCTCAAACCCTAGTGGCTAAGACACATATACCTCCTCCTTGAGGTCTCCATTCAGGAATGTTGATTTGGCATCCATGTGATAGACTGGCCATTGCTTATGTGTAGCCACAGCTAGTACTACTTGGATAGTAGTTATTCTTGCAATCAGGGAAAATGATTCACAAAATTCAATGCCCTCAACTTGTGAGTAGCATTGTGCAACAACACTTGCTTTGTACTTTTCGAGAGTACCATCAGCCTTGTACTTTAGCTTCCAGACCCACTTGGTGCCAATGACTTTACACTTAGGGGGTCAATCCACTAGCTCCTAAGTTCCATTCTTCATGATATTGTTGTATTTTTTTTTGCATGGAATCCCTCCAATTCAGATCGTGGAGTGTCTCTTCCACATTGGTTGGTTCCTTTGCTTGTTCTTGAATGAGATCAGCCATCAGGGTTGTGTTTACAATATGGGCACATGCCCATCTTTGTTCCTCTATTCTCTGTGATCACATTGGTCCACTTGTAACCTGTTCTAGTGACTATGGGGTGGGTTTGTAAAATCATGGGGCTACGTCACCCAACATGGCAATGGCATTTTCGCTTGGATAATGATAGTTTGGTGACTTTCAGACTCATCATATGAAGATGATGCTTCCTTCTCTTGTGGATAAGGGATAGGTCTTAGGCTAGGTTCATAGTGGATTGCCCCTTTGCCTAATGATAAAGTGGAAGCTCTCTTTTCCTCCTCCAGTGCTCCTCCTTAAACACCACATCACGACTCATCATGACCTTCTTACCCTCAGGGTCATAAAGCATATGAATCAAGGATAGAAGTGATTTTAAACTTCCACAGGGTGTTGTTTGTACCATCAAGTTTACCTTTTGTGAAGGCTGGTGATCATATCTGTAATGTTGGGATGACCAGCATAATTGTTGCTTTTGGCCCGTGCTCCACCTACTCTTGACTAACCACCTTGATTCCCGATTGTAGATGATGATGCACCAATTGACATCTTCTCTCTTTTTTCATTGAAACCTCTGCACCCTCTATGTTTTTGTTTTTGCATTACTCAGAGCCTCCTAAGCTCTAGAACCATTTAAGAAAATAACAACTCAACAGAATAGACCACTAGAAAGAGTTGAGAGAAAAATGCAAGTAAAGATAGAAGCAAACTGAGAGATAGAGGACTCAAATGTTGCCAAGTGTAATGTAGTTATAGTGATGGTGTTTCCACCCATGCACCCTGTTGACAGTATACGGGAAGAAGCAAGTACGGACACACATGCAAATCTAGCACTAAGGCAACCCTTCATTTTTTTCAAAACCCTTACATCATTTTAAAGTGATTCTCATCACTAAAAACCCCTGTAAATACCATTTTCACCTTTTTGTAGCTCCATTTTGTACAAGCCGAGGAGTCCTCGAGCTTGAGGAGCCTTAGAAGTAGTTGCCTGCTAATTTTCATATTTTTTAGATCTCGTTTGAGCCCTCAAATAAACCCTGGAACCTAATTTTTAATTAGGTCGGACACTAGGTCTGGACAGGGCCAAAGCTAGGCAAAAACTATAAATAGAGCTAGAGAGCTCATTTTTGGGAGAGCTTCTTGTAGTTTTGAGCTTGTATGAGAACTTGGTTGCAATAGAAGTGATTCCATTGTCTTACTCTCTTTGTTCTTGCCGTGTGTGCGCGTGTGTGTGTATGTGTGTGCATGTTAGTGTGCTTCTCACTCACACATTTGTGCCTTCACTTGCTCGAGGTCGTCATACCATCCTCATGTCTTCCCGGATTGACATTAAAGGAGGTGCTACTCATCACTGAGCTACACCAAATTTTGGCGCCGTTGCCGGGGATTCGAGCTTTGAGGATGAGCGTGTGATGGTAAGACGTAGAGAGGACGCGTTGGAATGGTAAGTAGTCGGTAAATTTCTGATTTTTCTCCATCTCCATCTCCATCTTCACCTCCTTCTCCATCTCCACCTCCACCTCCTTCTCCACTACATATTCCCTCTTCCTTGTCATTCCCCTCAATTGTTGTGTGCGGGTTTGAGAGAGAGCGAGTGTGTGTGCTTGTTTTTGTGTATTTTTTGCATGTTCTTGCAGGTACCAGCTCCATCACCATCTCCAGCAAGCTCAGCAGGTACAGAATCCTTCTGCACAGGCCCCGAGGCATTGAGCTCGAGCTCGCAGACTTCTCTCTAGAAGAGCAAGTCTTGTAGGAATGGATGCTCCCTGAAACGGAAACTAAAAATTAGACCACTTGTTATGCTCTACTTCTTTTCAGAAACAATCTACTTGTTGTGTATGTTTAATTTCAGGTTTGGGAGCTCTTGGGTGAGGCTCTATCAGTCCTACATGGGACTATGCAGTGAGATGTATGCTGGGCCGATTGTGCCCCATGGGGATTGTGTCACCCATCTCTGAAGACTAAAGAATTGCAGATTGAAGTAAAGACTGAAGACTTGCAGCCTGAAGCTTTGCAGATGGAAAGAATTGCAGGTTTGAAGATCTGAAGCTTTTCAGAATTGAAGACTCCAACTTGGAACAACTCAGTTATGTATGCTCTTCTTTAGCTTTGTCGAGGACGACAAAGTCTAGAGGGGGGAGAGTGTTGTAAAACCTTGTTCGCTTTGCAATATCAATATGTATCCATTACATCCCTATGTATGGTGAAAATGGACATGTAGGTGTTG
Source organism: Ceratopteris richardii (assembly GCA_020310875.1). NCBI lineage: Eukaryota > Viridiplantae > Streptophyta > Polypodiopsida > Polypodiales > Pteridaceae > Ceratopteris > Ceratopteris richardii. The sequence goes on from CM035443.1 coordinate 80,824,431, forward strand.
AGTGACATGTGATGTGAGGCTACAAGTTAGTGCATTGCCTATATGCATACTTGGAAAAATGCATTGATTCAGTGTGCTTCTAGAAACATACATGTATATTACAAAGTGTGTGTGGATAATACGTTACAAGGTTTAATGACATCCCAAGGTTCCCTTATGGGATCACAAGATTTGAGTTTCGATTTATACATTGTACTTGATGATGATGTAACTTGGGCATGGGACTTTTTAGGTACCCATTTACAAATTGTTTTAGGAATAACATTATATGGTGGTTTTTATACAACTTTCCATTTACATGTATGGGGGGTTCGGATAGATTGTGAATGCCTATAAACTAAGATCTCAGGTGAGGAGATTTGAACTTGTAAGTAGGTCTTATGAACCCAGATTTGTGAGTTATTATGGTCAGCTTTGATCGATCGCTTTGACACCCAAACTCGGAGTACTCTTGGTGGTGGATCTCTTTTTTTCTTCGTCACTTGCCTCCGCTTCATCTCCTTCTGCTTCTTGGGTGAATGCTTTGGTGTAGGTGGAACAACCATTTTCTCACCCTTTTATATCCATATCTTCTTCATTCTTGGCATAGACTTATTTCTCCATGACTTCATTGGTCTTCTTTCTTCAAGATTCTGCTACTATTGTTGTGTACATTTTCTTGGTTGAGTCATCAACATGACAATAGGGGGTTCTATTAGATATTCTCAATACTCCACCCTCATGTGATCACAAGTGATCCATGGTGCTCTAAGTTGTAAGGCCCCCATTATGAGGAGAAGCCATTATGAAAGCCCCGACATTCGTGGAACCCTAACTTCCAAGTTAGATGAGGTCTATGTGTGACCGTTGATGGTTGTAGATGATCTTTGTGAGCCTAGCCATTAGGTTAGGTAGGGCATAAACTTCCAGGTCATTGGGTTGGCATTTAAGGTGAAAATAAAGGCCCTGTGGCATCACATAGTTTCCCCATAGAACCTTAATGGGGTGAGTGCATGTTGATATATTTAGGTAGTGATGTGTGTGAACACACTAGGACCGCCGAGGCACTTTTTTCCCTCTTTAGGAGGTTTTTTTCCCCCGGCTTGTATATATGCCTATTGCCCTAATGGGCTACTTATCTTTGTACATTCTCTAGTAATACATTTAGTATTGTGTGTTTGTGCTCCAAGCTTCTTCTTCTTCCTTGTACTGTTCGCATGCTTCCGTAGACGTCTAACTCCAACAATTGGTATCAGAGCAGGTCATAGCTTCATCTAGGGTGCCGTCGACACTCCTCCGTTTGCAGTCTCAGATTTGCACGAAATTTGGTGAGCATACTCAGGGTGTTTGAGAGATCAAAACAGCTACAATGTGTGGTGCCGAAATCGCGATCTGAGCTCGTTTCGACCTCTGAACGCACTATCGTAGCACTTGTGCAGGCTATTTCGTCTTTTTGTGCCAAAGGTATATACAAGTTTTTGTTCGCTAGTTTAAGCGTCTCAAAGTCTGCTACAGGTCTAGTAGAACTCGTCTGGGCAGTTTTGTTCAACTTTTTGAGATACAGTCAATTCTGCATCAAGGTATTTTAGTCACCGGCCATGGTTGAAAGCAGTGATGTATTCTGTATGTTGGCTATTGAGGATAAGTTGGATGGTACCAACTACCCATTGTGGGCTTATATGATGCGACATGTATTGGTTGCAAAAGGATTGTGGAACATTGTGCAGGGTATTGAAAGACGTCCTGTTACACCTCTGACTATAGGTACTACAAATACAGGTGTTGGAGCTAATGAAGATGGTGTGGAAGATGATATTTCGCAGATTCTTGTTCGTGCTGCTATTTTTGCTGCACCCACTACAGAGCAGATTCGCTGGGATGGCAGAGATGCCCATGCACATGCATTGATAGCTTTGTCTATCAAACGTGACATTATTCCTCATATTCGCTCTTGCAAAACAGCTAAGGATGCTTGGGATACACTTACCACATTGTACCAAGCTAGGAATGAGGCTCGTGTTGCTTACCTCCGAAAACAGTTGGAGAGTGACCACAAGAATGAAGGTGATTCTATGGATAGTTTCCTAATGAAGATCAAAGACTTGAAGGAACAGTTGATTTCCGCTGATGAAGTTATACCAGATAGCTCACTTGTGCAGACCGTTCTGAATGGTCTTCCTGATTCATATCAGAGTTTTGCTTCTACTCTTCGGTTGATGATGAAAGGTAATCGAATGCCTTATCATTTGAGGAGTTAGTCTCTGTTCTGTTGCAGGAAGATTAGTCCAGGCAGAACAGGTCCATTATGCGAGTTGCAGATCAAGCTTTCCTGGCTAGTCAGAAGGGCAAAGGAAATGGAGCTCTTCAACTAGTAAGCAGAAATCTGCTAATTTTGCATATTCAAAGAAGGAAGATAAAGATGAGAAGAAATCAGAAATGCAGAAATTGTTTTGTAAGTAATGTAAAGGGAATGATCATATCATAAAGAACTATCCAAAACTGGCTGCTAAAGAGGCAAAGAAGAAAGAGGCTAGAATGGTTGTTGCAGAGGCCTCTACACCAAAAACAGAGTCTGCAAATCTTGTGCAAGAAGAAGAATGGGCGTTTACTACTGTCTGTAGTTTTGACCCATCTTCTCATGAGCAGTGCATATCTGCAGTAGACTTAGATGTTTGCTATTTTGACAGTGGGGCAACCAAACATATTACCTCGCAGTGCAGTTTCTTCTCTTCACTCGAGCCTACCCCTATAGGGAATACTGTTACATGCACCAACAACTCCTCTTATCCTGTTATGGGAGTTGGTAAGATCATTTTGACTACTGCTGATGGTAGTTCTTTCACTTTGTCAGATGCTGCAAAGCTTTGGCATGCACGCTTTGGTCATCTGAATTTTGCTAGTTTGCTACGCTTGCAGAAATCTGAAATGGTGTCCTCTTTGCCCAAAGTTGAGGCACCTGGAAAACATGTTTGTGAAGGCTGTATTTTGGGAAAAATGTAGCGTTCCTCCTTTCCAAAAGATGGTTCAGTTCAGGCTACACAAAAATTGTAGCTTGTACATAGTGATGTCTGTGGTCCTATGCAGACATCCTCTTTTGGAAATTACCTTTACTTCGTGACTTTCATTGATGTTTTTTCCAGGCATGCATGGGTATATCCACTCAAAGCAAAGTCCGAAGTGTTCATGTGCTTCAAACAATTTTTGGTTTTGGTTGAAAATCTGTCAGCATGTAAAATGGGCACCCTCCGTTCTGATCGAGGGGGGGAATATATGTCTTCTGATTTTAATGCATTTCTGGCTGAACGTGGGATAAAACACCAGTGTACAATGCCGTATACACCTCAACAAAATGGAGTTGCTGAACGGAAGAGCAGGTCACTCATGGAGATGGCGAGGTGTATGGTCAAGAGTCAGGCTTTACCTCATAGTTTCTGGCTTGAGGCTGTCATGTGTGCAACATATGTACTGAACAGGTGTCCCACTAAAGCGCTGCAGTCTATCACTCCATATGAGGCTTGGCATGACTGCAAGCCATCTGTTGCTCATCTGCGTGTTTTTGGTTGTTTGGCATATGCACTAGTGCTTGAACAACATCGTAGAAAATTGGATGATAAGGCTGTAAAATGTATTTTTGTTGGGTACAACTCTGAAAGTAAAGGGTATCGTCTGTATCATCCACAAACTAAACACATTCTGGTTAGCCGTGATGTTGTCTTTGTGGAAGACGCTATTCAGCCATTGCTTTCATGTACTAAGGAGACATCTGTTAGCTCCAAAGACATGTATGATACTTTGATGCCTCTTTTTACAGGTGGACAGTCTAGTGCTGGTCCTAATGAGGCAACTTCTCAGCCTTTGCAGGTTTCATATGATGATGCAGATCATTCCATTTCTGATGCAGATTTACATGATGCACTTGTTGATGAGAGAGCTGATATTGAGCAGACAAAAACTATGCCAAAATGGCTGGTGCAGACTTTGCGTGACAGCAAATTAGATGCACCTTTGTCATATCGTACTCGTTCAGGCTCTCATAGTGCCTCCTTTGCATCAGATTGCTATGCTATGGCTGCATCTAGTCTCTATGATGAGAATGAGCCTGTTTCTTTTGATGAAGCACAAAATTCAGAAAATTGGATGGCTGCTATGCAATTTGAATATGATGCTATAATGAAGAATGCTACATGGTCTTTATGTGACTTGCCTCCTGGCAAGAAGGCCATTGGCACTAAGTGGGTATACAAGTTGAAGCGTGAACCTGATGGTACAGTTGACAGGTATAAGGCTAGGCTTGTTGCAAAGGGTTATGCGCAGGAAAGAGGCATTGATTTTGATGAGACCTTTGCACCTACATGCCGTATGACTACTGTTCGGAGTATTTGTGCACTTGCAGCCCATCATGGTTGGAATGTACATTAATTGGACATTAAAACAACATTTCTGAATGGTGACTTGCATGAAGAAGTGTATGTTTTTCAGCCCCGTGGCTTTGTGCAGAAAGGGCATGAAAACCAGGTGTGCAGGTTAAAAAAGGCATTATATGGTTTAAAGCAAGCACCACGTGCTTGGTATGAGAAGATACATGCCTATCTGGTTGCACATGGTTTTGAGAACAGTCCAATTGAAAGCACCTTATATGTTAAGCGTGCTAATGATGTGCTTCTGATCATTGTTGTCTATGTTGACGACATGTTGCTCACTGATCCTATTGAGAAGCATATTGCTGATTTCAAGGCTGATTTGCATGCCTCATTTGACTTATCTGATTTGGGGCATTTGCATCACTATTTGGCCATTCAATTTATGCATGTTGATGGTGGAATGGCTTTGTATCAAACGAAATATATTGACACATTATTGTAGCATTTTGGCCTTGAAGACTGTAAGCCTATTGCCACTCCTATGGAGACAGGTTTACGATTGAGTCTTCATGATACTGGAGATGCATTTGATGTTGTTCTCTATCAGCAGGCTGTTGGATGCTTGATTTACTTATGCATTACTCGGCCAGATATTCAGTTTGCTGCCTCACAGATGAGCAGATTTATGCATTGCCCAGGAGTGAAGCATTGGCAGGTAGTTAAGCGCATCTTTCGCTACTTGAGTGGTACTCGGCTACTTGGGTTGTTTTATCCCAAGGGGGGGATCACTACCGCCAGATTTGCAGGCTTTTTCTGACTCTGATTGGGCTGGTTGCTATGACACTCATGTGTCCACTAGTGGCTTTTGCTTCATGCTTGGTAGCTCATGTATATCTTGGTTGAGCAAGAAGCAGCCTATTGTGGCCACTTCCAGTTGTGAGGCTGAGTATAGGGAAGCTTTCACAGTGACTGTTGAGTGTGTGTGGCTCAGACGCCTTATGGCTGATTTGGGTGTTGGTTAGTCTTCTGCCACCACCATCTTCATTGACAGTCAGAGTGCATTGGCAATTGCGAGGAACCCTGTGTTCCATGGTCGCACTAAGCACATTGAGGTGCATTATCACTATGTCAGGGAGAGGTTCTCTGCTGGGGAGATCAGCTTGGCATATGTGCCCACGCAAGAGAACATTGCAGACCTTTTCACGAAGGCTCTACCTAGGGAGAAGTTTGAAGCTTTCCGCAAAGCTTTGGGCTTACTTCCTTTTGTGGAGTGATTTCCACATAGCTTGGCACTTCCTTATACATGAGTGCGAGCTCCTTGTTCACCGCATCACTCCTAGGGGGGATTTGTTGATATATTTAGGTAGTGATGTGTGTGAACACACTAGGACCGTCGGGGCACTTTTTTCCCTCTTTAGGAGGTTTTTTTCCCCCGGCTTGTATATATGCCTATTGCCCTAATGGGCTACTTATCTTTGTACATTCTCTAGTAATACATTCAGTATTGTGTGTTTGTGCTCCAATCTTCTTCTTCTTCCTTGTGCTGTTCGCGTGCTTCCATAGACGTCTAACTCCAACAGTGTAGAGGGGGGCTTGTCCCCTTCTGCAGGGTCTGGGGGGCCTATCCCCCCCGGCCCGTAGGGGCCGAGACAATAGGACTTCTAGTCATGGAGATATTGTCGGATCGTATATTTTATCGACTATTTTGTATCTCCCGACTACGTTTATCTATACCGAACCATCTTGTAAAAGCTATATAAGCACGGCCCAAGTTGAGCTTTACATAGCATTGCACACTAGTAAGCCCTTCATCTAGAGTCTGTCTAGATCACCATCTAAGCTCCACATTGGGAGTGCACGGGTGGAAAACACCATCATTGTAACTGCATTACACTCGACAATATGAGAATTTGAGTTCTCTATCTCTCAGTCTGCGTCTATCCTTGTTTGTGTTTTTTCTCTCAACTCTGTCTATAGGTCTATTCTGCTATGCTATTATTTTCTTACATGGTATTTGAGCTCAGAAGGCTCTGAGTGGTGGAGAAGAAGAGACGGAGAGGTTGCAGAGGTCTGAACAACAAAAGAGAGAAGATATCGAGCGGCACATCATCATCTATGACTGGGAGTCAAGGTGGTTCATCAATAGGAGTAGGTGGCGCACAAGCAGGAGCAACAATCATGTCGGTCATCCCAACGTTGCGGATATGGCCACCAGCCCTCATAGAAGGTAAACTTGATGGTACGAACTACACCCTATGGAAGTTCAAAATCACTTATATTCTTGATTTGTATGAGCTTTTGGAGACTGTTCTTGGGACTGATCATGAGCCCCAAGAAAGACTTGATCCAAATAATCCTAGTTGAATGATTCCTCTTGATGCTGATCTTCTATGTGCTTGGAAACATAGAAATGCAGATGCACTTTGTGCTCTAGTTACAAGTACTTCTGATAGTGTTCTAACTCTCATTCAACATACCACGAAGGCATGTGAAGCATGGAGCATATTGAGAAATCAATATGAAACTCGTAATCAGACACGGATTCAGAACTTGGAGAATCAGCTTGCAGTAGAACGGTTTGCTGATGGAGAGACTACAGAGGTGTCTATCACTCGCATAAAGAATCTACGAGATCAAATGGCAGGAGCAGGTGTTCAAAAGTCAAGTGAGGAGCTAGCTTGTCATTGTCTTCGAATCTGTGCACTATTGCTCTTAACACTCAAATCAGACCTCAACCACTAACTTTTGAAGAATTTAGTGCCTTACTCATGGAGGAGGAGTTGCGGCTTAGGCAAGGAGTGGTGGTAGCAAAGGAGATGCTGCATTCACAACCAATGCCAAAGGAGACAAAGCAGACTCTTCAAAAGATGGAGACAAAAAGAAGAACGACAAAAAGAAGTTCAAGGGAGAGTGTTTCCACTGCAAGAAGCAAGGACACATAATCCAAGACTGTCACATCAAGAAGGCAAAAGAGAAGAGTGACTCTTCAAAAGGTGGCAAGGGCAAGGAGTCTACCAACACAGCAGAAACAGAGCTTGAGTTATTTGTTACGATAGAGGAGGTGTGCTCCTCGGATAAAGATTCAGGAACAGATGACTCATGGGTGTTGGACAACGGTGCATCTCGTCACATGACGAGTAGAAAAGACCTTTCAAGTTCCTTAGAGCCTCTAAAGGAACCCATCACAGTAAAGGTAGGGAACAATGCAAGATGTCGTGCAGAGGGTGAAGGTACAATTTCTTTTATTAACTCTAATGGTGATATCATAAAGCTTTCAAACGTGCTGTATGTTCCACAAAAAAAAGGAAATCTACTTTTAGTAGCTTCTATAACTGGTCAAGGTCATCAAGTATCTTTCAGTAAGACAGGAGCTAAGATTATGGATAGTAACAACAACATTTTTGGGACTGGCATAAGGAGGAACATGTATGAGTTGTGTGTTCTTACAGCCACTACAAACGTTGGCACAAGTAAGCTATGGCATGAGAGATTCGACCACATTAGATACCCTGTACGGAAGGAGATGCATTGCATAGGTATGGTTGCACACCTACCATCGATTGGAGAAATTAATGAACCATGTGAAGTTTGCATGATGGGCAAGCAATAGAGGAAGGCGTTTCCACAAGAAAGCAAGAACAGGGCAAGCTATCCTCTAGAGTTGGTGCATGCTGACTTGTGTGGAAAAGTGCCTACACAGGCCTTGGGTGGATCTTCCTATATATGAGAGTGAGTTATTGTGGTATTGTGAATGTGTTCTCGTCAGGATACTCCTTAGTTACTCTCCGCTCACTGGTGCGATTTTGCCCACTGTGGAAGAGGCTTCTCTGTGGAGAATATATAGAGTGAGAGATTTAGTGTTGGGGGTAGTCGACACGACAATGAGATTGGGTATACTAGGGTAGCTCTCGTGTAAGCTAGAGTCTGAGGGTTTTCATGCATGTAGGACTCTCTGTGTGATTTGTGCTTCTTGATTTGATTTCGCCTAGTTCCTAGAATAGCATGGTAGCCCTCTGTTTCATCCTTTTATAGAATTGTGGTCCTCTGTAATGATTTTCTGAGTTAAGAAGTTGGGCTTCCTCTCTTATGAGCACTTGTCATCGATACTTTCTCCACGACTATACATTTTCTCTTCTTACGGTGTCTTTGTTATCAGTGAATGTACCTGCACATAGGAATGTTACAGGGTATATTTCCCTAAGGATAACCACCCTTGAGTAGATGGAGTATTGGAAGTGTATACAATTTGATATTGCTGGAAGTGGGTACCCTAGTAGCTCTTCTACAATATGCATTACATGGATATATACATAAAGAGAAATAACCTTCACAAAGTGGTTGTGTACGAAAAGGTATGCTGTTGGACACATTTAGGGAAAATGAGACAATGACCACCATATGCTTGTGCATCATTTCCTTGCATCACCATGAATTTTCACATCCAAAGGCCTTCTATTTAAGGAGAAATGGGCATGGGATCTTGTGTCTCTTGACTTACCCTTTTATCTTCTGTCACCTCATTACGTTCCACTTCTTGTCTTTTGTCCTTCCAATGCCTTGGGTGACTTTTGGTGCTCCAAATCACTCCATATGGATATATTTGTGCCCTTTTTTTTGTACTTTAGCTCTCCAATCATATTTTGGCTTCTATCCAAGCCATAAATAACTTTGCCTCTTTACTTCAACACTCACCTTCAAGGTTATGAGTGTAGTCTCTATATTTTCAAGGCCTAGCTTACTTTTGAGCTTACAAAAAATACATAAATGATAAAGAGGTAAATAATGAGACATGGTTATGTGTCAATGTTCACAACTGGATCTTGCACAAGTTCCATAACTTTCAACAAATGACAACATGGACGTATATAAGTGGACCCAAAAGCTAGCCAAGAACACCTCCAATTGTCTATTAACTCCATCCTTTAGACCCAAAAAACCTACATAAACTTGTAGTGGCTGCTTCCACCATAATTGAAATCCTTGCAAGAAATCTATAAAAAGACTCATGAGTTGCAAAATTCAGTAATAAATTTGATTCTAAACTTCCAAGAGACGCAATCTTAAGTTCAGCTAGCTCTAGTCTTGATCTTTAGACCAAACTTTCCACTTGTGTAGTTGAAAGTGTCCCAAAATTATAAAATCAGCTTCTATTTTTTCCCAATTTTGTACCTAACAAGACTCTAAAAAAACCAATGCAAAGAGCCCAAGAAGACACTTTTAAGGCTCCAAAATAATGTTAAATTTAAGTATCTTCACTCCTACAATCACCAAGGAACTATGTCTTAGTGGTAGGGAAACATGCGAATTAAGGAATCCTTGGGGGGATCACTACAGGGATAGGTGACCTCCCCAGAAGTACTAGTATTTTGTCTTCCTTGATCGTTGAAGCCCTTCCTTGTGCACAACCAAAGATGTTAACAATGACATCGGTGGCTCAGATGACAAGGTATCCCAAGGTCCATGACTTGGTTTCCACCTTAGTCATAAGCCTTTGAGGAAACCACTACAAGCCACAAAGTGTCGAGAACCAATGGTGCCTGCTACCCTCACAAAACAATGAAAATATTTTGTTGCAAAATTATCTAATAGCAGTGAGATGGTGTGATGTCAATGCACTGTGATAGATTCCCTTTGAAGAGAGCTTCATGAAAATGCTCTCATAGTAGAGATTCTAGCTTTGGGCAACATGCATAGGACTCAGCACATACCCAAAGGATACATAGATACTACATAGTACGCAGAGAGCCCAAAGAAAAATTTCCTAGGTTTTACAAATATGATCAAACGTATAGTATGTGGCTCACTAGAGCACTATATGTTTTATTAAATACCATATATAAAACTTTTAGATGAGCATTTTGCCTTTCACATGGGTACTAATAGTAACATATGTGAGAGGCCAAATCATTGCCAAACACTCCTATACATGTATGATCTAATAAAATATATAGTGTCTTGTTAGCCATGAAGTATATCAAGAAGACCCATTGTGAAACCTATGTATAATGAATTCATTATCTATGGTTCCTTTGTTTTTGTGTTTTTTTTTAAGTTCTATGCAAATATCTATAGAGAGCGATTGTGATGTCATCCAAAAGATAAGATGCATTATGAGGAGTTGCAAAGCTCCCCTTCAATAGTTCGAATGGAACATTCAATGGTTGATGCAAGCATTACCTATCACGAGTATTATCTACAGGATGAATTTTAATACCTAGAGGATAGTTACAATGAAGGAAGATGGTATTAGGAGGAGGCGTATTACCCTATAAATACAAATGAAAACCCTAATTGAGTGAATAGAGCTAGTGCAAGAGTTTACTATGTGAAAAAGGATCCATGTTGCAACATTGATGCATAAAAAGTGCAACCACTCCTAGAAGTGCATGCTATAGATGTGATAGTGACCATTTCCTATGAGATTGCCCTATGTTATTGAAAAATTTCACATGCAAAATTGAAGGCCATACTGAGGATTCAAGAAAAGAGCATCTTATCAAGAATTTCCCATAGAACCATCATAATTCATCACAAAACCACTAAAATTGGTGGAAATTATTGATAAGGCTGGTGATTGTGAGGGAAAAGTCCCTCTTCAAGCTATCACTTGAGCTTAAGTCAAAGGATCTAGGAAATGTAGAGAATGTGAAAGAGACCCCAATGTATAGATAATGATCTTTAGATGATAGAAAAAAATAAGAAAACAAATAGAACTATCACAAAAAAATATAGAAGAAACTAGCCTACTTAAGGAACAATTACAAAAGTTTGTGATTCAAAAGCCCATTCTCATGCTAGTGTTGGACCAAGAATTGCAACAACCTCTTCAAGAACCTAGAAACAAGAGTGCAAAAAAGGAGGAATACATTAGGACACGTGGTATCAAATTCCTTATATGAACTACGGCCTTGGAAAAGAGAGCATATAATTGATGTGGTTGATGAAAACATAGATACATGTTCTATAATCCCTAAAGTGGAAGATGAATGGTTTGAGTATTTATGGAATCAAGTACAAGAAGAGGTGAAAAAGGAACAAGAGAAAAATCAAGGACCCCCAATGCAAGAGATTCAAGATACAATAACCACTCAATTTGTAGAGTATCCCATGAACAACACGGCATCATTAATTCACCTATCTAATGATGAAGACGAAATCTTAGAATATTTTCCACAATTTAACGAATCAATAATTAATAAAGAAATATCTAAAAGATTTCCATTTGCCAAGACAAAATGTAGTACACCTAGTCTAGAGGTAAAAAAAAAAACTTAAGAAGTGGAGCTGTAGCAATTGCTACTTTCAACTTCTCCATACTTTGCTTCTGTTCGTCTCCCCAATGGAAGGCTTTCCCTTTCCATTTAAGCTGTTCCGGCATGGGGACAACAATCTTGGCATAATTCTTAATGAATCTTCGATAGAAACCTGATAAACCTAGGAAGATCTGCAGCTCTTCCAGGTTTCGTGGATGTGGCCATTCCATAATAGCCCTTACTTTTTCAGGATCCATCTGGATTCCATTCTGGGAGACCATATGCCCAAGGTATCTAACCTCTTTCTTGAAAAATTCACATTTTGACTCCTTAGCAAAGAGCGAATTTTCCCTTAGCACTTGAAATACTTTCCTCAAGTGTTCCAAGTGTTGTTCTTCTGATACACTATAGATCAGAATGTCATCCAAAAAGTCTACCACAAAGCGTCCTAGATAAGGCCGTAAAACACTATTCATGAGTTTCATGAAAGTGGCAGGAGCATTGGTGAGACCAAAGGGCATCACCAAAAACTCATAGTGCCCATATCTAGTCCTAAAGGCAGTCTTAGAGACATCCTCTGCCCTAATCCTGATCTGGTGATATCCTGATCTAAGATCAAGCTTGGTAAAATACCTAGCTTGATGTAACTGATCAAATAGATCTTCCAACCTAGGCATTGGAAATCTATTTTTGATAGTTACCTTATTAAGTGCTCTATAATCTATACATAGTCTCATAGAGCCATCTTTCTTTTTAACTAGGAGCATTGGCGATGCCCATGGTGAGTTACTAGGTTTGATGAAGCCCTTATCTAAATAATCCTGCAATTGCTTAACAACATCCTCATGCTGAGAAACACTAAGCCTATAAGGTGGTCTACAAATAGGGTTAGTGTTAGTAACAATCTCTATGGCATGGTCAATGTCCCCTCTCTCAGGTGGTAGCCCTTTAGGTAAGTCAGTGGAAAGAACATCTCTGTACTCAAACATAAGATCCTTAAAACTTTTAACCACACACTCTTGCAAAAAAGTATAGTAGAAAGTCCTGTTCATATTTACATTCATAGAATGAAAAGATACATCAGATGAGCTATCTGTACAATGCTCCATATCATAACTATACAATAAAAACATGTCCTGTACATGCTGAGAATAACAGAGACTATACAACTCTAGTGATGAAATGAGAGGTGCACTAGGTACATCTCTCTCTCCCTGAATACAAACTTTACTTCCATTCTTTTCAAATTCGAGTGTGTTATTTTGATAGCTACGTTTAAGTGTATCTCCCAACCCCCATTATAGCAACTCTCTTCCTAAGACTAGATCTGTCCTCTCCATGTTCATAATTTTGAAGTCCATATAATCCGTATAGTTTTGCATCTTGACTTCCAAATTGGATACCATAGTATCCCATATTCTTTTATCTTGCCCTTGCATCATAGATACAATGTATTTATGTGCACTAGGCTGTTGGGAAATCTTTAATTTCTTGACCAAAGCATAGTTTATGAAATTATGAGTGGCAGAATCATCTATCATGACCCGCACCTTGGTCCCGTATACACTACCATGTAGCTTAACTAAGTCATGTGGTCCAAACTACGGTGACCACAATGACTGAGTCAAACAACAAGTGTGCTCTATATCCTCAAACATCACCTCCACTCCCTTGCAGCTAGAGCTGCCATGAATAGGAAGGACCTGCACTAGGTGGACAGCCTTTTTGCCCTTTTCAGGGGCCGTACTAGACTCTGGTCCCTTCTTCTTTTCTTCCCCCTTCTTGAGTGGACAGTTCCACTGTGAATGGCTAGGGGATAGGCACCTAAAACACATGTTTTCTCTTTTGGCCTTCTCAAACTGGTCTATGGATAGCCTAGGCCCTTGTGATCTTTGTTTTTTAATAAAAACTTTGTTTTTCCCAAAAGGCAACTTCTTCTTGAATTTAGTCGTACTAAGAGGCTTGAGGGGCTGATCCATCTCCATAGGAGTATACTGAGGACGATTATGGTCCTCATATATCTGTGTTTTTGATCGCCTCTTCAAACGTCTTAGGAGCATTCCTTCTGACTTCCCTCTTTATGGCTTTGTCTAAGCCCCTAACAAACCCTCTGGTCTTCTGAAAATCATCTAAGCCCTTAAGTTCCAAAATGATCTCTCTATAGTGGGATAGGTAGACCGAAAGAGGCCTACCTCTCTGTGTAATCCTATCCCACTCATCCCAATTCCTCTCCTCCTCATTCTCAGGAAGAAACTCTTTTAGAAAAAGAGTCTCAAACTGAGTCCAGTCAGTAGGGATAGAGTTCGCCTCCTTAAGACTCATCCACCACTTATAAGCACGCGGGCCGAGGGAGAGACTCGCCTCTAGCACACGATACTCAGGTGGGGTGCCCTTCAATTGATGCAAATTATGCCACTTTTGTAAAAAAGTGTAGATTGCATCCTTGTTCCTATCTCGGTCATCCCCCGTAAAGGTAGGTGGCTTTAAGTCTTTCAGGAGGGGAGCTTCCCTAGAGCTCTCTCCTTTATGCTTACTAGGAAGAGAAGTCTCTTTCCTAGTAATCTATAGAGGAATAGGAGGGTTCTCTCTTTCCTTCCTAGCTAGGAAAGAGGTGAAACTAGTCTCAAGTGAGATCATTTGAGACTTAAGCTGATGTATAAGAGATGTGATGCTACCCAAGTCTTTCTCTAATTTAAGGGTTTGCTCTTTCAAATCAATGAATTGGTCACGAGTGACAAATTCATCTATAAGCTCTTCATAAGTGTACTCTTCCTGTGAAGCCTCTTTCTCTCCTAAGTTCTCTTCTATTTCTTGCTCTAATTCTACTTCTTCCATTCTAGCATCATGATCCTCTAGTTGCTCTTTAGGTGGAGAAGTGGTCTCAACTACTTCTTTGCCTTTAGTTTCCATGTTTAAGGTCCCTTCCCACGTTTGCTAAACTAGAGTGTATGAAAATGAATGGAAGTCGAGTTCAAATATGCAAGAAGAAGAGAAATATATCACAAGAGCACTTCTCTATTACAAAGTAGAGCTACGGAAGCGAAATCCAAGTGGTCCTTGATGCTTCAAGCCGCTGATTTTGAATCCTCGCCAGGCCCAAAAGAAAATTGGAAATGTCCGCTTGGTCCGGGGAGGTTCTAAACACCATAAACCATCCAAAATAACACCAAAAGCACGTGGGAAAAACCCCAATCGGGAAAACTGAGTGAGACTAAGAAATTTCAGAGATATAACAATCCTCGCCAATCCACAAATTGCTTCCCAGTACATGTACTTCAAGAATTTCAGACTATCCCAAGTGAAAAAAGTGGATTTGGAGTCCGGATGACGAAAAACTAGGCCCAGGAGTAGCCGCCTAGTTCTTGCTGAAGTGCTGTAGAGAGATTTTGAAGGAACAAATCTCATCCAAATCCAACACCGATGGTTTCTAAGCAAAGCTTAGGAGTGTAGCTTCAAAACGTGACCAAGATTTTAGAAATCCAATATCGTATGAGGAAGCTATGGTGCAGAGAAGTCGGGTATGTCACCGATGTGAAGTGAAAAACCTCATTTTCATGGATGGAAGACTTAGAGAAGCTCAAAATTGAGGAATGGAAGCTTCTTTCATCAGATCCAACACCCCCATCCCATAACCACAGCCCATGTTACATTTATGCATCATCATTTGGCCAATGTCTCAATCCATAGCATAAAATTTGCCCTTCGACCTTCAAAGAAATACCGAATTCTTCCCAATTTGAGTTTGCTATTATTGGTGACTTCGAAGATGGCTCAGGATGGCCGCCAATGGAGTTTTCTTATCCCATATGGAGAGTCAAAAGCGATGGGCATGAGTATATATGTAAAGTTAAAGTGCCTCTTCTCTCATCCTAGAGAGGGGCTTGAGAGCAAGAGGAGTCCCTCCTCTCTGGCATGTGCAGTCGGCTAGAGTTCTGCTGCTGTCGCCGTCTGCGGGCCTGTGACACCTCCATATACGTGACTAAACACTCCCGTTGCGTGGCACGTCCGTCGTCGTTCCCTGGCTCGGATACCAATGTCCTATAGCTCAATGATGGCCCCTGTTTTTGCACCAACCACGAGGGTAATTTCTTTGAGTATTCCCACGAGCACGGAGACCCATGTCCTTCGATCAACCGCCCAACCGCGTGGAGATATTTAAGATATTCCCTCTTCAAAAGTGAGCTCTCCCACATGGCTTCACACATGGGTGCCACATGGCACTCATGTGTGAGCCCTTTTAACTATCCAACTAAGAGATTGTTCACACCTCTTCTTGGGGTTTGCTCCATATAACAGTTCACACACATCACCACCTAAATATATCAACAAATCCCCCTTGGGAGTGATGCGGTGAACAAGGAGCTAGCACCCATGCATAATGAAGTTCCAAGCTATGTGGAATCAATCCACAAAAGGAAGTAAGCCCAAAGCTTTGCGGAAAGCTTCAAACTTCTCCCTAGGTAGAGCCTTCATGAAAAGGTCTGCAATGTTCTCCTGCATGGGCACATATTCCAAGCTGATCTCTCCAGCACAGAACCTCTCCCTAACATAATCATAATGCACCTCAATGTGCTTAGTGCGAGCATCGAACACAGGGTTCCTTGCAACTACCAATGCGCTCTGACTGTCAGTGAAGGTGGTGGTGGTAGAAGAATAACCAACACCCAAATCAACCATAAGGCATCTATGCCACACACACTCAATAATCCTTATGAAAGTTGTGCTATACTCAGCCTCACAACTGGAAGTGGCCACAGTAGGCTACTTCTTTCTCAGCCAAGATATGCATGAGCTACCAAGCATGAAGCAAAACCACTAGTGGACACACGAGTGTCATAGAAACCAGCCTAGTCAAAGTCAGAAAAATCATGCAAATCTGGCGATAGTGATCCCCCCATGGGATGAAACAACCCAAGTAGTCAGGTACCACTCAAGTAGCGAAAGATGTGGTTAACCACCTTACAATGCTTGACACCTCCGCAATGCATAAACTTGCTCATCTGTGAGACAACAAACTGAATATCTGGCTGAGTAATGCATAAGTAAATCAAGCATCCAACAACTTATTGATAGAGAATAGCATCAAATGCATCTCCAACATCATGAACACTCAATTGTAAACCTATCTCCATAGGAGTGGAAATAGTTTTACAACCTTCAAGGCCAAAACATTGTAATAATGTGTCAATATATTTCGTTTGACACAAAGCTATTCTGCCATCAACTTGCATGAATTGAATGCCCAAATAATGATGCAAATGCCCCAAATCAGACATCTCAAAAGAGGCATGCAAATCATCCTTGAAATCAGCAATATGCTTCTCATTAGGTCCAATGAGCAACATGTCATCAACATAGACAACAATGATCAGAAGCATATCATTAGCACGCTTAACATATAAGATGGTTTTAATTGGACTGTTCTCAAAACCATGTACAATCAGATAGGCATGTATCTTTTCATACCAAGTACGTGGTGCTTGCTTTAAACCATACAATGCCTTCTTTAACCTATGCACCTGGTTTTCATGCCCTTTCTACACAAAGTCATGGGGCTAAGAAACATACACTTCTTCATGCAATTCACCTTTCTAAAATGTTGTTTTAATGTCCAACTGATGTACATTCCAAACATGATGAGATGCAAGTGCATAGATGCTATGAGCAGTAGTCATTTAGCATGTAGGTGCAAAGGTTTCATTAAAATCAATGCCTCTTTCCTATGCATAACCCTTTGCAACAAGCCTAGCCTTACACCTATCATCTATTCCGTCATGTTTACGCTTCAGCTTGTATACCCACTTAGTGCCAATGGCCTTCTTGCCAAGAGGCAAGTCACATAAAGACTAGGTACCATTTTTCATGATAGCATCATATTTAGATTGCATTACAACCATCCAATGTTCAGAATTTTGTGCTTCATCAAATGAAACAGGCTCAGTCTCATCATAGATACTAGAGGCAGCCATATCATAGCAATCTGATGCAAAAGAGGCACTATGAGAGCCTGAACGAGTACAGTACGATAGAGGTGCATCTAATTTGTTTTCATGCAAAATCTGCACTAGCCATTTTGGCATAGTTTTTGCCTCTTCAATATTAGCTCTCTCATCAATAAGTGCTTCATGCGAATCTGCATAAAAAATGGAATGGTTTGCATCATCACATGAAACCTACAATGGCTAAGAAGTTGCCTCATTAGGACTAGCACTAGACTATCCACATGTAAAAAGAGGCAGCAAAGTATCATACATGTCTTTGGAGCTAATAGATGTCTCCTTCGTACATGAAAGTAAAGGCTGAATAGCATCTTCCACAAAAACAACATCACGGCTAACCAAAATGCATTTAGTCTATGGATGATATAGAAGATAGCCTTTGCTTTTATAATTGTACCCACAAAAATACATTTTACTGCCCTATCATCCAATTTCGTGCAATGCTGTTCAGGCACTTATGCATATGCTAGACAACCAAAAGCACACAGATGAGCAATAGATGGCTTGTGACCATGCCAAGCCTCAGAAGGAGTGATAGATTGGAGTGTTTTAGTGGGACACTTGTTAAGTACATATGCTACACACATGAAAGCCTCAAGCAAGAAACTATGTGGTAAAGCCTATGGTAAAGTCTAACCCTTGACCATACACCTCGCCATCTCCATGAGTAACCTGTTCTTGCACTCAACAACTCCATTTTGTTGAGGTGTATACGGCATTGTACACTAATGTTTTATCCCACGTTCAACCAAGAAATGTATTAAAGTCAAAAGACATATATTCCCCCCCTCCATCAGAATAGAGGGTGCCCATTTTACATGATGTCAGATTCTCAGCCAAAACCAAAAACTATTTGAAGCACATGAACACTTCAGACTTTTCTTTCAATGGATATACCCATGCATGCCTAGAAAAATGATCAATGAAATTCACGAAGTAAAGATAGTTTCCAAAAGAGGGTGTCTACATAGGACCACAAACATCATTGTGAACAAGCTGCAATTTCTGAGTAGCGAAGTAAAAAATCTTTTGGAAAGGAGGAACGCTGCATTTCGCCCAAAATATAGCCTTCATAAACATGTTTTTCGGGTGCCTCAAGTTTGGGCAATGAGGAAACCATTTCATATTTTTGTAGGTGTAACCAACAAGCAAAATTCAGATGACCAAAGCGTGCATGCCAAAGCTTTGCATCTAACATAGCCTGAGAATCATGTACTGTACATGCTGAATCATTCATAGATTTTTCATTGTATATGAGCTTATATAGCCCAAGGCATAAAATGCTAGAAGCAATAATCATGTCGCCATTTGACAGATCATGAACTGTACATCTATTATCAACAAATCTCACAACCAAGTGAATCTTGGCTAATGCAAAAACTAATAACAGATTTTTCTTGATCCCTGGCACAAATAAAGCAACCGAAAAAGTGAAAGAACTACCATCAATAGTAGTTAGAATGATCTTACAAACTCCCATGATAGGATCAGAGGAGTTGTTGGCGCATGTGATAATATTCCCTATACGGGCATGCTTGAGTGAAGTGAAGAAACTACGCTACGAGGAAATATATTTGGTTGCCCCACTATCAAAGTACCAAACATCTAAGTCTACTATAGACATACACTACATGGCAAACAGTAGTATGCGTCCATTCTTCTTTTTGCACAAGATTAGCAAACTGTGTTTTTAGTGTAGAGGCCTCTGCAACAACATTCCAACCTCTTTTTTCTTTGCCTCTTTTGCAGCTAGTTTTGGACAGTTCTTTATGACATGATGGTTTCCTTTACAGTACCTACAAAAGAATTTCTGCTTTTTTGATTTCTTCTCATCTTTGTCTTCCTTCTTTGAATGTGCAAAATTTGTAGATTTCTGCTTACTAGTAGATGAGCTCCATTTACCTTTGCCCTTTTGACTAGCTAGGAAAGCTTGATCTGCAACATGCATAATGGACTTGTTCTGCCTAGACTGATCTTCTTGCAATAGAACAAAGAGTAACTCCTCAAATGACAAGGCATTTGGATTGCCTTTCCTCACCAAACGAAGAGTAGAAGCAAAAATCTAATATGAATCTGGAAGACCATTAAGAATGATCTGCACAAGTGAGCTATCTAATATAACTTCATCAACAGAAATCAATTATTTCTTTAAGTCTTTGATCTTTGTTGGAGAACTGTCCATAGAATCACCTTCCTTCATATGCTCACTCTCCAACTGTTTTCAGAGGTAAGCAACACGAGCCTGATTCCTAGCCTAGTACAATGTGGTAAGTGTATCCCAAGCATCCTTAGCTATTCTGCAAGAGTGAATCTAAGGAATAATGGCACGTTTGATAGACAAGGCTATCAATGCATGTGCCGGAGCATATGTGCCATCCCAATGAATTTTCTCTATGGTAGGTGCAGTAGGAACCGTAACATGAATAGAAAATATGAAGAATATCAGCATCTTCAATGCCATCTGCATCAGCTTCAATACCTGTATTTGCAGGTGTAATAGGACGTTTTTCAACACCCTACACAATGTTCCACGTCCTTTTGGTAATTGGTACCGTCCAACTTATCCTCAACAGCCAACATACGGAATACATCACTACTTTCAGCCATGGCCACTGACTAAAATACCCTGATGCAAAAAAATGGTTGTATCTAAAAAAGTTGAACAAAACTACCTAACGAGTTCTGCTAGACCTATAGTAGACTTTGAGACACTTATACTGGTGAATCAAAACATGTATATACCTTTGGCAAAAAGACAAAATAGCCTACACAAGCACTATGATAGTGCATTTGGAGACTAAAACAAGCTCAGATTGTGATTTCGGACCACAGAGTGAAGCCGTTTTGATCTCTTAATCAGCTTGAGTATGCTCACCAAATTTCATGCAATTTTGAGATTGTGACAGGAGGGGTGTCGACGACGCCCTAGATGAAGCGGCGACCTACTCTGATACCAATTGTTGGAGTTAGACGTCTACAGAAGCACGCAAACAAAACAAGGAAGAAGAAGAAGCTTGGAGCACAACACACAATACTAAATGTATTACCACTAGAATGTACAAAGATAAGTAACCCGTTAGGGCTATAGGAATATATGCAAGCCAGGGGAAAAAAACCTCCTAAAGAGGGAAAAATGTGCCCCAGCGGTCCTAGTGTGTTCACACACATCACAACCTAAATATATCAACATTAGTTAAAGGAGCAAACGAGTTGAGTACCTTGTATAGAGTTAAGCTTGTTGCCACACAAATAGCATGATGAAGAATCAACGAAGCAAAAATGAATCCTTTGAAAGAGTAAGAAAGAAACTGAATAACACAAAATTGTACTTCCATTGTTGCTAGCTCCAATTAGTATGCCGCTTTCTATTCAGCTTGTTCGTCAAGAAAATTCAATAAACCGGATGAAAGGATACAAGAGAGATTAGCTTCAAATACTCATGTAGGGAGTTAGAAGACTTGCAATTGAACCTTCTTTGATTAACAATATCACATTTAATTTTGTAGGCCCTAGGCATGAACATTCTTCGGCCCTAGCCGTGGATAAGGAAGCTAGGGGCCGATTCACCAAAACCCTTGATAAGAGTCTTTTCATAGTTGATTTTTGAGCCGCTAGCTTCACAAAATGTGCCAAGCACATCCATAAGTGACTTATACTCAATTGATCATTGTGAATTGTTGCATCCATATCATCTTCATAAGATTGTGGTATCACATCTTCTTGGTTTCAAGGAGGAAAAATACCTTTAATATTACCATTGAGGCAATCATCCTATAGGAGCCAACCAAGAGAGTCAATTGACAAAAAATAGACAGTTAGAAGGAAATGCAAAACTTCGATAAAATTAGGGTCAAAACAACAGTCATATAGGGGCTGAAGAATGAAGTTCCATTCAATCTTGTCATGGTCTTTATCAAATTCAATTTTGAAGAAGATAAATTGCTACACTTGATTGCTATCCTACTCCATTCCTTCATATAGCAAAATAATTATATCCATTATGAATCTACCTTGAGTGAATCCTTTATTCTCAATTATTTCAATAGTTTTGATGTATGGGCTAGAGAAGCACTTGGGAATTATCTTGTAGATGGTATTAAGATAGGTAACAAGCCTCTAGTTCTTGGGAGAACTTATGTCACCTTTCTTATAAATAATCTTGATGAAAACTTGATTAATAAATGCTGAAAGTTTTTTCTTGGAGAAGTAATCTTTTTAAATACCCAAAATGAGAGGATCCAAATTGGTAGATAAGGTTTGAAAAATTTCACTACAGTTCCATCAACACAAGGAGTCGTCTTTTTTTTCAGAGAATGAATGGTGTTTGTTATCTCATGGAGTTCAAGAGGCCTTTCAAACTATTTCTCACGATCAACATTAATCATTTTTTCCTTTCCTTTGCAATCTCTGAGCAAGCTTTCCAATGATCACTAGTGTTTACAGAGTTGGAGGGAAAAATATCCTTGAAGGAAGTTTCCAATAGGTGCCTTTAACCTTTTCTCTATGGTGGCAGACATGTTATTCCAATAAAGGTTGAGTATGAAATCTTTAGTCTTTTTCTTCTTGAGGAGATGAAACATAGAGTTAGATGGTTTTCCAAAGTCTTCATCCCAGAAGACTCTAGAGTTGTGGCCAACATTTGTGGCCTCAATGTATTCAAATATTCTAATTCTATTCATGAGGGTGATCACCTCTTCTAGGTGCCCTTCTTGGATAGCCTTCTCCCAAGCCACACATGTGAAATGAAGTTTCTTCTCTGTAATCCCTTATTCTTTTATTGACTGCTTTAAGCTACACTTGAGTTTTTTGGACAAACTCAAACCATTTTTGCATAGCCAAGAAAGAGAAGTTACTTTTTGAGTCTAGAATTAAATTGGTATTCTCTTCCACACTATTGAATAGGAGAAGATGACTTCCAATGTGAAACCGTTTCCATCTATGAGATTGGGCATGAGCTTTGAAGATACTAGAGATGGGAATATGATCAGAAATATATGTTAAGGGATCTATCTTGACCGAATATTCTCACACCAAAGACATGGTGTGTACCTAAGTCATGAATCCTTAGGGACTTGTGTCGATGAGACTAAATCTCAATCAACCCACAAGTGCATACAGTGGTGGATCGATACACGTTTAATTATCAATCTGAGGAACCACATGAACCAAGTGTATGAGGTGTCACGAGGAAGGAGATAAGGAAGAGAGCTCACACACACACTCTCACTCTCAAGAAGAAGCACACACACACAGATTGAGGCAAGGAAGAATGATCTTCTTCTTCTTCTATTACATAAAAAGGAATGTACAAGAATGACCTAAACACAAAAATACAACAAGTGCAATATATAAAGATCAGTACGTAAGGAAAAACCTAATTTCCACGAATGCGTGAGCTGGCAAGGAACAAATGTGCCATCACTCTCGGTAGATAAATCTAATAAAGCTCAATGAAGTATCCCTGACATATACCCGTGTGACCACTATACATGTCTGAGAAACAAAAAAATGGTACGTGTCATCCTGGATCATCACATGTTGAGGTGATATCTCAACACTCCCCCTCAAGCTCAATACCATATCCTGTAATCCAAGCATCTCCCAAAACTTCTTCAACTTCTCAGCTCCAAGTGCTTTGGTGAAAATATCAGCAACCTACTCATCTGTTCTCACATAAACAAGATCAATATCACCTGCTAATACCTTCTCTTTGATGAAGGGATAATGTACCTCAATATGCTTTGTTCTAGCATGGAAAACAAGATTCCGTGCTAACTGTATGCTGCTAAGATTATCACAATAAATAGTGATAGGTTTTCCCACTTCCACACCTAAATCTGCAAGTAGCATTTCTACCATGATGCCTCACATACTGCCATTGCAGCACCTCTATACTCAGCCTCTGTACTCGACAAAGCAACAGTGGGTTGCTTCTTGCTGCTCCATGTAACAGCTGCACTCCCAAGTGAGAATAGAAAGCCACTAGTAGATCTTCTATCTAGAATGCTACCAGCCCAATCAACATCGGTGCATCCATAAACCTGCAAATCTAGACCAGCCTCATAAAACAATGCATAATCCAAAGTAGCACTCACATAACGTAGAGTGCACCTCAGAGCATCCAAATGTGGCTTCCTGGGAACCTGCATAAACTGACTTTCAAGTCCAACAATATAACTTAGATCAGGCCTTGTAATTGTGAGATATATAAGACTTCCCACAATTTTCCTGTACATAGTAGCATTTTCCAATGCTTCACCTGATGTAGTGTCCAACTTCAAATTCTGATCTAATGGCATAGAAATTGGCTTACAATTAGCCATACCATACTTTTGCATCATATTCAAGGCATATTGCCTTTGTGACATCCATATACCTGTTCCTATATGTATAAACTCGATGCCCAAGAAATAGCGCAACACACAAAGATCTTTCATGTCAAATTCATGCATAAGAAGTTTCTTTACCTCTTTGATGCTTCCTTCATTATCGCCACCTACAATCAGGTCATCAACATAAATAGCCACAATAGTGATGCCATCATCAGCCTTCCGTGCATATAGTGACTGATCTGCATCACACATAGAAAACCCAATGTTGGTTAAGTAATCAGCAATCCTTGCATGCCATGCACAAGGGGCTTGCTTCAGCCCATATAAAGTCCATCCTGTATCATCATGTAGGAAAGCATTCTTCACATCCATTTGATGCAAAGTCCATCCTTTTGCTGTAGCTAATGCAACAAGTGTTTTGACAGTAGACATTTTAGCTACAGGATTGAATGTTTCCTCATAATCAATGCCATATGTCTGTGCATCTCCTTTAGCTATCAATCGTGCTTTATACCTGCTTATGCTACCATCAACATTATGCTTTACCTTGTAAACTCATTTGTAGCCTATGGGTTTCTTTCCTTGTGGCAATGGAACTAGCTTCCATGTATCATTTCCATATAGTGCAGCCATCTCCTCATCCATAGCTTTTTCCCAATCTGCATTACCAATTGCATCTTCAAAACAAGAAGGTTCAACATCTTGTATTACCTTTGTCATGTAGGGACACTCGCGAGCCATGTAACTATCATATGTCAATCGTTGCACTGAATTACGCATCCTCCCAGATCTTCTTGGTCCTGGGTCACTTCTCCTTGTATCATCTGCATGTGCCCTTCTTACTCCTGGAGTCTTCACAGAGGGGCAATCCAAGTTCCTCATCAAGACTCTTTTCTGAACCACTTAAATCTCCATCAACATCTTCAAAACCTGCACATGTTTTACTACCAACAGAAAGCTTTTCTTTACCTTTCTTGGATGTATTTGATGAATTTGCTGGATTGAAATTTCCACACAATCTTCCACTCCATGGATTTGAGTTGGAACTATTGCTTGGTAATGCATCCGGTCCACTCAAAACTTGAGTTTCTGCACTTGATTTTTCAGCATTTTCTTTGTCATTTGGTTCAAGATTCAGTCCTTCTTTGGCATCTGCATAAATTCCCTATCTGCTTTTCCACCATAGCTTTAAAATTCTGGAAGTGAGTGAACACCTCACTCTTCTCTTTCATGAAATATACCCATGCTTTGCGTGTATGGTCATCGATGAAAGTAACATAAAACCTACAACCGCCCATAGATGTGGTCTTTGTTGGACCCCAAACATCTGTATGTACTACTTCTAGTATATTCTCACTAACATGCTTGTCATGTGGAAATGATGCTCTTGACTGTTTACCAAATTGACATGCTGCACATACCTTTTGCATTTCTGCAACTTTGAAATTTGGTAGTGCATGGACAATCTCCTTTGACTGCATCAATTTCAGCCTTTGCAAGTTTTCATGTCCAATCCGTTTGTGCCAAATCTCTATATCTGCAATAACTCCTGCACCTTTTGCAAACATGGCTGCATTCATTTTAGGAATCTTCACATTTAAGGTGAACATCCTACCCACTTTGTTTCCTTTGGCAACCAATCGTCCATCCTGCTTGTACTCTTCTACATATAATCCATCAGCATTGAACCTGACTTGTAATCCCTGGTCAACCATTTGTCCAACAGAAACCAGATTCTTTGTTATATTTGGAACATGTAGTACATCAGCAAGATGTTTTACCTTTCCATCCTCCATTGATAGTGCTATGTTTCCTGTATGCTCAATAGGATGTGATGTGTCATCACCTGTTTCAACATATCCAAGAACTGGCAATTTCTGCAAAGTACTAAACCATTCCGCATGACTGGTCATGTGATTTGAAGCACCTGAATCAACATACCAGACATTATCATTCGATTTTGAAACAGCAGCAGATATCGTATTCATCATGTGATGTTGAACCATGAACAACTTCTCAGAATCATCTATACTTGTGGATGCATAGTTGTCTTGTTGCCTTCTGTAACTTTGATTTTTCAACCTGCAATCACGTTCAAAGTGTCCAGGTTTACCACAATTCCAACACCCTTTACTATCATGAGGAAGATTCAACAACAATGGTTACAACAAAAACAATTACCAAGCAGGATACAGAGAAAGAAGAGACTACAACAACTACGTAGATGATCAAACTCAAGAGGACTCATTACTTCTGATGAATATGACCATGAAGCAAGGTAAAGCAGATGAACATATATTCTATATAGACTCAGGTTGCTCAAATGATGTAGCAAGAAATGTAGCTCTACTCTCATACTTGGAGGATCCAAGGAATAAAGATGAAGTCCTATCCACTCTTCGCTACATATACTGTTGGTACAAATGCCAAGCCTTCACATTTGGATAGGCTTTGAAAGGTTTTTGTGCAAACATTGGAGGAACCACATGAACCATTGCTTATGAGTTTTATCTTTAAGCCTTTGTAAACGTCATTTGACTTGAAAGAATCTTGTAAATCCACTAAACTTGTGGAGTTAGATAGAATGAAAAGTCACGACTTTACTTAGAGAGAATATCTCCTAGATTAAGGGATCACTTTTAGTGAGATCCAAATTTGAATTCAAATTCAAATTTGAAGGAAGCATCTATAAAAAGACTTTGAAATCTCACTACCATGTAACTCCCTTTTGTGAGCCATTCATTGATCATTGAGAGAGGTTGAGTAGCACACTTCATTGCTCGCTCACCTCATTATCATTTAGCATTATTTCGTTGCCAATGATCTTGTAAAATCATGTTCCATAATACATATACATCATTAAATATCTCTGTTGATTTCTCTGCCATTGTCACTCAAAATAGTGTACTTGTCTTGCTCATATCTCACTGATCTCTCAATCATTTTCAATTATCTATAGCTTCTTGGAACGAGCTCAAAGTCTACTACAAGCTATCAAACGTTGAAGAAGTTTCATTTCGCCAATTGGGAGAAAATTGTCTTGAAGTGTTCACTAGTCATTCTCTGCAGAGTTCCTAAAAAGTTGGGGGTAAGCTTCTACTTGCTAAAGTTATTGCTCTGAGTATAGTCTATCATTTTAAGTGATTACACTTGGAATCATTATCTCCCTAAGCTAATTAGATACCCTCAGAAGGAATTTTTCTAAATCTACTGTACTGTGAGTACTGAGCTAAATTTCTAGCAAGTATCAAGACCAAAATAACAAGTTTTTGGTCATAAGCTAGTTGCAAACTTATCTGTTTTGATCAAATTGGTTGAAGTATCATATCCAAAGCACATAGGTACTTATTTAGTTTCATTGGAAAGCTAAAGCGGCCTACATCACAACTCTGAAGAAAAAGAGGGAAGGTACAAAGCAGGGATTAGTAGTACCAACTCATTTCTTGAGGTGTCCATCCATCTTTCCCAATAGTGGTATCAGAGCAACTTGAGGTAAAATGGGAGATGGATTCCCTTCTTTTATTGATAAATTGGACAAGAAAAACTACCAAGCATGGTCCTTGAGGATAAAGACATACTTACAAGGAAGGGGTCTCTACAAGAGAGGATATTGAAAGACTCAACTCATGGTGTGCCAAAGATGCATTAGTAAGGTCATATCTTCTTAACTCTATCTCTGACTTCCTTCTTCCACATATTAGGAACTGTAAAATGTCCCAAGAGACTTGGGATACATTGTCTTCATACTTTTCTTCCAATACAAGATCCAGGAAGAACCAATTGTGGATTGAGTTCACTACTCAAAGGAAGCAATCCAAGAAAAGTGTTTTAGAATATGTGACCAAAGTCAAGGATGTGGTTGACCAATTGGCAAGCATAGGAGAGGAGATTGAAGAAGAGCAAATAGTGAGGCAAGTAATCAATGGTATCAAGGTAGATGACAAATGGGAAAGCTTCACAATTGCCATGGACTTGTACATGGACATGTAGATTCCAGATCTTACCACACTCATGGGGCAACTCTTTACCCATGAAGCCAAGCTCAACAAAAATGGAGGTTCATCAAGAGGTAACAACTCTTTTTCCCTATACACAGATAAAGGCATCTAAAGAGAAAGGGAAAATCAAAAAGATAGAAGATAAGGTTACTAGTTCTCAAGCCAATTATGCAGGAAGAGGTAGGAACTCAAGAGGTAGGGGCAGAGGAGGTAAGCAAGGTAGCAGGAGACCTTTCAACTCTTCCCCATGCAATATTTGTGGTTTTTCAAATCACACCACAGATGAGTGTTATAGGAACTTCAAGAATCAGAGAGATAGAGGTTTCCAAAGAGGTGGCTACACACATTCAAGAGGAAGATTCAATCATATTCAAAGCTACAACAACAATTACAACAACAATTACAAAAATAAATACCAAGGAGGCTACAAATTAAGAAAAGACCACACAATTACACAGAGGATCAAGAGGATTCCCTTCTGATTATGAGCATGACTTCAAAGCAAGGTATGAATGATAAACACCTCTTCTATATTGACTTAGGATGTTCAAACCATGTGGTAGGCAATGTAGCTCTTCTCTCTGACCTTGAGGAACCCAAGGGAAAGCACAAAATACAAACAGGTGCTGACACCAAGCATTCAGTGGTCAAGGTAGGAAATGTTAAAACCTCTGATGGAAATAGAAACCTATTGAACAGGGTTCTTCATGTACCTACAATCACCAAGAATTTGATGAGTGTTGGAAAAATTGTGGAAAAGGGTTTGCAGGTTAGGTGCAAAATGGGGTAGCAGAGAGGAGAAATAGGTTGATTGTTGAAACAGCTAGGTCAATGCTTAATGAGAAAAAATTACATAATTATTTGTGGGTAGAGAGTGTGTCTACTACCACTTATCTTGTCAATAGGTTGCCATCCAAATCACTTGATGGGATGACCCCATATGAAGCATGGCATGGTAGAAAGCCATCACTTGATCATTGCAGGATCTTTGGATGTGTTTCTTATGTGCATATCCCATCTCAAATTAGAGGTAAGCTAGACCCTAAGGCAGAGAAGTGCATCTTCATAGGATATGAATTTAAATAAAAAAGGATATAGGCTTTATAATCCATCCAACAAAGGGTTTATGGTCAGTAGAGATGTTGTGTTTGATGAGAATGATTCTTGGTTTGAAAGTGAATGCAAGAAGGTTAAGTTGCCATATGAATTGGAAGAGGAGTTTCCAAATCTCACCAAGGAGGAACCAAGCCAAATTGAAGATATCAAATCAGATGATGAGGACGTCATCAACCTAGAAGAATTCAAGGCATGGAAATCAAAGGGCAAGGCCAAAATGAAAAGGTTGGAAGACATACCTGAATCATCCAACCAAGCAGTTAGAAGATCACAAAGGGAGATCAAGAAGCCAATTAGACATGGGTATGAAACTTCTTTAGTTAGTAAGCATTCCATTTATCTTGCTAAAGATTTACCACTTGAAGAGCCTTCATCATATGAAGAGGCAAAGACCAAGGCAGAATGGAAGGAAGCTATGGATGAAGAAATAGAAGCACTCAAGGAGAATGATACTTGGGAGCTAGTGCCAAAGAAGAAATCTATGAAGGCAATTTGTTCTAGATGGATTTACAAAATCAAGAGAAATTCAGATGGATCAATAAACATGTATAAAGCTAGACTTGTGACTAAGGGTTTTGCACAAAACCAAAGAGTTGATTATGAAGAGACTTTCTCACCTGTGGCCAAAATTCCAACCATCAGGGTATTGGTAAGTGTGGTTGCATCAAGGAATTGGAATATGTACCAATTGGATGTAAAAAATGTTTTTCTTAATGGCTGGATTTCAGAGGAGGTTTTCATGGCTCAACCTCCTAGCTATGAAGATCCAAGCAAGGTAAATTATGTGTGCAAACTGAACAAAGCTCTTTATGGATTGAAGCATGCACCTAGGGCATGGAATCATAGGTTAACTACCTATCTTCAAGGATTCATCATGAGAAAAGCAGATACTTCTCTGTTTGTCAAGAGAAGTAATTCAGAGGTGATATACTTATGTGTGTATGTTAATGATATCATACTTATAGGTAGTGATGCCAATGGCATCAAACACATCAAGAATCAAATGATGCAGGAGTGTTTTAAGTCAATTCATGCATAAACCTAGAGCACCTCACTTGGAAGCTGCCAAAAGGATTTTGAAGTATATCAAGGGTACTCAAAATCAAGGATTATACTTTCCATATACTTCATATTTGGACATCAAACTTTACTCAGATGCAGATTGGGTAGGTTGTAAGGATGACAGGAGGAGTACCTGAGGTTATCTTTCTTTTGCAGGTGATAAGCCCATTTCATGTTCTTCCAAGAAGCAACCTACTGTTGCTTTGGCTTCAACAAAGGCAAAATATAGAGGATTAGCCAATGCTACACAAGAAGAAATATGGATCAGATTGCTATTTTCAGATTTGGGACTACATTCTAACTCACCTATGATCTTTGGTGACAATACTAGTTCTTTACATTGAGGATAAATATAACTTCCATCACCACCAGTACCGTCTTGATTGACAATCAAATTGCATTGGTAATTGAAAAGAACCTTTCTTGCAAAAAGCATATTGGGATGCAACATCATTATGTTAGGAAGAGACTCTCTGTAAAAGAAATCCATTTAGCTTATGTGCCCACATAAAATAACCTTGAAAACCTTTTCGCAATAGCTTTATCTCATGGTAACTTTAAAGCTTTCCACAAAGCTTTGGGCTTATTCCTGTTTGTGGATTGAACTCAATTTACATAATTTGCATGTCCTTATACATGAATTTCAGCTCTTTGTTGATGATCACTCCCATGGGGGATTTGTTAGTAGAATTTGGTATTGATGTGCAAAAGCGTTCAAGAGGTTGAGACACTTTTTTTCATCCTCATGTTGTTTTTGTCCATTCTTGTTCCCCAAATGTCAATGCAATACATGGAGAAACTACTTCAAATGATCATAAGTAGGATTTGTATAATCTAATCCCAATATGTAAGAATCATAAAAAACTAAAAGAATCATTTCATTTTTGTGCAAGAAATCATTGTTTGGAAAATTGTAATTTCCTTAGAGAAATTGTGATTGCCCTAAGGAAATCGTGGTTGCTCATATAGGTACATGAAAGATCATATTTTTTGGGAAATAGTCATGCTTTGAGAGTCGGCATCATACCCATGACATTGTGATTGTCTTTGGGAAATCAAATAGACATCACTCAAGAAAATCATCTCAAGTTTCATAGAAAATTGCAATTGCCCATGGCACATCACGATAGCTCTTGGAAAATTGTGTTTTTGGAAATCACAATTACCCTCGAGAAATCATGATCATCAATGTTTATGGCTAGGAAAATCACAATTGCTTTGTAGATATTGAGATTGCCCAAGGAAAATTATGATTTTGGCTAGAAATCATAAATTTTGGGTAATCATGTTCTTACTTGGAATTTCTTCAAAAAGATCGCATATTTGTGATCCTTGCCATGTTCTATAGGGTTGTGATCGAATTGTGCATTTTTTGGTTGAGACATGAGAAATCCATCCTAAGCCAAATTCTTAGCATCGAGTTGATTCCGAATAATTCAAAACCCAAAGAAGTCCATCTTGTTGTTGGATCAAATATGGCTTCCTAGACATTTTTCTCTCGTGATAATTCAAGAGATGAAAAATCACAATATTTTCCACATATATAGATAGGAATGGACAAGAATATCAAAGGATGATTGAGAAGGATAGATCCAAATACACTTACCTATGACAAGAAATATTTCCAATGTCAGAGTCCCTTCAAGAAAAGACTCCAAGATCAGCATGAACACGTATAGAGTTTTGAAAGGACTACCAAGAGAAGTCATGTCAAATGGGGAAGACTCTTGTATCCAGTGGATAAAGATCAAGAGAAGTAAATCCAAATCCTCAAATCTGGCCTTAGATGAAGCTGAAAACTCTTAATCCCCAAGTTAGACAAAATGATTTCTTTCAAATTCAATGACCACAAGACTTTGGATGAAGGTTTCGATCCTTATGATCATGTGGTTGAGTTCGAACAAGCTCTCAAAATGAAGCAAGTAAATAATTTCTTCACTCAATATGAAGCCTTTGGGCTCATCTTGTTTAGAACAAATTTGATATTGGTTCCAACCATTCAATAGAAAAGTCTTTTGAGATGTTGGACATTTCCTTGATGAGTTATTAGTGAGTTTTCAAATAAAGGACTCCAACATGACACCTCTTTTGATCCATAGCTTCAAGCAGAGTAGTCATAAGATGCTTCGACTTGCCACTCAAAGGTTCAA
The DNA here is from genome assembly GCA_020310875.1 of Ceratopteris richardii. NCBI lineage: Eukaryota > Viridiplantae > Streptophyta > Polypodiopsida > Polypodiales > Pteridaceae > Ceratopteris > Ceratopteris richardii. Next base: position 80,856,681 of record CM035443.1, read on the forward strand.
ACAATATGTAGGCTGATGTCCAGAGAGAAAGAGAGCTCCCCTCTCAAGAAAAAATGATCTCACTTTTCTTGGATAAATTAATCTATGCCAAGTGATTAAAGAATCTTTACGCATTTCTAAAGGAGTGCCATGCCTTGTAAGATAAATTGGCAAAAGATCTTAAGCTCTCTCTGATTCAGACATAGTGTGATTATTCATCCACAAGTGGACGACACATGCCCTCCATCAAGGAATTGATAGAGATAATAACCAAGAACATTTGTATCATACCTTCTTAACTCAATGTTTTGCTGTTTTTCCTACTATGATAATTATAAATATCTTCATACATGTTTTATGGCCTCACATGCCATTCTTCATCAAAACTTATAGTTTTTCCATCTATATGGTCCACCCAAGCTCTTGAAAGTGACACTAGCTTGCATGCATCTCATATTCTTAGACGCACACAAGATTTTGGTGGGGCATCTAAATCCACACTCTAGAAAAACTTTTCAATTGGTTCTATCAAATACTCTTACAAACATTATGATCGAACAAGAACAAAAAAGCATCAATATTACAAATACCCTTAAATCTTCATAGACATTGAATCGAAGAGACAAATATACATTGAATCGAGCAGCATGGAACATAATAGACAGTGAAGGGCTACAAAGAATTTTTAGAAATAAAAGAGGGCAATGGTAGGGATGTGGAGTGCCTCCAAGTTTTTAGATTCTATATTGATTTTATCTTTGATTTCGAGCATCATACCACTTGATTGTTATGATGCATTCATCAACCTTGCATATCCTCTCATCAATGAGTTATTCTAGGTCTTTCTCTTGTGAGAACCTATCCTCACTCAATTGTTTGAGGAGCCTTCTCTTTTGCCAACCTCTCATCCTTCTTTTGTGCAAATCACTCAATAAGCTTCTAGATGTAGCTCTCCTTGATGAGGTGTTCCAAGTCCTCCTCTTGGTAAAACCTCCCCTCAATGAGACAAAATTAAGGGTCCTTCTACACACCTCTCCTCGATCTTTCAAGTCCTCCTTCATGAATCTCCACTCAATGACACATTTTAGGTCCTCTTTTGTGAATCTCTCCTCGATGAGATGTTCTTAGTCCTTATCCTACTTGAACCTCCTCTTTATGAGATGTTCCAAGTCCTTCTTCTGCATGAACCTCCCCTCGATGAGGTGCTCCAAGTCCTTGTGTTGCATGAGCCTTTTATCCTCTTTGAATTGTTCAAAGCTGCTCTTGTTGCCCCTGCCTTCCATGTAATAAAGTAAGTCTATGATCTAAGGGTTATCGTCAATTCAGATATATATGAAATTGGACAGTGTTTGATCACCCATGTGTATGACCAAAGATATGGAGTCTAGACTTACTAGGGGCTCATGTGCTCTTGTAAACAAGTGATCCACTTAGCTTAGTGGTTAAGTCTCAACAGTGTGAACGAGTAGGTCTTGGGTTCAATCCCCATGGGATACATGGGGAGAGTATTTTGCCCAAAGAGATCTAGAGCCTTCTAGAAGTATCCACTTGAGTTAACTCGAGTTAACTGGGACACTTGGCGCACATGCAGTTACATGGCTGACACATGGGTGCTTAGAATCCACCTACCCAAGAAGGCAGTCCCTTGGAAAGATCTATATATAGAGGCATATGATTGGGAGGAGAGTCATCTCACTAGCACGTGGTGGTCGTAATTCTTAGTTTCTTGCATTGGTATTTGATTTTGAAAAAGATCCTTTCGGAATAGATTGACTAAGTGTCACTCTAGCATAATGGTAAGTATCAACGTGAGGAGCTTTACCTCATAAATGTCAATCCACGGAGGCGTGAAGACTAGTATGAAGACTATGAGCCAGTGATGGCACAAGTGCATGAGTGAAAGCATACAAGCATGCACACACATACACACACATGTGCACAAGGTAAGAGCAAAGAGTGGAACAATGGAAAGCTTCGATTACAAAAGAAATTTCTTACAAAGCTCAAATCTACAACAAGCTAACCTCAAAAATGAGCTCTCCAGCCCTTTTTATAGTTTTTTGAGTGGTCTTGGCCTTGTCCAGACCTAGTGTCTAGCCTAGTTAAAAATTAGGTTTCAAGGCTTATTTGTGGGCTCAAACAGAGTCTAAAAATTACGAAAATTAGTAGGATGATAGTTCTAATACTCCTCAAGCTCGAGGACTCCTCGGCTTGAACAAAATGGAGTTAAAAAATGGAAAATGGTATTTACAATGGTTTTTAGTGATAAAAATCACTATTTTTATAGGGATTTCTTCTAAAAATTTGACATGTGCTTCTTGGAGCTCCCTACATGCTCCTTCTTCTTGTGTGTCCACTTCCTTGATGTGCTTCTATGCTTGTGCTTTGACCTTGCTTGTCAACACTCCCCCAGTCTAGAGTCTGTCATCTCTGACAGACCCTTGTTGTAGTGGTTGTTCCATGTAGTACTTTGAGAGGTAGAGTTCCTCATGTCTCCACCAGAGCGATCTGTCATCCACTTGTAGCGGGGTCGCTTGTCCCATTCTTCATGTTTAGTCCCTCTATATATACTTCTTCCTTGATTCTAGCATGAGAGTGTATTGTTGAGCTTTCAAAAATTGTGAGCTACTCAAAAGAGGTTATCACAGTTGATTGTGAATAGCTCTTGGTGGTGGATTGCTTCCTTGCTCTTGCTATTGTCACCTTGATGTCCTCTGGTTGTCAATGATGGCTTCCCGTAGTGAAAGGTCCGTCGATCTTCATCTCTTCGTGTTGTACTTCCATCATGGTGTTTGACTATTGGCTTGTCGTTTTTGTTGAGGGATGTCCTTGCTGATGGTTCACTAATGAGCTTCTTCAAGCACACAATCTTGTTCAGTTCTTTTATTTTAGATCTACTTTATGCCTGTAACTACTTTACTCTTGAAGGCTCTTTGTCTATTTGATATATCGATTGTCTTATATTGTTTTGCTTGCTTCTGAGGTTGAACTACTGTGGATGATTTACTCTTCGAAAAAGAAGGAGGGTCTACGATCCTTTGCGACTGTCCTTCCATGATTGAGTCCTTCTGGATCATAGAGCTTTTGACACATACAACATCTTGTTCTTGAAGATTATTCTTGGAAGAACTAAGAGAGTGTGTGGTGCCATGACCTGTGAGCATGCAATTCTCTAATTCTAATGTAATCCATCGTTCATGTACCCAAACTTGAAGAAGTTCACTTCTGAGGTTCAATTTGATTGCATGGTCATAAATCCAATCTTGACCCAAGACAAGTGGCTCTGTAAGGTCCTCATCGTGACACACTAACATTTTGACTTTCATTGGAACATCCTGAAGGTAGATGGGAAGTTCCACTTCACTCAAACAAGGGGTTTCCACACCTCCCAAACCTATGAGATAGGCTTCTATGGGCTTGGTGTTCAATTGTAGGCCTTGGTAGTATGAAAGTCTATCTGCACTAGTTGCTGAACCTAAGTCAACCAAGGCTCTCACAGTCCTTACACTCTTTCCTCGTCTTACCTCCACAGTCACAAAGGGGTGTCAATCAATTGTTTGAGAAGTAGTTATGCCCGATTCTTGGCACATGTCTATATGATATTTTGGGGCTTTTGGGTTGACATCTAGGCCTAATCACCTTAACTTATTTTGCCTAATGCACTCTCTAGCCTCTACCTATGCTTCTTCTCTAACCATTAACTCCTCTTCTTTTCACTTCTTAGCAGTGCTAAGTCTCATTACCATATCCTCTGTAAGAGGTTCTTGATATAGCTTGACTCGGCATCCACTAATATAATTTAGCAAGATGTCACCTTCCAGAGTGGCCAATTGAACTGCACCACTAGTGGAAATTCTATTAATGATCATGGGTCCATATCCTCATTTCTCCAATTTGTGGGCATGCTGCTTTAGTGTATAAACCAACACTAGATCTCCTTCTTGTCACGAGGAAGGAGATAAGGAAGAGAGCTCACACACACACTCTCACTCTCAAGGAGAAGCACACACACAAATTGAGACAGGGAAGAATGATCTTCTTCCTCTTCTTCTTCTATTACATAAAAGGAATGTACAAGAATGACCTAAAAAGAAGAATACAACAAGTGCAATATATAAAGACCAGTACATAAGGAAAAACCTAATGTCCGCGAATGAGTGAGCTGGCAAGAAACAAATGCGCCATCACTCTCGGTAGATGAATCTAATAAAGCTCAATGAAGTATCCCTGACATATACCGGCGTGACCACTATACATGTCAGAGAAACGAAAAACTGGTACGTGTCATCCTGGATCATCACATGTTGAGCTTGATATCTCAACACTCCCCCTCAAGCTCAACGCCATATCCTGTAATCCAAGCATCTTCCAAAACTTCTTCAACTTCTCAGCTCCAAGTGCTTTGGTGAAAATATCAGCAACCTGCTCGTCTGTTCTCACATAAACAAGATCAATATCACCTCCTAATACCTTCTCTCTGATGAAGTGATAATGTACCTCAATATGCTTTGTTCTAGCATGGAAAACAGGGTTCCGTGCTAACTATATGCTGCTAAGATTATCACAATAGATAGTGATAGGCTTTTGCACTTACACACCTAAATCTGCAAGTAACATCTCCAGCCATGATGCCTCACATGCTGCCATTGCAACACCTCTATACTCAGCCTCTGTACTTGACAAAGCAACTGTGGGTTGCTTCTTACTGCTCCATGTAATAGCTGCACCTCCAAGTGAGAAAAGAAAGCCACTAGTAGATCTTCTATCTAGAGTACTACCAGCCCAATCTGCATCTGCATCGGTGTATCCATGAACCTGCAAATCTACACCAGCTTCATAAAACAATGCATAATCCAAAGTAGCACTCACATAACATAGAGTGCGCCTCAGAGCATCCAAATGTGGCTTCCTGGGAACCTGCATAAACTGACTTTCAAGTCCAACAGTGTAGCTTAAATCAGGCCTTGTAATTGTAAGATATATAAGACTTCCCACAATTTTCCTGTACATAGTAGCATTTTCCAATGCTTCACCTGATGTAGTATCCAATTTCAAATTCTGATCTAAAGGCATAGAAATTGGCTTACAATTAGCCATACCATACTTTTGCAGCATATTCAAGGCATATTGCCTTTACGACATCCATATACCTGTTTCTGTGTGTATAAACTCAATGCCCAAGAAATAGCATAGCACACCAAGATCTTTCATGTCGAATTCCTGCATAAGAAGTTTCTTTACCTCTTTGATGCTTTCTTCATTATCACCACCTACAAACATAAATAGCCACAATAGTGATGCCATCATCAGCCTTCCTTGCATATAGTGAGTGATCTGCATCACACATAGAAAACCCAATGATGGTTAAGTAATCAACAATCCTTGCATGCCATGCACGCGGAGCTTGCTTCAGCCCATACAAAGCCTTTTGCAACCTGCAAACATATTCTGGATGCTTTGAATCTTCATATCCTTGTGGCTGGTCCATATATACTTCTTCCTGTAACTCACTATGTAGGAAAGCATTCTTCACATCCATCTGATGCAAAGTCCATCCTTTTGCTGTAGCTAATGCAACAAGTGTCCTAACAGTACACATTTTAGCTACAGGGCTGAATGTTTCCTCATAATCAATGCCATATGTCTGTGCATATCCTTTAGCTACCAATCGTGCTTTATACTCGCTTATGCTACCATCAGCATTATGCTTTACCTTGTAAACCCATTTACAGCCTATGGGTTTCTTTCCTTGCGGCAATGGAACCAGCTTCCATGTATCATTTCCATAAAGTGCAGCCATCTCCTCATCCATAGCTTTTTCCCAATCTGCTTTACCAATTGCATCTTCAAAACAAGAAGGTTCAGCATCTTGTATTACCTTTGTCATGTAGGCACAATGGCGAGCCATGTAACTATCATATGTCAATCGTTGCACTGAATTACGCATCCTCCCAGATCTTCTTGGTCTTGGGTCACTTCTCCTTGTATCATCTGCATGTGCCCTTCTTACTCCTGGAGTCTTCACAGAGGGCAATCCAAGTTCCTCATCAAGACTCTTTTCTGAACTGCTTGAATCTCCATCAACATCTTCAAAACCTGCACATGTTTTATGACCAGCAGAAAGCTTTTCTTTACCTTTCTTGGATGTATTTGATGAATTTGCTGGACTGAAATTCCCACGTAATCTTCCACTCCATGGATTTGAGTTAGAACTATTGCTTGGTGATGCATCTGGTCCACTCAAAACCTGAGATTCTACACTTGATTTTTCAGCATTTTCTTTGTCATTTGGTTCAAGACTAAGTCCTTCTTTGGCATCTGTATAGAAGCTTGACATTTCATCAAATACCACATCTTTGCTCACCTTTACCTGTCGTGTGAGTGGGTTATAACATTTATATCCCTTTTGCTCAAGGGAGTATCCAATGAAGACACACTTTTCTGCTTTTGGATCAAGCTTCGTCCTCAATTCATCTGGGACATGTACATATGCAATACAGCCAAAAACTTTCAGATGTGATAAGTTTGGCTTTTTACCTGTAAACTTCTCTTCAGGTGTAACTTGATGTACAGCAGCAGTCGAAGTTCTGTTCATGATGTATACAACAGTATGCAGAGCTTCTTCCCAATAACAATGAGGCATATTCTTCTCAGCCATTAAGGCTCTTGCTATTTCTGCAATATGTATGTTTTTGCGTTCAGCAACACCACTCTGTTGTGGTGTGTACCTGCATGAAAACTGATGCCGAATTCCATGATTTTTTAGAAAACTGCTGAACTCATTTGACATATATTCACCTCCTCCATCAGATCTTAATGTCTGAATATACTTCCCTGTCTGCTTTTCACCATAACTTTAAAATTCTGGAAGTGAGTAAACACCTCCCTCTTCTCTTTCATGAAATATACCCATACTTTGCGTGTATGGTCATCAATGAAAGTAACATAAAACCTGCAACCACCCATAGATGTGGTCTTTGTTGGATCCCAAACATCTGTATGTACTACTTCTAGTACATTCTCACTAACATGCTTGTCATGTGGAAATGATGCTCTTGACTGTTTACCAAATTGACATGCTGCACATACCTTTTGCATTTCTGCAACTTTGAAATTTGGTAGTCCATGGACAATCTCCTTTGACTGCATCAATTTTAGCCTTTGCAAGTTTACATGTCCAATCCGTTTGTGCCATATCTCTATATCTGCAATAACTCCTGCACCTTTTGCAAACATGGCTGCATTCATTTCAGGAATCTTCACATTTAAGGTGAACATCCTACCAACTTTGTTTCCTTTGGCAACCAATCGTCCATCCTGCTTGTACTCTTCTACATATAATCCATCAGCATTGAACCTGACTTGTAATCCCTGGTCAACCATTTGTCCAACAGAAACCAAATTCTTTGTTATATTTGGAACATGCAGCACATCAGCGAGATGTTTTACCTTTCCGTCCTCCATAGACAATGCTATGTTTCCTGTATGCTCAATAGGATGCGATGTATCATCACCTGTTTCAACATATCCAGGAACTGGCATTTTCTGCAAACTACTAAACCATTCTGCATGACTGTTCATGTGATTTGAAGCACCTGAATCAACATACCAGACATTATCATTCGATTTTGAAATATGAGCAGACATCGTATTCATCATGTGATGTTGAACCATAAACAACTTCTCAGAATCATCTGCACTTGTGGATGCATAGTTGTTTTGCTGCCTTCTGTTATTTTGATTCTTCAACCTGCAATCACGTTCAAAGTGTCCAGGTTTACCACAATTCTAGCATCCTTTACTATCATTACTTGAATCATTTCTTTGGAAATTTTTGCGACCTCTTTGACTCCCCCTGCCTCGAAACTGTCCTCTTCCTCCTACATGATTCTGTTGTTGACCTTGGTCTTGGTTATTGTTTCCTCTTCCACTTCCAAAACCTCTGCCTCTTCCTCTGCCAGAGTAGAATACCTGCTCAGAACTGGGCTTTCCTTGGGAGTTTGAATCCTCACCAAGATTCTTTTCTTCAATAATCAGCATAGATACCAAATCAACAAAATTCGGAATAATTTCCCTGGTCTGTATAGAAGTTCTGAACTGCTTATATGCAGCTCCTAAACCACCAAGGCACACTTCCACCTTATCATCATCATCTACATTCATGCCAATAGATGCAAGTGACTCACATATGCTTTTGATTTTTAGAGTGTAGTCACTTACCGACATGCTCTTTTTCTCCAATGTATGCAGTTCGTTCTTGAGTTTCAACTTCCGTGCCTTTGTATTGGTCTCGTACAAAGTGACCAAACTGTTCCAAGCCTCTTTTGGAGTCTTGGCATCCTGTATGTGTCCAATCATGCTATCCTGTATGCTAATAGATAGCCAATACATTACCTTTCGTGCTCCTTGATTCCATTCCTCATATGCTCTTAACTGTTCTGCAGTACGATTCCTTTCTGGTAACTTCGGAGCATTTTCATTCTCTCCTTCGATGTACTTCCAGTAGCCTTTTCCCATCAGGAAATTCGTCATTCTGAATCTCCAAGCATGGAAGTTGTTCTTGTCCAGCTTATCGCTCATAAGCTTACTCATTCCATCTGCATTTGCCATTTCTGCAACACCGCAACACACTACAAGCAGCACTTCTGCTTGAACACTATCGCACTATGACGTGACAGTTCGATCTCAGAAAAACACAGTTTTCGTGTATCAACAGTACACGGAATCGCTTGAAATTCTGGATCTGGAATATATGACTGTCATCGAACACAACGCAAGTTACAGTTTCTAAAACTGACCTGGTTTTTCTGTGGGCCTCACCTTGCGAGCTCAAAACGGAGGTCGAGATGGCTCCACGCCTTGCCACGTAGTCTTCACCGTCGCCTTCTCCACGAGCTCTCTACAGCCACGCTGGCTCTGATACCATGTCACGAGGAAGGAGATAAGGAAGAGAGCTCACACACACACTCTCACTCTCAAGGAGAAGCACAAACACAAATTGAGACAGGGAAGAATGATCTTCTTCCTCTTCTTCTTCTATTACATAAAAGGAATGTACAAGAATGACCTAAAAAGAAGAATACAACAAGTGCAATATATAAAGACCAGTACATAAGGAAAAACCTAATGTCCGCGAATGAGTGAGCTTGCAAGAAACAAATCACTCTCGGTAGATAAATCTAATAAAGCTCAATGAAGTATCCCTGACATATATCGGCGTGACCACTATACATGTCAGAGAAACGAAAAACTGGTACGTGTCATCCTAGATCATCACATGTTGAGCTTGATATCTCAACACTTCTTTCAATCCTTTATCCTTGATGTGTGCATCAAAGTATGCCTTTTGTCTTTTCTTTGCATCATAGATGCCTGTTGCCGCTCGTAGCTTCATCTCACCTAAGCGTTCTAGATCAAAGATCCCAGAGGACAGTTCATGTACATTCCACTCATGCTCTTGTGCTACTTTTAAGGCTAGTATTAGGAAGTCCAATGGTAGCACAACATTCTGGCCAAAAACCATTTGAAAAGGGGTGGCATTGAGTGTTGTTTTGTAGGCAACTCGGTAAGCCCAAACAGCATGATGAAGTTGCTTATCCCGATTAGAGCATTTATTATTTACCAGTTTTGTCAATACGTTATATAGGATCTTATTTGTGCTCTCGGCTTGTCCGTTAGCTTGTGGATGATAGGGGGCAGACTTCTTATGTATCACCAAGAATTCTTGGAGAACGTTTTCAATAACTTCGTTCAAGAAGTGCATACCTCTATCACTTACTAACTCTATTGGTAACCCGTATCTGGTGAACACGTTCTCAAATAAGAACTTAGTTGTCATTTGAGCATCATTCTTTGTTGTAGCTTTCACTTCTACCCACTTGATAAGGTAATCTATGGCTACAATGATGTACTCTACATAGGAGTTTCTAGCTGGGGGGTTAATAGGACCTACAAAGTCTATATCCCACTTCAAGAATGTGCATCCTCCCATCATTGGCCTCAAAGGCATCTCATCTTTTCTAATTGGATATTGTGCATGTTGGCATGTGTCATATTTCTTCACATAGGTATGTGCATCCATATGAAGAGTGGGCCACCAAAGTCCTAAGAATAAAATAGTCTTAATTACTCGGTCAGGACCAAAATGTCTGCCTGCAACACTGCTATGGGCAGTTTTTAAGATTTTCAAATAGTTTGATTCATGCACGCACAATCTTAAGTAATCATCTTTGCCTCTTTGGTATAGCTTGTCTCCTACTAAGGCATAGTTTTTTAGATTATTGAAGGATTTTTCACATTCATCGTTCCACTCAAAATTTGTTAGCAAGGCATAAAGAGGTTTAGCTATGATCGCATACATGTGGATGAATCTACGGTAATATCCACAATGGTCCATAAAGGCTTGTACCTCTTTAACGTTCCTTGGCCTGAGTAGCTTTGCTATGGCTCTTACTTTGTCCTCATCTGTTGATATTCCATTCTTAGAAACGATGTGACCTAAGATTTTACCTTGTCATACCATGAACACACACTTCTCTGGGTTCAGACACACTCGATATTCTCTACACTTGTTGAAGATTTGTCTGAGCTCAGGGATGTGGTATCTTCTTTCTTGGGAATGAGCACATAAATCTGTTGGAGAATTCCTCTCCTAATCGCAGCGGAAAGTGTAGAAGACCTTCTCAGGATCAAGACTCTTGCCAACAGCAGAACCTTCAAATGAAAACTAGTACCAACTGAAATATTCAATGAACTTGAAACTTTGGTCACTCAAACTAGACACCTAGAGCTTTCAAATGAGATATCAAACACTCAACTTGGAGTAGATTTGGGTTGGCAACTATTTGATTCAAAACAGACTACCTGTCCACTCAGTTTGGCTGAAAACTAGACTTCACTAAAACCTGAATAACTCACAGAGCATAAATAATTTCATAAAACTATTTTAGATAGAGGAAGTACTCGAGATAAGCTTTCCAACGAATGTTTAAACACTAAAATTGGATACATATATTGAGAGATATGACTCTCACAAGTAGACTACCCAAAAATGGGTGTGCGGCTGGACATACTCTATGAGAGTAAACTAAACGAAATGACTCAAAACAAATGAAGTAGCTACAAGGGGGCTTCCACGCCTTCTTCCTCTATTCTTGAGTATCCTCCCTTGCCTCTTTTATAGCCAAGTGACCGAAAACTCTCATGATGAGTTTGAGAGCTCTTCTCCATCATTTCTCCACTACTTTGGACAGCCACTCCTCTTACAGTTCAGCTTTTGGATTTGATTCTCTTTTGAATGATTCTCTTTTGGCCTCCACTACTTGCTGAAGTAAATGCTTCTATTTTTCATTTTTGTATTTTCCTTCTACTTGAAGAAAATCCTTTTTGCAAAAATATATATGAGCTTACTTCTTTATTTTTAACACTCCCCCTCAAGCTCACATGTGAGCTTGCACCTTCAGCCATATCCTGCAAGTTGATGTCGTCCTTGAACCTCTTTAGCTTAGAAGCATCGAGGGAATTTGTAAGCATGTCAGCAACCTTGTCATTAGTTCCAATAAACTTTATATCCACATCCTTGCTCAAAACTTTTTCTCGAACATAATGATAATGCACTTCTATGTGCTTGCTTCGTGCATGAAACATTGGATTGTTTGTCAAGTGAATGCTTGACATGTTGTCACCATAAATTGGAATGGTCTCCACCTGCACATCAAGATCAGCCAAAAGCTTCTTAATCCACATAGCTTCACAAGCTGCAAAGGCTAAACCTCTATATTCAGCTTCTGTAGATGATAGTGCAACAGTAGGTTGCTTCTTTGAGCTCCATGTGATAGGTTTGCTACCTATCATGAACACATAACCTGAAGTGGATCTTCTGTCTTCCTTCGAACCAGCCCAATCAGCATCACTAAAGCCTTTTACCTGCAATTCTTCATCATATCCATAAAATAGAGCATGATTGACTGTGTGCTTCACATATCTTAGCACTCGTTTGGCTGAATTTAAATGTTCACTTGTTGGAGCTTGCATAAATTGAGAAAGAACTCCAACAATATAACACAAATCTAGTCTTGTGATTGTAGCATAGATCAATGAACTATAATACTCCTGTATGTAGTTACATCATGTAACTTCTCTCCATCATTTGAGCATAGCTTCACATTTGTGTCCATAGGTTGAGTGAGTGGTTTGCATTCACTCATTCCAAATCTGAAAAGAACATCCAATAGGTACTTTCTTTGCATCAAGTAAATGCCATCTTTCCCATAGACTATCTCAATGCCTAAAAAGTATTTCAGCTCACCAAGATCTGAAATTTTAAACTCCTTACCGAGTTTCCTTTTGATCTCTTGTATTCCTGTAACATTACTTCCTGTTATGATGAGATCATCAACGTATATGCAAATATATACCTGCTTGCCTTCTTCTTTCTTCATGTAGAGAGAGGGATCTACATTACTTGGACTATACCCACACCTTGTGAGGTACTCGACCAATCTTTGATTCCAAGCACGTGGTGCTTGCTTCAGCCCATACAAAGCTTTCTTCAATCTACAAACAAAATTTGAATGCTTTTTTCTTCAAATCCAATCGGTTGACTCATGTATACCTTTTCTTGAAGTTCACCATTGAGAAAAGCATTTTTTATGTCAAGTTGGTACAATGGCCATCTCCTTGCTGCACTCACTGCAATCAAGGTTCTAATTGTTCCCATCTTTGCAACCGGGTTGAAAGTTTCTTCATAATCGATGCCGTGAGTTTGCTTTAATCTTTTGCTACTAGTCTAGCTTTATGCCTTGCCAGGGAACCATCAGCATTTCTCTTTATTTTAAACACCCATTTATTTGGAACAATCTTCATACCTTCAGCCTTTGGAACTAGCTCCCATGTGTGATTGTCCTTGAGAGCTTTCATCTCTTCTTGCATAGCTTCTTGCCATTATTTTTGTGTACATGCTTCTTCATATGCATCCGGTTCTTTGTCTTTGACCACCTATGTCATATATGCAAAATGCTTTGCAATAAAACTATCATAGCTCAGTCTTTCAATTGGATACCTTGCTCTTGAAGACCTCCTTTCATTTCCTTTTGAACATTGCTTCTTCAACCGGTTCAACTTTACCTTCGGTGTGATCACCTCTTCATACTCTTCTTCACTTGCATTTGAATCACTATTTTGGGTAGCACTTTCAGCTTTAGATCTTTCATAAGCTGATGTTGGTGATGAGGAATGACTCCTTAGCCTCCCCTTCCATGTTGAGTTTTCTGGAAGTGATGTAGAAGCTTCTAGACCTGACATTTGAGTGCTTGTTTGCTGAAATTCTTCTTGGACAGCACCTCCATCATCTTCGCAATCTTGTTCAAGAATCTTCTCTTTCCCTTTGTCTCCAAACCATGGTCTTAGCTCATCATATACGACATCTCGTGAGACTCGTAGCTCCTTTGTCACCGGATTGTAGCACATATATCCCTTTTGCTCCGATGAATATCCAATAAAAATACATTTTTTGGACTTTGCCTCCATCTTTGTCCTTAGTTCTTGAGGGATGTGAACATAACACACACATCCAAAAACTTTGAGATGTGTAAGGTCAGGCTTCTTACCGGAATAAACCTCCTCGGGAGTTAGATTATGCACTCCAGCCGTTGTGCACTTGTTCATCAAATAAACGGCCGTACTAGTTGCTTCAGCCCAATAGTTTAGTGGCATCTTCATCTCGTTGAGCATGCATCTTGCAACTTCTATGATATGTCGATTTTTCCTTTCAGCTATTCCATTTTGTTGAGGTGTGTACCTACATGTAAATTGTCTCTTGATGCCATTTTCATAAAGAAAATCTGAAAATTCTTTAGAGAAATATTCTCCTCCTTGTTGGTGCATTTCAAGCCTTCACACATTGGCTTGGAATCTTGGAAGATTAGCTTGGAACCATTGAAGGATATCCTCAATTGAAGCAAGGACCATAAGAACTTATGCTTATAAGTTCTTACCTTTTTACTCATTGTAAAGAGTCTATATGACTTGGCATTTACATATAATCACTTTAATCACCTACCTACTTGATTGTATTCGTGGAAAAGTAGATGGCTTAGTGGAGAGAATATCTCCCTACTTTTAGTAGAGATATTCTAGGGAGCCTACATTTGAATTTCAAATTCAAATGATCACTCAACTCATATAAAAGTGAAGAGGAAATACTCGCGGGTGTGTCACTCATTTTAGCTCACTCCCCGAGGCATTCTACTGTTGTAACTGTGGGTGTGTTAGTGCTACTCCATAGCCTACACCACCACATCTCAATTAGCTATGCTTGTCATGCTAATGAGCTTGTAAAATCATATCAATCAATAGATATATACACATTCATCATATCTGGTTCTCTGTGTTTTCTACTTCAAGTCTGTCAACTTCCAAGGAGCATTTCTCAGTGCTCACTGAACCAAATCAAGAGTTTAATAGCTCGTTGGAACCAGCTCAAGGTCTTCTACAAGCATAAAAAATTTCAGAAGATTTCATTCAGCCATTTGCGAGAAATCGGCTTCGAAGTCACCTCTGGTCTATCTCTGCAACTCTCCTAAAAAGTCGGGGGTAATCACAATTTTGCTAAACTTATTTCTCAGTGTATGGTTTATCAATTTGAGTGATTCCACTTGCAATTGGTAGCTTATTAAGGTACTTTAATACCCTCAAAAGGAATTGTTTCAATTGCAAGGGTGCTGGTCACACTGAGCATAACATTGAGCAGGTATCATTACAGAAATAGCAAGTTTTTGGATTTGTGAAGGAACCAAGTTATCTGTTTTGGTTTGATCATAAAACAAATCATTTGCAAAGTACATATATGGTTTCTTTGTGTCATTTGAAAGCTCAAGGTGTGTACTAAGCATTTCTGGAATCAAAGGAGGGCTGGTGTGAAGCAGGTATAGCAGCACCAACTCATTTCTTGAGTGCATCCAACCATGACTCCCAACAGTGGTATCAGAGCAAATAAGGTAAACATGGGTGATGGATTCCCTTCATTCATTGACAAATTGGACAGGAACAATTACCAGGCTTGGTCATTGAGAATGAAGACATATCTACAAGGCAGAAGCTTATTTGGATACATATCAGGAGATGAGGAATTGCCCTCATTCAAAACTAGAGGACTACCCACCAAGGATGAACATGAGAGGCTCAACCAATGGTGTGCAAAAGATGCTTTGGCAAGGTCTTATCTCTTAAACTGTATATCTGATTTTCTTTTACCTCATGTAAGGAATTGTAAGACTTCCCAAGAGACTTGGGAAACCTTGTCAAACTACTTTTCTTCCAACACAAGGGCCAGGAAGAATCAACTGTGGATTGAATTCACAACCCTTAGGAAGCAGCCCAAGCAATCAGTCTCAGAGTATGTGACAAAGATCAAAGATGTGGCAGACCAATTAGCAAGCATTGGAGAGGAGATTGAAGAGGAGCAAATAGTCAGGCAAGTAACAAATGGACTCAAGGCAGATGATAAGTGGGAAAGTTTCACCACTGCAATGGACCTCTATATGGACATGCATACCCCAGATCTCACAACACTTATGGGCCAACTATTTACACATGAAGCAAAGTTTACAAAGGCAGGAGATCAATCAAAAGGTAATAACCCCTCTGCTCTCTATACTGATAAGAAAGTTAAAGATAAAGGTAAAGGGAAGAAACAGGATGAAGAAGGCTCTACCTCCCAAGCTAATTATGCAAGGAGAGGTAGATCATCTAGAGGAAGAGGCAGAGGAGGTAAGTCAGGTAGGGGAATGGGTACCCTACAACTCATCACCATGCAACATTTGTGGATTGTCTAATCATACCATAGATGAATGCTACAAGAATTACAAGAATCAGAGAGGAAGAGGCTACTCAAGAGGTGGATACTCTCAAGGAAGAGGCAGATTCAACCAACATCAAAGCTACAATGGATACAACAATCAATACAACAATAACTACAATCACAATCACAATGGTAACTACCAAGGTGGATTCAGAAACAGAAGAGACTACAACAACTACACAGAGGAGCAAGATGACTCCCTATTGATCATGAATATGACCTCCAAGGCAGGTACAAATGATGATCATTTATTTTATATTGACTCAGGATGTTCTAACCATGTAGCTGGTAATGTGGCACTACTTTCTGATTTGGAAGAACCCAAGGGCAAACATCAGGTACAAACAGGTGATGACACTAAACATTCTGTTGTTAAGATTGGAAATGTGAAGACATGTGATGGTAACCAGAATCTATTGAGCAGGGTACTCTATGTACCAACCATCACCAAGAATCTAATGAGTGTTGGTCAAATTGTGGAGAAAGGTTTGCAGGTCAGATTCACACAACATGGAGCATATGTGGAGGACCCAAGACATGGATTCAGAAGGATAGCCAAAGGGGAGAAATCAGGTAGATTGTTTACTTTTGAGCTAGAAGACACCAAGAACATTGCTTTGTATAATTACAAGGATCAGACACTTTCAGAGTTAGAAATATGGCACAAGAGATTAGGGCACATAGGTGAAAGAACCCTAAAGCAAATGTGCAGGGATCAATGTGTGCTTGAGATACCGAATGTGTCCAAGCAACACATGATTTACAAGTGTGGAGCATGTCAATTTGGTAAGTCTCACAGGTTGCCCTATTCAAGGAAAGGTTTCATGCATGAAGACTACCTAGACTTGGTACACACAGATGTTTGGGGACCTAGCAAGGACCCTTCTATTTTAGGTTCAAGGTATTATGTGTCCTTCATTGATGATTATAGCAGGTGGACCATTTTATACTTTATGAAGCATAAAGATGAAGTGTTTAATTGTTTCAAGAGGTATCTTGCACTTGTTGAAAATCAAACAGGAAGAAGCTTGAAGAGGCTAAGGTCAGATGGTGGAGGAGAGTACTTCTCCAATGAGTTTGAAGATTTCTTGCAGGAAAGAGGCATCAAAAGGGAAATTACTACAAGGTACTCACCTGAACAAAATGGGGTAGCTGAAAGAAGGAATAGACTCATAGTAGAAACAGCTAGGTCTATGCTTAATGAAAAAAAGTTACCAAATTATCTTTGGGCAGAGAGTGTATCCACTGCCACCTATCTCATAAACAGGTTGCCATCCAAATCACTTGATGGCATGACACCATATGAAGCTTGGCATGGTAAGAGACCCTCTCTGGATCATTGCAAAATCTTTGGTTGTGTAGCATATGTGCATATTCCCTCACAGGTAAGGGGAAAGCTAGACCCCAAGGCTGAAAAATGTATCTTCATTGGTTATGACTTGAACCAAAAGGGATATAGATTCTACAACCCAACAAACAAAGGTTTCAAGGTAAGCAGAGATGTCATCTTTGATGAGAATGACTCATGGTATGAGAATGAATGCAGGAAGATTAGTCTACCCTATGACATGGAAGAGGATTTCCCAAAGCTCACCAAGGAGGAATCAATTCAGAAAGAAGATTCAAGCTCAGATGATGATGATACAATAAATCTTGAAGAGTTCAAGGCTTGGGAATCCAAAGGGAAGATGAAGATGAAGCAACTAGAAGATAAACCAGAATCCTCAACTCAAGCAATGAGGAGATCTCAGAGAGAAAAGAAGAAGCCTATCAGATTTGGGTATGACACATCACTTGTAACTAAACATTCTATGTATCTTGCAAAGGACTTGTTGAATGAAGAACCAGGTACCTATGAAGAAGCAATTACCAAACCAGAATGGAAAGAAGCCATGGATGAAGAGATGGAAGCTCTCAAGGAAAGTGATACTTGGGACTTGGTACCCAAGAAAGACTCTATGAAGGTAATAGGATCCAGATGGATCTACAAACTAAAGAAGAATTCAGATGGAACAATAAACAGGTACAAAGCTAGGTTGGTAGCCAAGGGTTTTGCACAAACCCAAGGCATTGATTATGAGGAGACATTTTCTCCTGTGGCCAAGATGCCAACTATCAGAATATTAGTGAGTGTAGCTGCATCCAAGAATTGGAATATGTACCAATTAGATGTCAAGAATGCTTTCTTGAATGGATGGATATCTGAAGAAGTCTACATGTCACAACCACCTGGCTATGAAGATCCAAAAAAGGTACATTATGTTTGTAAATTGAAGAAGGCTCTGTATGGTTTAAAGCAGGCACCTAGAGCATGGAATTATAGGTTGACAACCTACCTCCAAGACCAAGGATTTGTGATGAGCAAAGCAGACACTTCTCTATTTATAAAGAGAAGTAGTACAGAGGTAATCTACTTATGTGTTTATGTTGATGACATCATCATTACAGGCAATGATGTCAATGGGATTAGGCACATCAAAGGACAGATGATGAAAGAATTCAAGATTAGTGATCTTGGATTATTAAAATACTTCTTAGGTCTTGAGTTAGTCTACACCAACTCAGGTATATATCACTCAAAAGAAGTATGTGCAGGATATGGTCAAGAAGTTTGGTTTGCAGGATGCTAAAGTATCTACTACTCCAATGGAGGTCAACCTAAAGCTAAGTGCTCATGAAGGAGAAGAAGTCCAAGACATCACAGGATACCAAAGTATGGTAGGTAGTTTGAACTATGCTACCTTGACAAGAATTGACATAGCATATGGAGTTAGTGTGCTTAGTCAATTCATGCACAAACCAAGGGTACCTCACCTAGAGGCAGCAAAGAAGATTTTGAAGTATCTGAAGGGAACTCAAAGTCATGGTTTGTACTTTCCTTATACATCAGATATTGATATTAAAGTGTATTCAAATGTAGATTGGGCAGGATGCAAGGATGATAGGAGGAGCACATCAGGTTACATTTGTTTTGCAGGAGATAAGCCTATCTCTTGGTCAGCTAAGAAGCAACCTACAGTGGCATTGTCATCCACTGAAGCAGAGTATAGAGGGCTTGCCAATGCCACTCAAGAAGCTATCTGGTTGAAGCTTCTATATACAGAGTTAGGCCTATATACAAGGCCACCAATCATCTTTGGAGATAACACTAGCTCTCTTCACCTTGCAGCCAACCCAATATATCATGCCAGAACCAAACCCATAGAGGTTCATTACCACTATGTGAGGGAGAAGTTACTTAGCAAAGAGATTCAATTGACATATGTGTCTACTAATATGCAATGTGCAGATTTACTCACTAAAGCATTGGATGGAAGCAAGTTATGCAGATTCAAATCTATGATTGGATTGCAGGAAGTAATTGAAGATTGAAGATGAAGACTTAAGCCAAAGTGTTTGGCTTGAGGGGGAGCTGTTGGTGCATTTCAAGCCTTCACACATTGGCTTGGAATCTTGGAAGATTAGCTTGGAACCATTGAAGGATATCCTCAATTGAAGCAAGGACCATAAGAACTTATGCTTATAAGTTCTTACCTTTTTACTCATTGTAAAGAGTCTATATGACTTGGCATTTACATATAATCACTTTAATCACCTACCTACTTGATTGTATTCATGGAAAAGTAGATGGCTTAGTGGAGAGAATATCTCCCTACTTTTAGTAGAGATATTCTAGGGAGCCTACATTTGAATTTCAAATTCAAATGATCACTCAACTCATATAAAAGTGAAGAGGAAATACTCACGGGTGTGTCACTCATTTTAGCTCACTCCCCGAGGCATTCTACTGTTGTAACTGTGGGTGTGTTAGTGCTACTCCATAGCCTACACCACCACATCTCAATTAGCTATGCTTGTCATGCTAATGAGCTTGTAAAATCATATCAATCAATAGATATATACACATTCATCATATCTGGTTCTCTGTGTTTTCTACTTCAAGTCTGTCAACTTCCAAGGAGCATTTCTCAGTGCTCACTGAACCAAATCAAGAGTTTAATAGCTCGTTGGAACCAGCTCAAGGTCTTCTACAATCATACAAAATTTCATAAGATTTCATTCAGCCATTTGCGAGAAATCGGCTTCGAAGTCACCTCTGGTCTATCTCTGCAACTCTCCTAAAAAGTCGGGGGTAATCACAATTTTGCTAAACTTATTTCTCAGTGTATGGTTTATCAATTTGAGTGATTCCACTTGAAATTGGTAGCTTATTAAGGTACTTTAATACCCTCAAAAGGAATTGTTTCAATTGCAAGGGTGCTGGTCACACTGAGCATAACACTGAGCAGGTATCATTACAGAAATAGCAAGTTTTTGGATTTGTGAAGGAACCAAGTTATCTGTTTTGGTTTGATCATTACACAAATCATTTGCAAAGTACATATATGGTTTCTTTGTGTCATTTGAAAGCTCAAGGTGTGTACTAAGCATTTCTGGAATCAAAGGAGGGCTGGTGTGAAGCAGGTATAGCAGCACCAACTCATTTCTTGAGTGCATCCAACCATCACTCCCAACACTCCTCCATCGGACCTCATGGTCTTTATGTAGCGTCTTGTTTCCTTTTCTACCTGTGCTTTAAATCTCTTGAACATGGAGAACACATCTGATTTTTGTTTTATGCAAAATATCCATACTTTCCTTGAATGATCATCAATAAAAGTGACAAAATATCTATTACCAGCCACTGATGGTTATTGTGATGGTCCCCATACATCTGTGTGTATCAAGTCGAGGACATTCCTTGCCACATAGTTGCTTTTCTTGAATGGTTGTCGAGTTTGCTTTCCTAGTTGGCATGCTTCATAAAACTCATGTAGTCCGGCATCATTGAATCTTGGAAGACCTCTTACCACTTCATGGTTGCTCATGTCCTTGAGCTTGGGAATGTTGATATGTCCAAACCTTTTGTGCCACAAATCGATTTCAGCAATCCTCTTATTTCCAAACTGAATATACATCACCTTTCCATGCGGTTTTTGAATGTCCAAAGTGAACATCCTTCCTTCTTTCCTTCCTTGAGCAATGACCTTGAATCCTTCTTTTGGATTCTTTATAAAGCAGCCTTTTTCATTGAAGATAACATGATATCCTTTCTCTACCATTTGTCCTACTGAAATCAAATTCTTTGCAATAGTAGGAACATGAAGAACATCAGCCAATACCTTCTTGTCTCCAAGCTTGATATCTCCAACATGCTCAATTGCATGTTGAGTTTCATCGTCGGTCTCCACACATCCTTTTTCACTTGGAGCTTGTAGCTTTGTGAACAAATCTCCTTGGCATGTCATATGGTTGCTGCAACCTGAATCTATGAATCATTTTTTGTCATCACTTCTCGAGTTGTTGTAGTCATGCTTCATGGCAAGCATGGTTTGCTTGTCTCCTTCACTTGATGTACTCGCATAGTTATTTTGGCTCCTTTGGTTGCCTCCATTCAGCCTTCCATTCTTTTGCCAACAATCATTTGCATAATGTCCTAGTTTACCACGATGATAGCATGTTATACCTTTATGAGGATTGTATGAACCTCGATCTCTTCCTCTATTTCTTCCTCGACCTCTTCCATGTGTGTTGTCATTTGAGTTGTCCTTGTTGTCCTCCGAGTTGTGTTGGCTGAAATTTGTGTTGTTGTAGCTTCTTCCTCTTCCTCTCGAGCCTCCTCTTGAGTTCCTTCCTCTACCTCTTCCTGCATATAACATTTGACTATGGTTGTCCTTACCTTTGTTGCCTTCTCCTTGTTGAGCAATCTCTTCAACCACAAGATTTGGTATAATCTCATCGAATGTTGGTAGAGGATCTCTATGAAGGATGTTTGTGATGAGGGGCTTCCACTTTTCTTCACTTCTCAAGCCATTGAGGGCTGTTTGGACAATGTCTTCCTCTTCTATCTTGCATCCAACTGATGCTAGTTGATCTCGAAGCTCTTTGATCCTCAATGTATACTCACTAATGCTTTGGTTTGAGCTTTTCCTCATGTTGTTGAGCTCGTTCTGGAGTTGCATCCTTCGAGACCTTGTTGAGGTAGCATACACCTTCTCCAATGCTTCCCAAACTTCCTTGGCTGTTTCTAAGCTTTGCACATGACCAATCATAGTGTTAGAAATAACTTGTGATATGAGGAACATCACCCTTCGATTCCTCTCTTCCCAATCAGCAAATTGTCTCCTTTGTGCCGGAGTAATGTTGGGATCTTCAATGTCCACCGGTTGTGGATCGTCTCCACTAACTAGACTCCATAAAACTTTACCTTTAAGGTAATTTATCATTCTATACTTCCAAGATTGAAAATTATCTTTGTCTAACTTCTCAACTTGTTGTCCTAAATCAGCCATTGAAAACTTCCAAGATTGAAGTTTACCTCAAGTATGTTGTGGCGCTCTTTCTTGACTTCACGAAGCTCCCCCTTGATTTGAAGCTTCTCCTTTGCTTCAATTCAGTTCCAATGCTTTGAATCTTCAAACTCCAATGCTCTGATACCAATTGTTGGAGAATTCCTCTCCTAATCGCACTGGAAAGTGCAGAAGACCTTCTCAGGATCAAGACTCTTGCCAACAGCAGAACCTTCAAATGAAAACTGGTACCAACTGAAATATCCAATGAACTTGAAACTTTGGTCACTCAAACTAGACACTTAGAGATTTCAAATGAGATATCAAACAGTCAATTTGGAGTAGATTTGGGTGGGCAACTATTTGATTCAACACAGACTACCTATCCACTCAGTTCGGCTGAAAACTAGACTTCACTAAAACTTGAATAACTCACAGAGCATAAATAACTTCATAAAACTGTTGTAGATAGAGGAAGTACTTGAGATAAGCTTTCCAACGAATGTTTAAACACTAAAATTGGATACATATATTGAGAGATATGACTCTCACAAGTAGACTACCCAAAAATGGGTGTGCGGCTGGACATACTCTAACAATGATTCCTCCTCTTCTTGTTTCACTACTTTTCGTTTCTTTTTCTTTTGACCTCCTTCAATTCCATCCTTTGAATTGATTGTTTTAATGATTGTGAGAGGTTCTTCTTCATTTTGGTTAAACACCCCTATGTCTTCTAGATAGTGCTCCTCTGAGTCAAAGTAAGTATCCATCACAATGGATTCTAGATCATCGTCGTTCTCCTCTTCTTCTATGACATCACTAGGGTCACATTCTTCTAGCAAGGGCTAACACATGAACACTGAAATATCATAACCCTCCTCATCACAATGAGGTGTCCACGATTCTTCATTGATGGCAATGTCCATGGTTGTTGGAACAAACCAATCACAAATTGGTGATTACAAAGAGTTTGAAGCAAGCTCATGATCAGATTGAAGTGGAAGAAGACACTTGAGAAAGTGAAGAGATCTCAGAAATGAAGTTTGTATACATATGTACATTACAGGTGGGAATCTTGTAATTTGAGTATAGATATTCCTTAGGATGATAAGGAGTAATGTAATAGATGTGGGATAAGTCTAAAACCATATGTATATAAGTCAATGATGTAAAGAAATAAGTAGGAGAGTCATTTGAAGACAAGTGTCTTAGAGATAGATGTGAAGAGAGTTATCTTCAGAAAATAGCGTCGAGCATTTTGTAGATTTCTCTCAGTCTAATCATGTGGATCATAAATCCTTTTGTAAACATCTAATCTGGAAGCTAATGAAGCTATGTTTAGAGTTTTGTGATCTAATTCCTTTCCTACTATGAGAATGATCAATAAGAACATTTGTATGTAGAATCTGCATATAGACTTCTCAGAGTCGCGCACTTTTCCGTGTCAATGTTTTGCTTAGATCTCAGTGCATAGTGTAAAGTTTTTAATGAGTGAGCATTCAAAATCTAAGTTAGAAGGTAAGGAAGCTATGGCTAAAAGCATTTAGCAAAATGGGATATGTGCTGTGAGAAATCAACTTAAGAAGTTGACCATGTCAAAGTTGTTATTTTTCAAAGACCAGTTTTTGACATATCTTTGATCTTAAGGATCTAATTAAAGTTTTAATGACTCTTTTGAAGAACTAATGGTTGATATGATTGCGCAAAGATAGTGTGAAGGTTTGTGCATCATTGGTTTGAAGAAATCTGAAGATATGTGCAGGTACTGAAGTCAATTTCTAAAGCAGACTTTCTGAAGAAGGAAATTCTTCACTCAGAGAAGTGTTAGTGGAAGTTTTGATAAATGAAGACAATATTTGTGTAAAGGTTGATCCATAACTGATATAGAAGTGTTCTTAGATCAGTATAGACCAAACCTTTGGAGATTAAGAGGTCTCCAACTCAGAGCTGAAGGTGCAATACAAGTGAAGTAAAGGCATTGGAAGTCCGGACTGCTGCAGATATTGAAGTTCCTTCTATTTTGATGGAGTTTTCCACTCCTAGTTGCAGGAGAAGAATGATAGGCCCTTCCTAGGACCAAACAGTTCACTACCACAGTCCACCAAAAATTGAATTGCTCTCTGGACCTGAAGACTGAACCTATGAAATTTTGCACAGTAGAAATAGACTCTCTAAGCTTTCCAACAAGCCATAGATCACTCAATTTGGAGAATGTCAGCTATGCCAAACTCGTTGCACAAGACAGACCAAAATCTGCCCAAACTGGTGTTTGCACCTATGTGTACCTCCCAACACACATATATTTGGGAATATGCAAAGATCAGACCAAAGAACTTTCAAGCTCAATATACTGAAGATTAATGAACACTTGATACTAAGATTACATCCAAAAGAAAGCTTACGATCATAGAAACAAAATGAGCTATCTTGCAAATGAATCGGACTACTACACAAAGAGATATGGGTGATCAAAGATCACTTCCTATGAGAAAACTTCAGCAAGCAAGGGGCTTGCTTAGCTAGGGGCTAGCTTAGACCTGGAGTAAACACTCCTAATGAGAGCCTACAAGTGCTCAAATGGTAGAGGATGATAGCCACGACTTTGCTCCATGTCTTTGCTTATATAATGCTCAAAAAGGTGGTTGTAAATTTGAATTCAAAAATGCCCGAATTTTCTCCATCAATTAGGTGAGTAAAGGGCTGAGAAAACTCGTGGAAAAGTAGTTGTATATTCTACCAAAAAGTGTGAGTGATGTGGCACTTCAACTTAGCATGAGTTCCCACACTTGAGATTGCTAAAATTCTAACACTCCCCCTCAAGCTCAAGTGTTAGTCTCCATTGATCTCCTTCAAGTTGAGGTTGATTTTGAACTTCTCCAACTTGCTTGCATCCATAAACTTGGTCATGATATCTGCTATCTGATCTTTGGTGTTGATGTACTTGATGTCCACTTCTTTTGCTAGTACCTTTTCTCTGATGAAGTGATAATGGATCTCTATGTGCTTGCTTCTTGCATGGAACATAGGGTTGCTTGCTAGATGAATGCTTGACATATTATCTCCAAATAGAGTGAACTCTTTGACCTCCACATCCAAGTCTTTGAAGAGCTTCTTGAGCCACATGATCTCACATGTAGCAAGTGCTAAAGCTCTATACTCAGCCTCAGTAGATGATAATGCAACTGTAGGTTGCTTCTTGGACATCCATGAAATGACTCTTTGACCTAGCATGAAGACATAGCCAGATGTGCTCCTTCGATCCTCCCTTGAACCAACCCAATTAGCATCACTAAAGCCTTGAGGTTGTAATCCATCTTGTTGATGTATAAAACACCACAAGAAATGAATTAAGGTGACACTAGAACACCTCTATGGTCACCATTAACTCATTGCCACTCCAAACTTTGAGAAATGATAGCCTAAAGTGAAAACTTTGCTTCTACAGAAATTCCTAGTCACTGAAATGACATACCTTCAATATTTTGCTAATTTCTCCTAGCTCAAGTATGCTTTCTCCATGAAACTTTATAGGCTGAAACTAGAAGAGTAGAGCTTTCCAACAAGCTATCATATGCATCAAACGAAGCTCTAGAACTCAAGTTATGGCCCTCACAAGATGACCCTGTATGACCTTCCAAAACTGGAAAACTTGCCTGTTTTAGTAAGAGAGCCTGTTTAAAATTAGAATTCGATGCCTAGCATCGACTTGCAACGAGAATTCGATGCCGGGCATCGACTTGGAGTGTTTTTGGCCACTTTTCAGCAGGGATTCGATGCCGGGCATCGACTTCCCGCATAAAGTCTTGATCTTTTGGACACCAAAACTAGAGGTGATTTCATGCACACTTAGAATATGACTTATCAACTGGAATTCGATGCCAGGCATCGAGTTGCTCCAACAACATCATGTTTTTCAAACACTTCAGTACTGAATGAAAAATATAAAAGAAAATATGACTTATCAACAGAGATTCGATGCCAGGCATCGAGTTGCTTGGAAAACTTGATCTTTGTAACTCATCACACAGTAGGTAATCATGGAGATGATGGAGAGAGGCTCATACACAGAACTTTACTCAGTTCTTCTCATAACTATAAAAACTCAGAAGTTTTACAAATGCTTTCTCACTCAGAGAAGCTCGACTATACTCAGTCATACAAAAATGAGTTCTTCTCACTTTCTCTCTCTCCGCGTCAGTTGATACAAACTAACATATATAGATTTTCTCATTCCCGTGATTTTTAAAAAACTTCTAGAACTAAAGTGAACTAACTTTACAAGTATGATACACTTGTGAATTTGTCCCTTCACATAGGCATGGGGTTTTCTTCCTAAGATTTGAACTTCAAATATATGTCCAATTAGTGAGTGTTTCTCCAACAGCTCCCCCTCAATCACTAATTGACATTCCCTGTTTCTTCATATCATCTTCTTTTCTTTTACTCCTGCCATGCTTTTGAATCTACTGGTCTTCACACCATCCAAGCTCTTTGTCATTATGTCTGCTAACTGATCTTTAGTAGAAATGTATTCCACTTCAATCTCTTTCTCCATTACCTTTTCTCTGAGAAAATGATACTGTATCTCTATGTGCTTTGTTCTTGCATGAAATACTGGATTTGCTGCAAGATAAAGTGAACTCATATTATCTCCATATATTGTAGGTGTACCTTGATCAATGCCTAAGCTCTTGAACAATGTCTGCATCCATATGACTTCCTTAGCTGCTTCCACAAGTCCTTTGTACTCTGCTTCAGTTGATGATAATGCTACTGTATGTTGTTTCTTGGAACACCAACTTACAAGCTTATCACCAATGTATATCATGTAACCATGAGTTGATCTCCTGTCATCTTGATTACTTGCCCAGTCTGAGTCACTGTAGGCTCTCAACTTCAAATCTGATGTAAAAGGATAATATAATCCTTCCTTTATAGTTCCTTTGATATATCTGAGAACTCTTTGACCTGCAATCCAATGTGGGTCCTTTGGACAATGCATGAATTGTGACAAAACTCCCACTGCATAACTAAGATCAGGTCTTGTTAGTGTAGCATAAATCAAACTACCCACAAGAGATTGATACTTCCTCATATCTTTGTAGTCTGCACCATCATATTTACTGAGCTTGTGATTAACTTCAAGTGGAATTGAAGCTTCTCTGCAATTTTCCATATCAAACTTCTTCAACAAGTTCAGAAGATACCTTTCTTGTGACACATATATGCCATGATCTGTATAAGTAACTTCCATTCCAAGAAAGTATGATAACTTTCCTAGGTCACTGATCTTAAACTCTTTCTCAAGTAATCTCTTTACCTCCTTGATTCCTTCATCTGAAGTACCTGTGATTATAATGTCATCTACATAAATACAAATGTAGATTGTACTTTCCTCTGTTCTTTTGATAAGTAGACTTGAATCTGCTTTTGAACTTTGATATCCAAGATCATTGAGATACTTCACCAGTCTATAGTTCCAAGCTCTTGGAGCTTGCTTCAATCCATACAATGCTCTTCTCAACCTGCAAACAAAATTTGGATACCTGGAATCTATAAACCCTTGAGGTTGTTCCATGTATACCTCATCTGATATGTATCCATTCAAGAATGCATTTTTTATATCCAATTGACTTAGGGTCCATCCTTTTGAAGCTGCAATAGCAATGATTGTCCTTATAGTTGACATCTTAGCTACAGGACTGAATGTCTCATCATAATCTATGCCATAGGTCTAGGCATAGCCTTTCACCACCAATCTAGCTTTGTATCTGGCTATACTTCCATCTGCAAGCTTCTTCACTTTATAAACCCATTTATTTCCAATTACTTTCTTACCATTTGGTTTAGGAACAAGTTCCCATGTCTTGTTCTCCTCCAGTGCATTGAACTCTTCCTTCATTGCTTCTTCCCATTGCTTTTTACCTTTAGCTTCATCATAGTTCTGAGGTTCTTCATCATCTTTGACCATATATGCATAGTTCTTCTGAGTTATGTAAGAAGTATCATAAGAATACCTTTCTGGTTGTCTCCTTGTCCTGCTTGACCTTCTTGGTTCACATTCTTCATAAGTTTCTGGATACACCTCTTCATCAAATATAGGAGCTTCTTCATTTATTCTTGTTAATCCACTTCTGGATGTACTTGCTTGCATATAGTCTTCATCTCTATTCACCTGCACAATTGATTTTCCTTTCTCACATCTTCTTACCTCTTCTTCAAATTCTTCAGCTGTATGACTTTGATCTGCATACCAACTTTTCTGTTCATCAAATGTAACATCTCTAGAAACAATAAATTGTTTGGTTAGAGGATTCCACAATCTGTAACCCATCTGCTTTTCATCATAACCAATGAACACATATTTTTCTGCCTTTGGTTCAAGTTTATGCCTAAGTTGTGATGGCACATAAGCATATACAATTGATCCAAACACTCTACAATGATCTAGTGTTGGTTTCTTACCCCACCAAGCTTCATATGGAGTCATTCCATTCAGAGCTGCACATGGTAATCTATTCACAAGATATGTAGCTGTATTTACAGCCTCAGCCCAAAGATAATTTGGCCAGTTCTTCTCCTTTAGCATAGCTCTAGTAAACTCAACCAAAGTCCTGTTCCTTCTTTCTGCTACACCATTTTGTTGTGGTGTATACCTGCAAGTTATTTCTCTCTTAATACCTGCATTCCAAAGATAATCATTGAACTCTTGGGAGAAGTATTCTCCCCCTCCATCAGACCTCAGTCTCTTAAGCTTTTGACCTGTGACTCTCTCTGCATATGCATGAAAATGCTTGAAAGCTCCAAACACTTCTGATCTTTCCTTCAAAACATATAATGTTATCCATCTTGTAGCATCATCAATGAAAAGAACATAATACCTTGAGCCACTGATAGATCCTTCTTTTGTTGGTCCCCATACATCTGTATGAATGAGCTCAAGTACTCCATCATGTTTGAAAGCTTTCTTTTGAAATGGTAACATGTGTGCTTTACCCATTTGACATGCTTCACATTTATAAACCATATGTTGACTTTGCACATTTGGTAATCCTAGTACAGACTGATTAGCAACCATAGCTTTAATTCCTCTTTCATTGAAATGACCTAATCTCTTATGCCAGAGATCAAGTTCTGTAATCACTGCTTCACCATGTGTGAGCAAAGCTTGACCAATGTTCCCTTGCACTCTTAAAGTAAAGAGTCTACCTTCTTTCTTACCAGAGACAATCTGATTATATCCATTCTCTGGATCTTCCACAAATACTCCTTCATTTGTAAACCTGACTTGAAAACCTTTTTCAACTATCTGTCCCACACTAATCAAGTTTTTAGGTATTGTAGGAACATACAAAACATTGGTTAGCAAATCTGCTCCACTCTTGCATTTCACTTTTCCAATTGAATGTACACTATGTCTTGTATTATCACCAGTTTGAACTGTGTGACTAGAAATGCCTTTTTCCAAATCTGACATCAATTCTATGTTTCCTGACAAATGATTAGAACATCCAGAGTCAATGTAAAATACCTTTAGATCTTCTTTGTCTGATGTGCTGATTGAATTCATCATCAATGATGTATGACTCTCATTCTGTGTGTCATTTGCATAGTTGTAGTAGGTGGTGTTGTAGGATTGATTCTGTCCCCAACTTCTTCCTCCACCTCTACCATAGCCTCCTCTTTGACTTTGTCTACCTCTTTGAAAATTACTTTGATATCTTCCACCTCGACCTCTGCTATTGTTGTTTTGATTCTGGTTTGATCCTTGTTGGTTGTGCCAACAGTCATGAGCCAAATGATTACTCAATCCACAGATCCAGCAAGCCTTTTTGTTGTTATTTTGATTACCTCTTCCTCTTCCAAAATCTCTTGCTCTTCCTCTGCCAGTGCCTTTACCTCTTGCATAATAAGCTTGAGAATTAGACTCCTCTTCATCCTTTGCTTTACCTTTATCTCCTTTCTTCTTATTCTTCATGTACATTGCAGAACTTTGACCTTTATCTCCATCTCCCTTCAAGTCTTGCTCATATGTGAGCATCAAACCAAGCAACTGGTTCAAATCTGGAACATAATGATTTAATGAAAGTTCTGTTGATAAGACAAAAGGTTTCCACCTTTCATCCCCTCTCAAACCTGCAAGTAGTTGAGCAATCAATCTGTGATCTTCAACATCTTCATCTATGGATCCAAGACTATCTGCAAGATCCTTCATCTTAGTGACATAATCACTAATGGTTTGACTTGGCTTCTTCTTGAATGTTGTAAACTCTGACCATAGACTTGCTTTCCTTGCTTTAGTAGTGCTTTGGAAATGATACTCCAATGCATTCCATATATCTTCAGATGATTCCAATCCTCTGATGTGTGGTAGCAAATGATCAGAGATTGTATTGTAGATGTATGCTTTTGCACTTGCATCCTTCTTCTGCCAATGCTTTAAAGCATCTAGTTCTTCTTTCTTTGGTCGGCTTTCATCTTCAAATACTGGCTTCTCTTCTTCACCTGTAACATATATCATGAGATCCTTACTCATAAGTAAGGCTTCCATTCTCATTACCCATGCGGGGTAATTATCTCTGTCCAGTTTGTCAATGGAGATATGATCTGCCATAGTTCTTTCCTTCTGCTGCAACCTGTGAGCTTAAAGGATAAAGGATAATACCTTTTGAAGTTCTTTGTGTATGAGGATACTTCGAAAGTAATCTTTTGATGCCTTGTGTCTTCAAATGCTTCACCTTTCAAACTTTAATGGAAAACTTTACAAAACTTCTCGTACCTTTTACGTCTTCTGCTCTCGAGAATCTTTCTGCTCTGATACCACTTGTTGATGTATAAAACACCACAAGAAATGAATTAAGGTGACACTAGAACACCTCTATGGTCACCATTAACTCATTGCCACTCCAAACTTTGAGAAATGATAGCCTAAAGTGAGAACTTTGCTTCTACAGAAATTCCTAGTCACTGAAATGACATACCTTCAGTATTTTGCTAATTTCTCCTAGCTCAAGTATGCTTTCTCCATGAAACTTTATAGGCTGAAACTAGAAGAGTAGAGCTTTCCAACAAGCTATCATATGCATCAAACGAAGCTCTAGAACTCAAGTTATGGCCCTCACAAGATGACCCTGTATGACCTTCCAAAACTGGAAAACTTGCCTGTTTTAGTAAGAGCGCCTGTTTAAAATTAGAATTCGATGCCTAGCATCGACTTGCAACGAGAATTCGATGCCGGGCATCGACTTGGAGTGTTTTTGGCCACTTTTCAGCAGGGATTCGATGCCGGGCATCGACTTCCCGCATAAAGTCTTGATCTTTTGGACACCAAAACTAGAGGTGATTTCATGCACACTTAGAATATGACTTATCAACTGGAATTCGATGCCAGGCATCGAGTTGCTCCAACAACATCATGTTTTTCAAACACTTCAGTACTGAATGAAAAATATAAAAGAAAATATGACTTATCAACAGAGATTCGATGCCAGGCATCGAGTTGCTTGGAAAACTTGATCTTTGTAACTCATCACACAGTAGGTAATCATGGAGATGATGGAGAGAGGCTCATACACAGAACTTTACTCAGTTCTTCTCATAACTATAAAAACTCAGAAGTTTTACAAATGCTTTCTCACTCAGAGAAGCTCGACTATACTCAGTCATACAAAAATGAGTTCTTCTCACTTTCTCTCTCTCCGCGTCAGTTGATACAAACTAACATATATAGATTTTCTCATTCCCGTGATTTTTAAAAAACTTCTAGAACTAAAGTGAACTAACTTTACAAGTATGATACACTTGTGAATTTGTCCCTTCACATAGGCATGGGGTTTTCTTCCTAAGATTTGAACTTCAAATATATGTCCAATTAGTGAGTGTTTCTCCAACAGCTCCCCCTCAATCACTAATTGACATTCCCTGTTTCTTCATATCATCTTCTTTTCTTTTACTCCTGCCATGCTTTTGAATCTACTGGTCTTCACACCATCCAAGCTCTTTGTCATTATGTCTGCTAACTGATCTTTAGTAGAAATGTATTCCACTTCAATCTCTTTCTCCATTACCTTTTCTCTGAGAAAATGATACTGTATCTCTATGTGCTTTGTTCTTGCATGAAATACTGGATTTGCTGCAAGATAAAGTGAACTCATATTATCTCCATATATTGTAGGTGTACCTTGATCAATGCCTAAGCTCTTGAACAATGTCTGCATCCATATGACTTCCTTAGCTGCTTCCACAAGTCCTTTGTACTCTGCTTCAGTTGATGATAATGCTACTGTATGTTGTTTCTTGGAACACCAACTTACAAGCTTATCACCAATGTATATCATGTAACCATGAGTTGATCTCCTGTCATCTTGATTACTTGCCCAGTCTGAGTCACTGTAGGCTCTCAACTTCAAATCTGATGTAAAAGGATAATATAATCCTTCCTTTATAGTTCCTTTGATATATCTGAGAACTCTTTGACCTGCAATCCAATGTGGGTCCTTTGGACAATGCATGAATTGTGACAAAACTCCCACTGCATAACTAAGATCAGGTCTTGTTAGTGTAGCATAAATCAAACTACCCACAAGAGATTGATACTTCCTCATATCTTTGTAGTCTGCACCATCATATTTACTGAGCTTGTGATTAACTTCAAGTGGAATTGAAGCTTCTCTGCAATTTTCCATATCAAACTTCTTCAACAAGTTCAGAAGATACCTTTCTTGTGACACATATATGCCATGATCTGTATAAGTAACTTCCATTCCAAGAAAGTATGATAACTTTCCTAGGTCACTGATCTTAAACTCTTTCTCAAGTAATCTCTTTACCTCCTTGATTCCTTCATCTGAAGTACCTGTGATTATAATGTCATCTACATAAATACAAATGTAGATTGTACTTTCCTCTGTTCTTTTGATAAGTAGACTTGAATCTGCTTTTGAACTTTGATATCCAAGATCATTGAGATACTTCACCAGTCTATAGTTCCAAGCTCTTGGAGCTTGCTTCAATCCATACAATGCTCTTCTCAACCTGCAAACAAAATTTGGATACCTGGAATCTATAAACCCTTGAGGTTGTTCCATGTATACCTCATCTGATATGTATCCATTCAAGAATGCATTTTTTATATCCAATTGACTTAGGGTCCATCCTTTTGAAGCTGCAATAGCAATGATTGTCCTTATAGTTGACATCTTAGCTACAGGACTGAATGTCTCATCATAATCTATGCCATAGGTCTAGGCATAGCCTTTCACCACCAATCTAGCTTTGTATCTGGCTATACTTCCATCTGCAAGCTTCTTCACTTTATAAACCCATTTATTTCCAATTACTTTCTTACCATTTGGTTTAGGAACAAGTTCCCATGTCTTGTTCTCCTCCAGTGCATTGAACTCTTCCTTCATTGCTTCTTCCCATTGCTTTTTACCTTTAGCTTCATCATAGTTCTGAGGTTCTTCATCATCTTTGACCATATATGCATAGTTCTTCTGAGTTATGTAAGAAGTATCATAAGAATACCTTTCTGGTTGTCTCCTTGTCCTGCTTGACCTTCTTGGTTCACATTCTTCATAAGTTTCTGGATACACCTCTTCATCAAATATAGGAGCTTCTTCATTTATTCTTGTTAATCCACTTCTGGATGTACTTGCTTGCATATAGTCTTCATCTCTATTCACCTGCACAATTGATTTTCCTTTCTCACATCTTCTTACCTCTTCTTCAAATTCTTCAGCTGTATGACTTTGATCTGCATACCAACTTTTCTGTTCATCAAATGTAACATCTCTAGAAACAATAAATTGTTTGGTTAGAGGATTCCACAATCTGTAACCCATCTGCTTTTCATCATAACCAATGAACACATATTTTTCTGCCTTTGGTTCAAGTTTATGCCTAAGTTGTGATGGCACATAAGCATATGCAATTGATCCAAACACTCTACAATGATCTAGTGTTGGTTTCTTACCCCACCAAGCTTCATATGGAGTCATTCCATTCAGAGCTGCACATGGTAATCTATTCACAAGATATGTAGCTGTATTTACAGCCTCAGCCCAAAGATAATTTGGACAGTTCTTCTCCTTTAGCATAGCTCTAGTAAACTCAACCAAAGTCCTGTTCCTTCTTTCTGCTACACCATTTTGTTGTGGTGTATACCTGCAAGTTATTTCTCTCTTAATACCTGCATTCCAAAGATAATCATTGAACTCTTGGGAGAAGTATTCTCCCCCTCCATCAGACCTCAGTCTCTTAAGCTTTTGACCTGTGACTCTCTCTGCATATGCATGAAAATGCTTGAAAGCTCCAAACACTTCTGATCTTTCCTTCAAAACATATAATGTTATCCATCTTGTAGCATCATCAATGAAAAGAACATAATACCTTGAGCCACTGATAGATCCTTCTTTTGTTGGTCCCCATACATCTGTATGAATGAGCTCAAGTACTCCATCATGTTTGAAAGCTTTCTTTTGAAATGGTAACATGTGTGCTTTACCCATTTGACATGCTTCACATTTATAAACCATATGTTGACTTTGCACATTTGGTAATCCTAGTACAGACTGATTAGCAACCATAGCTTTAATTCCTCTTTCATTGAAATGACCTAATCTCTTATGCCAGAGATCAAGTTCTGTAATCACTGCTTCACCATGTGTGAGCAAAGCTTGACCAATGTTCCCTTGCACTCTTAAAGTAAAGAGTCTACCTTCTTTCTTACCAGAGACAATCTGATTATATCCATTCTCTGGATCT
Source organism: Ceratopteris richardii (assembly GCA_020310875.1). Classification (NCBI taxonomy): domain Eukaryota; kingdom Viridiplantae; phylum Streptophyta; class Polypodiopsida; order Polypodiales; family Pteridaceae; genus Ceratopteris; species Ceratopteris richardii. Next base: position 80,891,613 of record CM035443.1, read on the forward strand.
TCCACAAATACTCCTTCATTTGTAAACCTGACTTGAAAACCTTTTTCAACTATCTGTCCCACACTAATCAAGTTTTTAGGTATTGTAGGAACATACAAAACATTGGTTAGCAAATCTGCTCCACTCTTGCATTTCACTTTTCCAATTGAATGTACACTATGTCTTGTATTATCACCAGTTTGAACTGTGTGACTAGAAATGCCTTTTTCCAAATCTGACATCAATTCTATGTTTCCTGACAAATGATTAGAACATCCAGAGTCAATGTAAAATACCTTTAGATCTTCTTTGTCTGATGTGCTGATTGAATTCATCATCAATGATGTATGACTTTCATTCTGTGTGTCATTTGCATAGTTGTAGTAGGTGGTGTTGTAGGATTGATTCTGTCCCCAACTTCTTCCTCCACCTCTACCATAGCCTCCTCTTTGACTTTGTCTACCTCTTTGAAAATTACTTTGATATCTTCCACCTCGACCTCTGCTATTGTTGTTTTGATTCTGGTTTGATCCTTGTTGGTTGTGCCAACAGTCATGAGCCAAATGATTACTCAATCCACAGATCCAGCAAGCCTTTTTGTTGTTATTTTGATTACCTCTTCCTCTTCCAAAATCTCTTGCTCTTCCTCTGCCAGTGCCTTTACCTCTTGCATAATAAGCTTGAGAATTAGACTCCTCTTCATCCTTTGCTTTACCTTTATCTCCTTTCTTCTTATTCTTCATGTACATTGCAGAACTTTGACCTTTATCTCCATCTCCCTTCAAGTCTTGCTCATATGTGAGCATCAAACCAAGCAATTGGTTCAAATCTGGAACATAATGATTTAATGAAAGTTCTGTTGATAAGACAAAAGGTTTCCACCTTTCATCCCCTCTCAAACCTGCAAGTAGTTGAGCAATCAATCTGTGATCTTCAACATCTTCATCTATGGATCCAAGACTATCTGCAAGATCCTTCATCTTAGTGACATAATCACTAATGGTTTGACTTGGCTTCTTCTTGAATGTTGTAAACTCTGACCATAGACTTGCTTTCCTTGCTTTAGTAGTGCTTTGGAAATGATACTCCAATGCATTCCATATATCTTCAGATGATTCCAATCCTCTGATGTGTGGTAGCAAATGATCAGAGATTGTATTGTAGATGTATGCTTTTGCACTTGCATCCTTCTTCTACCAATGCTTTAAAGCATCTAGTTCTTCTTTCTTTGGTCGGCTTTCATCTTCAAATACTGGCTTCTCTTCTTCACCTGTAACATATATCATGAGATCCTTACTCATAAGTAAGGCTTCCATTCTCATTACCCATGCGGGGTAATTATCTCTGTCCAGTTTGTCAATGGAGATATGATCTGCCATAGTTCTTTCCTTCTGCTGCAACCTGTGAGCTTAAAGGATAAAGGATAATACCTTTTGAAGTTCTTTGTGTATGAGGATACTTCGAAAGTAATCTTTTGATGCCTTGTGTCTTCAAATGCTTCACCTTTCAAACTTTAATGGAAAACTTTACAAAACTTCTCGTACCTTTTACGTCTTCTGCTCTCGAGAATCTTTCTGCTCTGATACCACTTGTTGATGTATAAAACACCACAAGAAATGAATTAAGGTGACACTAGAACACCTCTATGGTCACCATTAACTCATTGCCACTCCAAACTTTGAGAAATGATAGCCTAAAGTGAGAACTTTGCTTCTACAGAAATTCCTAGTCACTGAAATGACATACCTTCAGTATTTTGCTAATTTCTCCTAGCTCAAGTATGATTTCTCTATGAAACTTTATAGGCTGAAACTAGAAGAGTAGAGCTTTCCAACAAGCTATCATATGCATCAAACGAAGCTCTAGAACTCAAGTTATGGCCCTCACAAGATGACCCTGTATGACCTTCCAAAACTGGAAAACTTGCCTGTTTTAGTAAGAGCGCCTGTTTAAAATTAGAATTCGATGCCTAGCATCGACTTGCAACGAGAATTCGATGCCGGGCATCGACTTGGAGTGTTTTTGGCCACTTTTCAGCAGGGATTCGATGCCGGGCATCGACTTCCCGCATAAAGTCTTGATCTTTTGGACACCAAAACTAGAGGTGATTTCATGCACACTTAGAATATGACTTATCAACTGGAATTCGATGCCAGGCATCGAGTTGCTCCAACAACATCATGTTTTTCAAACACTTCAGTACTGAATGAAAAATATAAAAGAAAATATGACTTATCAACAGAGATTCGATGCCAGGCATCGAGTTGCTTGGAAAACTTGATCTTTGTAACTCATCACACAGTAGGTAATCATGGAGATGATGGAGAGAGGCTCATACACAGAACTTTACTCAGTTCTTCTCATAACTATAAAAACTCAGAAGTTTTACAAATGCTTTCTCACTCAGAGAAGCTCGACTATACTCAGTCATACAAAAATGAGTTCTTCTCACTTTCTCTCTCTCCGCGTCAGTTGATACAAACTAACATATATAGATTTTCCCATTCCCGTGATTTTTAAAAAACTTCTAGAACTAAAGTGAACTAACTTTACAAGTATGATACACTTGTGAATTTGTCCCTTCACATAGGCATGGGGTTTTCTTCCTAAGATTTGAACTTCAAATATATGTCCAATTAGTGAGTGTTTCTCCAACACATCTCCATAAGGGTAGTACAACCCTTGGTTGATAGTGTGCTTGATGTACCTAAGCACTCTCTTGGCTGCATTCATATGAACATCAGTTGGTGAATTTAGAAATTGAGAGAGAACTCCTACAACATAAGACAAGTCAGGTCTTGTGATGGTAGCATAATTAAGGCTTCCAATTATGCTTCTATATGCTGAAATATCTTCAAGAGGTTGTCCTTCACTTGCACATAGCTTAGTGTTTGGATCCACAGGTTGTGTGAGTGGCTTATATCCACTCATACCATACTTATAAAGTACATCTAGCAAGTATTTCCTTTGAGCAAGGTAAATACCATTTTCTACATAAATAACTTCAATCCCAAGAAAGTATTTAAGAACTCCAAGATCTTAAATCTTGAATTCATTTCCAAGCTTGGCCTTGACCATGTGATACCTGCATCATCACTTCCTGTTATAATCAAGTCATCCACATATATGCATACATAGACAACTAGTCCTCCCTCCTTCTTGAGGTATAAGGAAGGATCTCCATCACTTGGCTTGTATCCACACCTGCACAAATACTCCACAAGCCTTTGATTCCATGCCCTAGGAGCTTGTTTTAAACCATACAATGCTTTTCTAAGTTTACAAACAAAATTTGAATATTTAGGGTTCTCAAATCCTAATGGTTGAGTCATGTAGAGCAAATCCTTTTGCCACAAGCCTTGCTTTGAACCTAGCAATTGAACCATCAGAATTTCTTTTCACTTTATAGACCCATTTGTTGCCAATTACCTTCATCCCTTCTTGTCTTGGAACAAGACTCCATGTGTTGTTGTCTTCTCCAACAGAGATTAAGTTCTTTGTAATAGTAGGAACATGCAATACCTCGGATAATCCTTTTGCTTTGTGGTTGCCTTCAAGCTTCACATCTCCCATTTGTTGTATCTCATGCTCTATGTTGTCTCCTGTCTCCACAAATCCTCTTTGCTTGGGTGCTTGAAGATTGCTGAAGTACTCCTCTTTACCTGACATGTGGTTACTACAACCACTATCTATATACCACACCTCATCATGTGGTTGACCTTCACTTTTATGCTTCATAGCTAACAAATGCTCATTTTCTGAATTTGTTGAGGAGTTAGCATAATTACCTTGCCCTTTGTAATTGTTCCCACCTTGCTTTTGCCAACAATCCTTGGCATAGTGTCCTTGCTTCCCACAATTGAAGCATCCATTTGAGTTGGAGTATCCTCGACCTCCATATCTTCCTCCTCTACCTCTTCCTCTTCCTCTTCCTCTTGATGCTTGACCTTCATCTTGGCTTGATTGATTCCCTTGATAGCTTTGGCTGCCTTGTTGGTAGTTGCTTCTACCTCTTCCTCTTGAAGCACCTCTATTGCCTTTGCCTCTTCCTCTTGAAGCACCTCTATTGCCTTTGCCTCTTCCTCCTTTGCCTGCATAGAAGAGTTGGTCTTGGCTGCCCTTTGACTTGTTGCCTCCATGGTTGAGCTCCTCAGTCACCATAAGAGAAGTAAGTTGCTCAAAATCTGGTAATGAATCCCTTACATACACAGAGGTTGTGAATGCCTTCCATTTATCATCTTCTCTAAGCCCATTAAGTGTGTGGGCAACTAGGTCATCATCATCTACAACACATCCTATTGAACCAAGTGCATCCGAGATCTCTTTTACTTTGAGTATGAAGTCATTAATGCTCTGATTTGATGACTTCCTAAGGTTGTTGAGCTCATTCTTGAGCTGAATTTTTCTAGCCTTTGTAGAGGTAGAGTACAACCTTTCTAAACACTCCCAAACCTTCTTAGATGTATCTAGGTCTTGGATATGACCTATCATGGAGTTACTTATGTGTTGAGAAAGAATGAAGATCACTCTCCTATCCCTTTCTTCCCATTCTCTAATGGCTCTCCTTTGATTCTCAGTAGGTGTATGTGGATCTATGTATGGCTTCACCTCAGTACCACTAACCAACCCCCAAAGACCCTTTCCCATGAGGAAGTTAGAGATTCTAAACTTCCAAGGTTGGTAATTGCTTTTTTCAAGCTTCTCATATCTGAGTATTATAGTCTCCCATTGTGTATGAGACTATATGTGGATCCTAATCCCTCCTTGGATTGTGATAGATGTGAGAAAGAATGATATGTTACCTTCCCACAAGAGTCTCCACTTGTCGTGAACTTTCGATTATGATAGAAGCTCCTCCTTGCTTCAAATCCTTCTTCAAATCTTGCTGGTCTTTGCTTCAATCCTTGGCTCTCAAGCAACTTCAAGGCCTCCTCTTGATGTCTTCAATGATCAATGATGAGCTCTGATACCACTGATGGAGTATTTCCACTCCTAGTTGCAGCAGAAGAATGATAGGCCCTTCCTAGGACCAAACAGTTCACTACCACAATCCACCAATTGCTCTCTGGACCTGAAGACTGAACCTATGAAATTTTGCACAGTAGAAATAGACTCTCTAAGCTTTCCAAAAAGCTATAGATCACTCAATTTGGAGAATGTGAGCTATGCCAAACGCCTTGCACAAGACAGACCAAAATCTGCCCAAACTGGTGCTTGCACCTATGTGTACCTCCCAACACACATATATTTGGGAATATGCAGAGATCAGACCAGAGAACTTTCAAGCTCAATATACTCAATATTAATGAACACTTGATACTAAGATTACATCCAAAAGAAAGCTTACAATCATAGAAACAAAATGAGCTATCTTGCAAATGAATCGGACTACTACACAAAGAGATATGGGTGATCAAAGATCACTTCCTATGAGAAAACTTCAGCAAGCAAGGGGCTTGCTTAGCTAGGGGCTAGCTTAGACCTGGAGTAAACACTCCTAATGAGAGCCTACAAGTGCTCAAATGGTAGAGGATGATAGCCACGACTTTGCTCCATGTCTTTGCTTATATAATGCTCAAAAAGGTGGTTGTAAATTTGAATTCAAAAATGCCCTCCAAATGATCCCGACTTTTCTCCATCAATTAGGTGAGTAAAGGGCTGAGAAAACTCGTGGAAAAGTAGTTGTATATTCTACCAAAAAGTGTGAGTGATGTGGCACTGTTCCCACACTTGAGATTGCTAAAATTCTAACATATTTGAAGGTGGACAAGGACAAATTCTTGTAGATAACTTGCAGAAGTACAAAGTACGAGTTCAAAGGATCAAAAAGAATTAAAGATTCATATCAAAGGTACACTTTATTATCATAAATCATAGTAATTGCAGACACAAAAGATCAAAGATGGGAGAAAGCTTGCAGATTGATAAGCTAGATAGGGAGAACTATCCAGCTTGGTCCATGAGGATGGAGGCACACCTCATGAGCAAAGATTTGATGGCATTCATTACAGGAGAAGAAGAAAAGCCTGAGTTTGCAGATCCTAGTATTCCAACTAGGGAAGAGCTTGCAGATTTGAAGACCTGGATGAGAAAGGATGTCAAGCTAGGAGCATCATTTACATGGCTGTAAATGATTATCTTCTACCTCATATTAGAGGATTGGAAAGTGCAACAGATGTGTGGAATGCTTTGGAAGAGCATTTCCAAAACACAACCAAGTCTAGGAAGTCCTCACTATGGGCAGAGTTTATAACTTTCAAGAAGAAGAGTTCACAATCAATTTCTGATTATGTGGCAAGGATGAAGGATACTGCAGATAGCTTGGGAGCAGTAGATGAAGACATTGAAGAGGATAAGTTGGTAAGGCAAATACTTACAGGTCTAAGAGGAGATGAGAAGTGGAAGCCTTTCATATTGTCCATAGAATTGTCACTTGATCACTTTACTCCTGATCTTATTCAATTGTTAGGACATATGCTAACTTTTGAGCAGGACATTAAGGGAGACAATGATAGGAGTGCAAGCCAAGCTATGTACTCCAAGGACAAGAAAAAGAATGGCAAAGGGAAGCAGTCAACTGATGATGAAGGGACCTCAAGTCAAGCTAACTTTACAAAAGGAAAGATGAATTTCAGAGGTAAAGGAAGAGGAGGTAAGAACAAAGATAATACTAAAGCTTGTTGGATTTGTGGTAGAACCAATCATTTGGCAAATGATTGTTGGTACAACAATCAAAATGGTGGAAGTAATAACCAGAGTTTCAATCAAAGAGGTAGACAAAGAGGCAATTTCAGAGGAAGAGGTGGTAGGACATCATATGCTAGAGGAGGTGGAAGGAGTTTTCAATCTCAGTCCTACAATAACAATAATTATAATTATGCATCAGATCAGAAGGATGATATGACTCTTATCTTGAATGCAACTCATGAAGCAGTAGGAGAAGACCAAAGGGTGTTTTATATTGACTCAGGATGTAGTAATCATCTGAGTGGCAATATATCCTTGATGACTGATATGGAAGCAAAGGTGAATGGACATACAGTTCAAACAGGTGACAACACCAAGCATAAGGTGGAAAGCATTGGATCAGTGAATACAAAGAATGGAAGTACACTCTTGAGCAAGGTACTTTATGTTCCTGCTATTCCTAAAAATCTGATAAGTGTAGGGCAAATTGTGGAGAAGGCATATGAAGTCAGATTCACAAATGATGGTGTTTATGTGCAAGACCCAAATCAGGGATATAGAAACATAATTGCAGGTAAAAAGGAAGGAAGGTTGTTTACTCTCAAAGTCCAAGGTAATGTGGGACATGCTTTATTTACTTATGGAAGTCAAAAGATGTCTGAGTTAGACCTATGGCATAAAAGGCTAGGTCATTTCAATGAGAGATCCATAAAGGAAATGTCAAGGAATGATGTGGTGCTTGGTTTGCCAAATGTTGAAGGGCAACACATGGTGTACAAGTGTGAAGCTTGTCAATTAGGTAAAGCACACAAAAGTTCATACAATAAATTAGGATATAAGTATTCAAATATGCTTGAATTGGTTCATACAGATGTGTGGGGTCCTTCAAGCGACTATAGCATAAATGGATCCAGATATTACGTGTTGTTTGTTGATGATGCAACCAGTGGATTACTTTATATGTAATCAAGGAAAAATCAGAAGTCTTCAAGACATTCAAGCATTATCATGCTTATGCAGAAAGGATTACAGGACAAAAGCTCAAGAGGTTGAGATCAGATGGAGGGGGAGAGTATTTTTCTAAAGAGTTTGATGAGTATTTGTGGAATGCATGTATAAAAAGAGAAGTAACTTGCAAGTACTCCCCTCAACAAAATGGAGTTGCAGAAAGAAGAAATAGAACTCTTGTAGAGTTTGCAAGGGCAATGATGAAGGAAAAGAATTGTCCAAATTACTTGTGGGCAGAAGCTATCAACACTGCAACAGAATCAAATGTGGCTGAGACTTCAAGAAGTGCAGAGGTCAGAAGATCCTCAAGGGAAAGGAAAGAGCCTATCAGGTATAGCTATGACACATCTTTCTTAACAACAAAAGATTATGCTTACATTGTGAATACAGAAGAGGATCCAATCACATATGAAGAAGCTAAAGGTAAACAGAATTGGGAGAAGGCAATGCAAGAAGAGTATGATGCTCTACTTGAAAATGAAACATGGGAGTTGGTGCCAAGACCAAAGAATCAGAAGGTCATTGGATGTAAGTGGGTGTATAAAACAAAAAGGTTTGCAGATGGTAAGGTGTCTAGATATAAGGCTAGACTTGTGGTCAAAGGTTATGCCCAAACTTATGGGGTAGATTATGATGAAACCTTTAGTCATGTTGCTAAGATGTCTACAATTAGATCATTGATTGCTATTGCTGCTTGTAAAGGATGGAAGCTATCACAATTAGATGTGAAGAATGCATTCTTGAATGGATACATTGCAGATGAAGTATATATGGAGCAACCAGAAGGTTTCATGGATTCAATTGGATCAGATTATGTGTGTAAGCTCAAGAGACCTTTGTATGGGTTGAAGCAGGCTCCAAGAGCATGGAATTACAGGCTTGCTAAGTTCTTGAATGAATGTGGATTTCAAGCATCAAAGGCAGATAGTAGCTTGCAAGTGAAGGCAAGTGAAAATGGATACATATACATATGTATTTATGTTGATGATATTATTGTCACAGGTACAGATGCTCAAGGAATCAATGAGCTTAAGAAACAAATAGAGAAGGAGTTTAAGATAAGGGATTTGGGAAACTTATCTTATTTCTTAGGAATGCAGATTGTATATACTCAACATGGAGTATATGTTACACAAGAGAGGTACTTAAGGAATCTTTTGGTCAAATTCAACATGGAGGATTGTAAGATTTCAAGCACACCATTGGAGGTAAATCATAAATTGAGCAGGTATGGAGGTGAAGAGTTTAATGACATGAAGAAATATCATAATTTGGTGGGTAGTTTAATCTATGCTACCTTGACAAGGCCAGATCTATCATCTGTAGTAGGTGTGTTATCACAATTCATGCATTGTCCAAAGAAAACTCATTGGGTTGCAGCTCAAAGGGTACTCAGATATCAAAGGAACCCTAAGTGAAGGTTTGTATTATGGATTTACTTCTGATACAAGAATTAAAGTGTTTAGTGATGCAGATTGGGCAGGTGATTCAGATGATAGAAGGTCTACTCATGGGTATCTCTGTTATATTGGAGATAAACTAGTTTCTTGGTGCTCAAAGAAGCAACATACAATTGCTTTGTCATCTACAGAAGCTGAGTATAAAGGAATGGTAGAGGCTGCAAAAGAAGTAATATGGTTAAAAACCTTGTTGAAGAGTTTTGGAACTGATCAGAGTACTCCAATTATTTTTGGAGACAATATGAGTTCACTGTATTTGGCAGCTAACCCTGTTTTTCATGCCAGGACTAAGCATATAGAGATTCAGTATCATTTCTTGAGGGAAAAGGTACTTGACAAAGAGATTGAAGTGATGTATACTCCAACAAAATAACAAGTTGCATGTATGTTAACAAAAAGCTTGGATGGACCTAAGCTACAGAGATTCAAAGAGATGGCAGGAGTGAAGAAGAATGGAATAATCACAATTAGTGATTGAGGGGAGTTGTTGGAACAAACCACTCACAAATTGGTGATTACAAAGAGTTTGAAGCAAGCTCATGATCAGGTTGAAGTGGAAGAAGACACTTGAGAAAGTGAAGAGATCTCAGAAATGAAGTTTGTATACATATGTACATAACAAGTGGGAATTCTTGTAATCTGAGTATAGATATTCCTTAGGATGATAAGGAGTAATGTAATAGACGTGGGATAAGTCTAAAACCATATGTATATAAGTCAATGATGTAAAGAAATAAGTAGGAGAGTCATTTGAAGACAAGTGTCTTAGAGATAGATGTGAAGAGAGTTATCTTCAGAAAATAGCATCGAGCATTTCGTAGATTTCTCTCAGTCTGATCATGTGGATCAAAAATCCTTTTGTACACATCTAATCTAGAAGCTAATGAAGCTATATTTAGAGTTTTGTGATCTAATTCCTTTCCTACTTTGAGAATGATCAATAGGAACATTTGTATGTAGAATCTGCAGATAGACTTCTCAGAGTCGTGCACTTTTTCGTGTCAATGTTTTGCTTAGATCTCAGTGCATAGTGTAAATTTTTTAATGAATGAGCATTCAAAATCTAAGTTAGAAGGTAAGGAAGCTATGGCTAAAAGCATTTAGCAAAACGGGATATGTGCTGTGAGAAATCAACTTAAGAAGTTGACCATGTCAAAGTCGTCATTTCTGAAAGATAGTTTTTGACATATCTTTGATCTTAAGGATCTAATTAAAGTTTTAATGACTCTTTTGAAGAAATAATGGTTGATATGATTGCGCAAAGATAGTGTGAAGGTTTGTGCATCATTGGTTTGAAGAAATCTGAAGATATGTGCAGGTATTGAAGTCAATTTCTAAAGCAGACTTTCTGAAGAAGGAAATTCTTCACTCAGAGAAGTGTTAGTGGAAGTTTTGATAAATGAAGACAATATTTGTGTAAAGGTTGATCCATAACTGATATAGAAGTGTTCTTAGATTAGTATAGACCAAACCTTTGGAGATTAAGATGTCTCCAACAATGGTGGCCAAGATTTCTGCCCAACCATGAGGATCAAATTCCTCATCTGGAAAGATCATCAGTGTATAGGCTAGGTCTTTAATTGGTCTATCTCTTGGGGGAGTTCCTTCTTCTCTTGCTTTTAGGTGCTTTTCCTCTCCCTCTATGAGCTTGCGCATCCACAAGTGAGTATCTTCATGTAGCCATGATGGATCAGGTGAACTTCTAGAATGCACAGAGATAGAATCTTCTTTTGCTTTGTGGATAGGATTCCACTATAGGGGTGGTACATCTCTGAAGGTGTAATTCCTAGGATCATCTCATAGACATTATTTTTTTCAAAGTCACATATAGCAAATGTGTGTTCCAACTCTACACCACAAGTGGTTAGAGTTATCCCTTCGAGCTATCCTAGAGGTCTTTCAAAATGATTGTCTACCATTTGAAGCTTCATTCTAGTTGGTCTTAATGTGGGTTTGCCCCATTGCTTCCACAACGAGGTGGTTGCAATAGCAACACCAGCACCAGAATCTACGATCACTTTGGTTGTGTAACCTTGGTAGGTGATGAGAAGATAAGTATTACCTTCTTCACCTTCACTCATGTCCCCTATTTTATCGAGAGGTATCTCTAGAACTTTTTGCTTAGAGCTTGTTTTTGCCATACTGGAATCAAGTTCTGGAACCTGATCCTTCACATGATTCCATAGCTTAGGTTTTGCTTTGAGCAGCTCTTCTACGGTGAGATGACATTGAACCTTAGTGTTCTTCACGACATCAGTGTTCCTTGGAGCCACTGAGTCTTTGTTTCTTACCAATATTGTGGGAGCTCTAATCTGGAAAGGTTCAGATTCCCATGGGCCTGTGAATTGTGGCAACTCTTGTAAAGATATAGATTCAAAATCTAGTCTTTCATCTTCTTGTTGCTCTATTTGGTCTCCATAGATAAACGGAATGTCTTGGGAAAATTGTTCATGAGGATCATCAATTTCAAGAATAGGAGGGGGATTACCCTTCTCCTTGGCCCATTTCTCTTCTTGTATTTCTCGCAAGAACTCTTGAGAGTACTATTGAATTAAAAGAGGTGCTCCCTCATCTATGGAATCAAGAACATACACTTTCCTTGGTGGAGAGTTTCCTCTTTCAAGAACAGGCCGAGCCTGTGGAGGTAAAGAAACCTGTTGTTTGTTTACCAACTGCTCTAATCTTTCTAGTAAGCCCTGGAAATGCAAATCCGGTTTGCCAGAGTTTGTTTGATTGAGCTGTTGACCGGTTTCAAGCATAGCTTGAGCCAACTCTACCATTTTCATGCACATTTTTATCTGTTCAATCTCTAAATCTACTCTAGGGTAACTCTTGTCTAGGTTTGCAGTTGTTGGCCCTTCTTGACTTCGAACGTGGTAGGCCTTGAACATCATGTCCAAGCCTTCTGGGGTTGGATCTGCAAGAACATACCCTGGTTGTGGTTTATTTATAGTGGGTGGTGGGGTGGGATGAGGTGGAGTGGATGGAGCTTCGGCATGCAAGGGGCTTTGAGATGCAATGTCTTCTATTTTTGTTTGTGCATCTTTCAGGCTTTCCATTAGTTCATATAACTTTTTATTCCACTTACCATTGGTTCTCTCCCTGGTATCTTTCCATGTTCTTGTTTTCCTCTTATTAGGCTCTCCTGATTCACTTGACTCTGATTGCTCCGCTGGTTTATCTTGTTTTAATGCTTGTGCAGTTAGTGGCACCAATGCTCTATTAGGGTTGTCCTCTACCACTGCATACTTAATTGGAATCACATTAGCAGGCACTAGTGGTTGGATTCCTAGAACTGGTTGTGGCCTGTATGGTGTCTGATATTGATGCTAGTATTGAGGTTGAAATTGTTGTTGTGGCCTATAATATGGTTGTTGGTACTAGTTCTAATACCTACCCTATTGGTAAGGTTGCTGATAATTTTGTCTAATAGCCTACCTATTGTATGGACAATCTTGAGCCGTATGATTTGTGTATTTTCTCTCTATGGTGCAATATAGAGCATTAGGGTTCCCTTGGGGTTGAGCCATCATCGGGCAAACATTAGCCATGTGGTCTCCTCCACAAGTATAACACCACTTCAATGAGGTGACCCTTGGTATTTGTCTATTTTGAACTCATAGCTTCTTGGCAACCTACTCAGCTATCTCATCTATCTCAATGGAGATTCTGGAGGTATGAATAGTAGAACTGTCTAAATCCTTATAGAGTTTTGATAGTCCTAACTCCTCACCCAAATTGTCTTCTATGTTGATACATATCCGCACACACTCTTCTATGGATCTAGGCTCTTTCAAGTACACATACGATCTCAAGTTGGTGTTTAGCAAGCCATCTAAAAACAAAGCCACTTGTTTGGCTGGTGTGGGCAACTCTAGAATAGGGCATCTTTGTATGTACTATCTAAAACGTCTTCTTGCAAGTCGCACTGTTTCTTGGGGTGTCTGCTTGAAGCTGTGGATCAAGGATGATGTGTTATGCCTAATACCACTCTTGGAGAACTCTAAAATGAATTCCTCTAGTAGTTGACCTATCTCTCGATAGTTGCGACTTTTCAGGGGCTGAAACCAAGCTAAGGCAGTACCCTTGAGATTCAAACCAAATGCCTCGAACTGTGTGAACAAGTCCTCAACTTGTTCAGCTCTTAACACTTGTTTGAACTCGGCCACATGGTCATAAGGATCTCCTGATCCATCAAAGTAGTTCTTCATTGTCTTAACCACTTGAGAGGGTCTAAGGGTTCTTGAGTGCTCTCGTGGTCTAGGCAATGGAACATCATGTTCATCTCTTTGATGCCTCTGTGCTCGATCTCTCTCTCTTTCAGGTCTTTCATTTTCCAGTCCTAATCTCTCTCTACCCATAGTGTTTGCAAAACTTACCTCAGGCCTCTCTTTGGTTCTTTCCCTCTGGGTTTCATGATCCTTGGATGATCTTGCTCCTTGGATACCATGTGAAACACTAGATCTTGATGGAGGGATTGATTCACCTTGCCAAGTGTATGCATGCCTATCCTGCTCTGTTACCAAGAACATTTTCTCAAATGTGTGATCTAGATAGACAACTTTCCCTGGTGTCTCCAGATCCTTGAATTCATAGATGGTGACTACTAGGCTTGGTCGATATGGCCTAAATCTCCAAAAGGCTTCCTCTGTTTCTCTATTCAAGTATAGTTCTATGCTTTTGTTATCCTCAGGGATCCAATCTGGAGTGATTACTCTAGTCAAGACTGACTTACCTCTAGGAGTCTTGGGTTCTCCTCCTATGTCCCCTTGCTCTAGGTCTCCTATCTCATTTTTAGGAATGATATTTCCAAACTCATCTGTCCTATCTGGGAGGTTGGTTACCACATGCATGGTTCTTTCCTTATCAATGTATGAACCCTGTTCAAACTTGACCACCGGGTGTCCCAGTCCAAAGGGTTGATCTAGATTTTTTGAGTTGGACCACTGATCGCCTCAGGCCATCCTCATAGATGTGTGCACCTAATTGGTTGATCCTGATATATTCCAATTGTGTCTTATAGGGACCTTCTGGTGTCTGTAAATAAGCAGTAATTGAGCTACGTGTGGGTCTCTCCATGTTGAAAGACATTTCTGAGTCACTGGTTTCTGAACTTAGCATGTAGGGATAACCACTTAGTTGTTGTGCCCAAGACTTAGTTGTATGGTTGACACTGGCCTCGGATGATCTAATGCTTTGCCTATCCTTGCCTAAGTGTCTACCAGACCTTAGGTTCATAAGCCTTGTCTACAAGTCCAAAATTTTCCTTTGTATTGCTCAAAATCCCTTGGAGTCCCCTTGGGATTTCGTATGAGAAAGTTATGCCAGTTCAGGGTTCTGGGATTCAAAACAGGGAAATAGGACCTCTCAGGGAGTGCTTCAAAACAGGCAACACACAACACTTAGTAAGTATTGGTGATACTTGGAAGCAGACGATACACAATACTTACCTTGCCACGATACACGATATCTGAACTAAAAGATACACGACACTAGGAATTCCACGATACACGATACTTGGGAAGTGTCGTGACACTTGGCCACACGACACTTGGTTGGTCACGATACTCGACACCTGGCACATGTCGTGACACTTGTCAGATATCACGACACTTGAGGTCCGGCGACACATACTTGCTGAGATGTCGTGACACGATGTCCACGACACTCGACACCTGAGCGGTCATGACACATGACACTTGGCAGATGTCGTGACACTTCATGCCCATGACACTCGACATCTGAGCGGTCACGACACACGACACTCGTCAGATATCATGACACTTGGCCCTGCACGACACTCGACACTTGTCAGATGTCATGACACTTGTCAAGTATCACAACACTTAGAGGTCACAAATATCATGACACTTGGATGTCACAGATATCATGACACTTGGATCTCGCAGATATCGCGACACTTGGATTTCGCAGATATCACGACACTTGGATATTGGCAACACCTGGATATTGGTGATACACAATATCTAGCAAATATCACGACACATGGGAAATCAAGTATCATGACACTTGAACTCAACTGGTCATGACACTTGGATTTTTTTGAGTCCAAATTCAAATTTTTTTGCAGATATGAGTACCTTGTGTCCTCCTTGTCACTCCTAGTGCCTGTAGATGCAAAATCTATCTTCAAACCTGCGATACCACACTCACGACACTTGGCACATGTTGTGTCATGTCTAGGATAGTTCACTCAATTTTATTGTATATTGAGGTGTATTTCTTCAGCACTTCAGTTCTGCACCTCCTCTAAGCTTCTTTCTCACAGCCACAAATGAAAACGAAGTGAATGTACAGTCGAAAGACAAAAAAATCAGAGAAGATGAAGGTGGGAGAAGATGGTGATGATGATGAAGATAAAGATGGAGAAAAAAATCAGAAACTGAACTGAAAATGGTGATTTTTTTATCTTCCAACATCACTACTCTATGTCTTACAATCACACGTTCGTCCTCCAAGCTCTCTCCCCGGCAATGGCACCAAATTTGGTGTCACTCTAGCACAATGGTAAGTACCAACGTGAAGAGCTTCACCTCATAAATGTCAATCTGCGGAGACATGAGGACTAGTATGAAGACTATGAGCCAATGATGGCACAAGTGCATGAGTGAAAGCACACAAGCATGCACACATACACACGCGCACAAGGTAAGAGCAAAGAGTGGAACAATGGAAAGCTTCGATACAAAAGAAATCTCTTACAAAGCTCAAATCTACAACAAGCTAGCCTCAAAAATGAGCTCTCCAGCCCTTTTTATAGTTTTTTGAGTGGTTTTGGCCCTGTCCAAACCTAGTATCCGGCCTAGTTAAAAATTAGGTTCCAGGGCTTATTTGGGGGTTCAAACAGAGTCTAAAAATTATGAAAATTGGTAGGATGATAGTTCTAATACTCCTCAAGCTCGAGGACTCCTCGGCTTGAAAAAAATGGAGTTATAAAAATGGAAATGGTATTTACAATGGTTTTTAGTGATAAAAATCACTATCTTTATAGGGATTTCTTTTGAAAATTTGACATGTGCTTCTTGGAGCTCCCCACATGCTCCTTCTTCTTGTGTCTCCACTTCCTTGATGTGCTTCTATGCTTGTGCTTTGACCTTGACTGTCAACACTAAGTCAAGCACCAAGTTCCTAGTGTAACTTGGTAAATTCAATCCTTCGACTGAAAACAATGCGCAAGAATTGCATTCCTACTAAACAGCCATAAAGAGTGAATATAGGCATAAACTTAGTCTCAAGTGAAGCATTTTTTGAGTAAGACCTCATCAATAGAACCTCAGTGGGTCGACACACTGATGTTGGATACCACACTAGTCTCTTGTGGTTAAATGATGTTTTAGATTCATTCTGAATCTTTTTGAGAATCCAATTTATTTCTCTTAAAGATAGAAAAAATGCTTCAATACCTTGTTGAAAAAAGATCTTTGAGAAGTTAAAGTCTTGAGTCATCTAGAATTTGACTCATAGAACGTTTACGTATCTTTGAAATAGAACGTTTACGTATCTTTGAAGTTTGAATTGGTTGTACAAAGTTTTAGTTCTCTCTTTCCACTTTTGAAATCTTTTGGATTTGAGTCACATATGGTATCTGATTCTTTTTTCAAAAGTCTAGGGATTAGTCCAGAGGAACCAGGCAACTAAATTAAACATCCTAGATAGATGTTTTGTACAAGAAGATTTTCAATCTTCAAAAGAGGATAAGTCTAAGTTAACTTATTTATTTGAGTGTGTGTCAAGATATATATCGTAAATAATTTTCTAGAGTCCAGTATACTCTAGAATAGAGAAGTTAGGAATTGCTCATCAAATTGACAATTCCCAAGACCTTTTTTATAAAAGTGTCCTAAGTTGGATATTTTTTTTATTTGAATTGGTCAAGTTATAGTACGGTTGACCCAAACTGAATGGCACACTCCTACAGTTTACATAGGATTTTCAAGCCCATTAGGACTAAGTAGTCCTCCAATTGGGTGAAACAATCAAGCAACTATTAAGAGTAAACCATTGTACACATATCCAAGTTAAATATTTGGGACAACCAAACTTCAAGTTTTCCAAATCAAATTTAACTGAATCAAGAGTTCTCAAAGATTGGATAGGGATAAGAATCATACTAACTCCATGCACTAGTCATGCCCAAAAATGGAATAGTAATTTGAATCCACCAAGTTCACATGTTCATGTCTAGATCAAACCTAGTAAAAACTATGAATTGGCTAGCGATGTTTTTAGATCCACCCTTATTATTCATTCACTACTTTGTACTTTGACTAGTTTATCAAACAACAAAGCCAGATGGTGTTTTGACTCATTTGGGTAGGTCTCCCACCATAGAGATGAGACATATTCTTCCAGTTTTAGAACATGACCATGTTCTTCCCGTTTAAGAACATGACCATAATCTTCCAATTTTAGAACATGAGGCTCGAGGGTTGCCTACGGTATTTATAAAACTCTATTTTTGAGAATGAAAATATTTTTCCAAGAGGAAAAGAATCAAATAAAGTAAGTCTACGATCTAAGGCTCCTATCGGTTCAGAACGATCTGAAATCAGACACCATTTGAACACCCATGTGTATGAATAAAGGTCTCGAGTCTAGAATTACTAGGAGGTCATGTGCTCTTGTAAACAAGTGATCCACTAAGCTTAGTGGTTAAGTCTCAAGGGTGTGAAGGAAGAGGTCTTGGGTTCAATCCCCCCGGGGTACATGGGAAGACTATTTTGCCCAAAGAGATCTAGAGCCTTCTAGAGGAATCCACTTGAGTTAACTCGAGCTAACTAGGATACTTGACGCACATGCAGTTACATGGCCGACACATGGATGATTAGAATCCACCTACTCAAGAACGCAGTCCCTTGGAGAGATCTATATATAGAGGCATATGGTTGGGAGGAGAGTCATCTCACTAGCACGTGGTGGTCGTAATTCTTAGCTTCTTGCATTCCATCCTCTTTAGAATTTTTAGGCCTTCATTGAGCCCGACCTTTCATTAAGTTCTTCACAAGCCTTCTCATTCCCTTGCCTCTCCTCCTCCTTAAGTTTTTCAAGTAGGAGAAGATGATCCAACACACACACACATACATACACACACACACACACACACACACATATATATATATATATATATATATATATATATATATATATATATATATATGGATAGATACATACATGCATGCATGCATGCATACATTCATACATACATACATACATGCATACATACATGCATGCATACATACATACATACATACATACATACATACATACATACATACATACATGCATGCATGCATGCATACATACATAGATAGATAGATAGATAGATAGATAGATAGATAGATAGATAGCTAGATAGATAGATAGATAGATAGATAGATATTATTTTGGATGAATAAACCTATCAAATGGGCTTCATTATTATTCTTCTTTGATGGTAGTTGAAAAATTTACTAAAGGTCTTCTCAAATTTGTCATACATCTATATATCAATCTATGCTTAGCCACATCCTTAGCTATTGAGCACAGATGGATCATTGGCTTGCCCTTGATCTTGATTGTACCCTCTTCCAGTTTTCTCTCATAATCTTGGTAGATTTATTGAATGTTATGCATTTAGTTCAAGACCTGAAAGAAAATCAAATATTAAGCATCTGATCTCTTTCTTGAATGAAAACCTACTTTAGATTTCTATTGATCAACTCAAGTGGTGGGTTTTAAAATGTGAAGCAACAATGTAAGTACAATGCTACAAGGCCCTCAGACCTCAAACACAATCGACATATCTCACAAGTCAAAACTACATTTAGCATATCACTATTGATGTATTGTCCCAAGTCCCTATGCTTTTAAATGCAAGGACAAAAATTCTTGAAAGATTTCACTACTTCACCGCTTTTTAAAACACCATTGAGACCTTTATAATATTGGCACTCCAACCATTAACTGACTATTATGTTCTTGATGCCAAGTTTATGATCCATTGAAGTGAATCTTGCCACATCACCTTTAATGCACAAAGATTCTCTCTCTCTCTCTCTCTCTCTCTCTCTCTCTCTCTCTCTCTCTCTCTCTCTCTCTCTCTCTCTCTCTCTCTCTCTCTCTCTCTCTCTCTCTCTCTCTCTCTCTCTCTCTCTCTCTCTCTCTCTCTCTCTCTCTCTCTCTCTCTCTCTCTCTCTCTCTCTCTCTCTCTCACTCTCACTCTCTCTCTCTCTCTCTCTCTCTCTCTCTCTCTCTCTCTCTCTCTCTCTCTCTCTCTCTCTCTCTCTCTCTCTCTCTCTCTCTCTCTCTCTCTCTCTCTCTCTCTCTCTCTCTCTCTCTCTCTCTCTCTCTCTCTCTCTCTCTCTCTCTCTCTCTCTCTCTCTCTCTCTCTCTCTCTCTCTCCCTCTCTCCCTCCCTCCCTCCCTCCCTCCCTCCCTCCCTCCCTCCCTCCCTCCCTCTCTCTCTCTCTCTCTCTCTCTCTCTCTCTCTCTCTCTCTCTCTCTCTCTCTCTCTCTCTCTCTCTCTCTCTCTCTCTCTCTCTCTCTCTCTCTCTCTCTCTCTCTCTCTCTCTCTCTCTCTCCCTCTCCCTCTCCCTCTCCCTCTCCCTTGTTGAGATATCAAGCTCAACATGTGATGATCTAGGATGACACGTACCAGTTTTTCGTTTCTCTGACATGTATAGTGGTCACGCTGGTATATGTAAGGGATACTTCATTGAGCTTTATTAGATTTATCTACCGAGAGTGGTGGCACATTTGTTCCTTGTCAGCTCACTCATTTGCGGACATTAGATTTTTCCTTATGTACTGATCTTTATATATTGCACTTGTTGTATTCTTGTTTTTAGCTCATTCTTGTACATTCCTTTTTATGTAATAGAAGAAGAAGAAGAAGATTCTTCTTCATTGCCTCAATCTGTGTGTGTGTGCTTCTCCTTGAGAGTGAGATTGTGTGTGTGAGCTCTCTTCCTTATCTCCTTCCTCGTGACATGGTATCAGAGCCAGTATGGTTGTAGAGAGCTCGTGGAGAAGTCGACGGTGAAGAGTATGCAGCAAGGCGTGGAGAAAATGTGCTTCACAAACAACCTCTGTTTGCTACGAAAATCGGCATGAAGGTAGAAGACCTCGAAATATTTTCGTGAGTTATCCCTTTAGGGTCACTCGTTTTTGTCAGATCAAAGTTTCGAAGCCATCTCGACCTCCATTTCGAGCCCGTAAGGTGGGGCCCACAAAAAAACTAGGTCAGTTTCAGAAACTGTAACTTGCGTTGTGTTTAACAAAACTCATATATTCCAGATCCAGAATTTCAAGCGATTCCATGTACTGTTGATACGCGAAAACTGTGTTTTTTTTAGATCGAACTATCATGTCATAGTGCGACAGTGTTCAAGCAGAAGTGTTGCTTGTAGTGTTTTGGAGTGTTGTGAATTGTTGTAGAAATGGCAAATGCTGATGGAATGGGTCAACTTATGAGTCATAAGCTGGACAAGAACAACTTCCATGCTTGGAGATTCAGAACGACAAATTTCCTGATGGAAAAAGGCTACTGGAAGTACATCAAAGGAGACAACGAAAATGCTCCGCAGTTACCAGAGAGGAATCAGACTGTAGAACAAATAAGAGCATATGAGGAATGGAATCAAGGAGCACGAAAGGTAATGTACTGGCTATCTGTTAGCATACAGGATAGCATGATTGGGCACATACAGGATGCCAAGACTCCAAAAGAGGCTTGGAACAGTTTGGTCACATTGTATGAGAGCAATACAAAGGCACGGAAATTGCAACTCAAGAACGAGCTGCATACATTGGAGAAGAATAGCATGTCGGTAAGTGACTACACTCTGAAAATCAAAAGCATATGTGAGTCACTTGCATCTATTGGCGTGAATGTAGACGATGATGATAAGGTGGAAGTATGCCTTCGTGGTTTTGGAGTTGCATATAAGCAGTTCAGAACTTCTATACAAACCAGGGAAAATATTCTAAATTTTTCTGATTTGGTATCCATGTTGATTATTGAAGAAAAGAATCTTGGTGATGATTCAAACTCCCAAGGAAAGCCTAGTTCTGAGCAGGTATTCTACTCCGACAGAGGAAGAGGTAGAGGTTTTGGAAATGGAAGAGGAAACAGTGACCAAGACCAAGGTCAACAACAGAATCATGCAAGAGGAAGAGGATAGTTTCGAGGCAGGGAGAGCCAAAGAGGTCACAGAAATTTCCAAAGAAATGATTCAGGTAATGATAATAAAGGATGTTGGAATTGTGGTAAACCTGGACACTTTGATTGTGATTGTAGGTTGAAGAATCAAAATAACAGAAGGCAGCAAAACAACTATGCATCCACAAGTACAGATGATTCTGAGAAGTTGTTCATGGTTCAACATCACATGATGAATACGATGTCTGCTGGTGTTTCAAAATTGAATGATAATGTCTGGTATGTTGATTCGGGTGCTTCAAATCATATGACCAGTCATGCGGAATGGTTTAGTACTTTGCAGAAATTGCCAGTTCTTGGATATGTTCAAATAGATGATGACACATCACATCCTATTGAGCATACAGGAAACCTAGCACTATTGAGGGAGAATGGAAAGGTGAAACATCTTGCTGATGTGTTGCATGTTCCAAATATAACAAAGAATCTGGTTTCTCTTTGACAAATAATTGACCAGGGATTACAAGTCAGGTTCAATGCTGATGGATTATATGTAGAAGAGTACAAGCAGGATGGATGATTGGTTGCCAAAGAAAACAAAGTGGGTAGGATGTTCACCTTATATGTGAAGATTCCTGAAATGAATGCAGCCATGTTTGCAAAAGGTGTAGGAGTTCTTGTAGATATAGAGATGTGGCACAAACGGATTGAACATGCAAACTTGCAAAGGCTAAAATTGATGCAGTCAAAGGAGATTGTCCATGGACTACCAAATTTCAAAGTTGCAGAAATGCAAAAGGTATGTGCAGCATGTCAATTTGGTAAACAGACAAGAGCATCATTTCCACATGACAAGCATGTTAGTGAGAATGTACTAGAAGTAGTACATACAGATGTTTGGGGTCCAGCAAACACCACATCTATGGGTGGTTTGTTGGAGACCTCTTAATCTCAAAAGGTTTGATCTATACTGACTTAAGAACACTTCTATGTCAGTTATAAACCAAACTTTACACAAATAATGGTCTTCTTTACCAAAACTTCAATCAACACTTCTCTAAGTGAAGAAATGTTTACTCCAGAAAGTCTGCTTCAGAAATCAACTTCATTACCTGCACAAAACTTCAAATTCCTTCAAGTAAATGATGCACAAGTATTCGCAATACCTTTGCGCAATCATACTAGTCATTAGTTCTAAAAACTAATCACCAAAAGTTTAATTTGATCATTAAGATCAAAGACATGTCAGAAAATGTCTCTCAGAAGTTGCGCCTTCGACATAGTCAACTTCTTAAGTTGATTCCTCCCAATCTGAAACCCATTTTGCTAAATGCTTTTAGCCATAGCTTCCTTATCTTCTAACTTAAATTTTAAGTTCTCACTCATCAAAAACTTTACAGTATACACTCAGATCTGATCAAAATACTGAGACGGAAAAGTGCGCTACTCTCAGACTTCAGTTTCCAAAGTTCACATATGAATGTTCCTATTGATCATTCTCACAGTAGGAGAGGAATTAGATTCTGAAACTCTAGACATAGCTTCATTAGCTTCTCAATTAGATGTGTACAAAAGGATTTCTGATCCACGTGATCAGACAGAGAGCACTCAGAGAAAAACCCGTCGCTATTTTCTGGGAAAAAACTCTCTACACATCTTTCTGAAGTTTGTCATCTACAAATGACTCTCACTTCTTCTTCTCTTAATTCTTGTCATCATTAACTTATATATACATGACTTTTGACTCATCCCGCGTCTATGTCATTGCTCCTAATCATCCTAAGAGTTTAGCTATACTCAGTTTACAAGATTCTTCACTTATATGTACATATGTGTACAAGACATCACCCTGAAATCTTCTTCACTTTCACAAGTGTATTCCTTTGCTTCATTCTGACCATAAGCATTCTTCAAGATCTCTATAATCACCAATTTGTGATTGGCTTGTTCCAACAGCTCCCCCTCAATCACTAATTGTGATTATTACATTCTTCTTCACTCCTGCCATCTCCTTGAATCTCTGTAGCTTAGGTCCATCCAAGCTCTTTGTCATCATATCTGCCACTTGTTCTTTTGTTGGAGTATACATCACTTCAATCTCTTTATCAAGTACCTTTTCCCTCAAGAAATGATACTGAATCTCTATATGCTTAGTCCTGGCATGAAAAACAGGGTTAGCTGCCAAATACAAAGAACTCATATTGTCTCCAAAAATAATTGGAGTACTATGATCAGTTTCAAAACTCTTCATCAAGGTCTTCAACCATATCACTTCTTTTGCAGCTTCTACCATTCCCTTATACTCAGCTTCTGTGGATGATAAAGCAACTGTATGTTGCTTCCTTGAACACCAAGAAACTAGCTTATCTCCAACATAACAGAGATACCCATGAGTAGACCTTCTATCATCTGAGTCACCTGCCCAATCTGCATCACTAAGCACTTTGATTCTTGTGTCAGAAGTAAAACCATAGTACAAACCTTCACTTAGGGTTCCTTTGATATATCTGAGTACCCTTTGGGCTGCAATCCAATGAGTCTTCTTTGGACAATGCATAAATTGTGACAACACACCTACTGCATATGATAAATCTGGCCTTGTCAAGGTAGCATAGATTAAACTACCTACCAAACTCTGATATTTCTTCATATCATTGAATTCTTCACCTCCATACCTGCTTAATTTATGATTTACCTCCAATGGTGTAGTTGAAGTCTTACAATCCTCCATATTAAACTTGACTAGAAGATTCTTCAAATATCTCTCTTGTGAAACATATACTCCATGTTGAGTATACACAATCTGCATTCCTAGAAAATAAGATAAGTTTCCCAAATCACTTATCTTAAACTCCTTCTCTATTTGCCTTTTGAGTTCATTGATTCCTTGAGTATCTGTTCCTGTGACAATAATATCATCAACATAAATGCACATGTAAATGTATCCATTTTCACTTGCCTTCACTAGCAAGCTACTATCTGCCTTTGAGGCTTGAAATCCACATTCATTCAAGAACTTGACCAATCTGTAATTCCAAGCTCTTGGGGCTTGCTTCAACCCATATAAAGCTCTCTTGAGCTTACACACATAATCTGATCCAATTGATTCCATGAAGCCTTCTGGTTGCTCCATGTATACTTCATCTACAATGTATCCATTTAAAAATGCATTTTTCACATCCAATTGTGATAATTTCCATCCCTTACAAGCAGCAATAGCAATCAATGTCCTAATTGTAGACATCTTAGCAACAGGACTAAAAGTTTCATCATAATCTACCCCATAAGTTTGGGCATAACCTTTGACCACAAGTCTAGCCTTGTATCTAGACACCTTACCATCTGCAAACCTCTTTGTTTTATATACCCACTTGCATCCAATAACCTTCTGATTCTTTGGTCTTGGTACTAATTCCCAAGTTTCATTTTCAAGTAGAGCATCATACTCTTCCTGCATTGCCTTCTCCCAATTCTGTTTACCTTTGGCTTCTTCATAAGTGGTTGGATCTTCTTCTGTCTTCACAATGTAAGCATAATCTTTTGTTGTTAGGAAAGATGTATCATAACTATACCTTATAGGTTCTTTCCTTTCCCTTGTAGATCTTCTGATTTCTGCACTTCTCGAAGTTTCAGCCTCATTTGATTCTGGATCAAATCTTGGACCTTCTTCTACATGATCCTGCAATCTACTTCTAGAATCAACATCATCAATACTTTCTTCATACACTTTTACTTTTGCCTTTCCTTTTCCTTGTATCTCTTCAACTCCTGCAAAATCATTTGTTGATCCTGTATACCATGTATTTTGCTCATCAAATGTCACATCTTTAGTAACAAGAAATTGCTTTGTGGATGGACTCCACAACCTGTAACCCATCTGTCTATCATCATATCCAATAAACACATACTTCTCTGCTTTTGGTTCTAGCTTATGTCTTAATTGTGAAGGAACATAAGCATATGCAATACATCCAAATACCTTACAATGATCAAGGGTAGGTTTCTTACCCCACCATGCTTCATAAGGAGTTCCTCCATCCAAAGCTTTGCAAGGCAACCTGTTCACAAGGTATGTTGCAGTGTTAATGGTTTCTGCCCATAAGTAATTTGGACAATTCTTTTCCTTCATCATAGCTCTTGCAAATTCTACAAGAGTCCTATTTCTCCTTTCCGCTACTCCATTCTGTTGAGGGGAATACCTGCAAGTTACTTCTCTTTTGATACCTGCGTTCCACAAATAATCATCAAACTCTTTAGAGAAATACTCTCCCCCTCCATCTGACCTTAACCTCTTAAGCTTTTGCCCTGTGATCCTTTCTGCATAGGCATGAAAGTGTTTGAATGTCTTGAAAGCTTCTGATTTATCCTTGATTACATACAAAGTAATCCACCTGGTTGCATCATCAACAAACAACACATAATATCTGGATCCATTTATGCTATAGTCCCTTGAGGGACCCCATACATCTGTATGAACCAATTCAAGCATATTTGAATGCTTGTACCCTGATTTGTTGTAAGAACCTTTATGTGCTTTACCTAATTGACAAGCTTCACACTTGTACACCATATGTTGCCCTTCAATATTTGGCAATCCAAGCACCACCTGATTCTTCGACATTTCTTTTATAGCTCTCTCATTGAAATGACCTAGCCTTTTATGCCATAGGTCTAATTCAGATACCTTTTGACTTCCATAGGTAAATAATGCATGTCCCACATTACCTTGGACTTTGAGAGTGAACAATCTTCCTTCCTTTTTTCCTGTAATTATGTTTCTATATCCCTGATTTGGATCTTGTACATAAACACCATCATTTGTGAATCTTACCTCATATCCTTTCTCCACAATTTGCCCTACACTTATCAAATTTTTAGGAATAGTAGGAACATAAAGTACCTTGCTCAGAAGTGTACTTCCACTCTTTGTCTTTACTGATCCAATACTCTCCACTTTATGTTTGGTATTGTCACCTGTTTGAACTGTATGTCCATTCACCCTTGCTTCCATATCAGTCATCAAGGATAGATTCCCACTCAGATGGTTGCTACACCCTGAGTCAATATAAAACACTCTTTGATCTTCTCCCATTGATTCATGAGTTGCATTCAAGATAAGAGTCATGTCATCCTTCTGATCTGATGCATAATTATAATAATTGTTGTTGTAGGACTGAGATTGGAAGTTTCTTCCACCTCCTCTACCATATGATGTCCTACCACCTCTTCCTCTGAAGTTACCTCTTTGGTTTCTGCCTCCTCTACCTCTTTGATTATAATTCTGATTATTGTTTCCACCATTTTGATTGTTATACCAACAATCATTTGCCAAATGATTTGTTCTGCCACAAATCCAACAAGCTTTAGCATTATCTTTGTTCTTACCTTCTCTTCCTTTACCTCTGAAATTCATCTTTCCCTTTGTGAAGTTAGCTTGATTTGAATTCCCTTCATCATCATTCGATTGCTTTCCCTTGCCATTCTTTTTCTTGTCCTTGGAGTACATAGCTTGACTTGTACTTCTATCATTGTCTCCTTTAAGATCATGCTCAAAGGTTAGCATGTGTCCTAGCAATTGATTAAGATCAGGAGTAAAGTGATCAAGTGACAATTCTATGGACAATATGAAAGGCTTCCACTTCTCATCTCCTCTCAGACCTGTAAGTATTTGTCTTACCAACTTTTCCTCTTCAATGTCTTCATCCACTGCTCCCAAGCTATCTGCAATATCCTTCATCCTTGCCACATAATGAGAAATTGATTGTGAACTCTTTTTCTTGAAGGTTGTGAACTCAGCCCATAGTGAGGACTTCCTTGACTTAGTTGTATTTTGGAAATGCTCTTCCAAGGCATTCCAAACATCTGTAGCACTTTCCAAACCTCTAATGTGAGGTAAAAGATAATCATTTACAGCCATGTAAATGATACTCCTTGCTTGAGCATCCTTTCTCATCCATGTCTTCAAAATTGCAAGCTCTTCCCTAGTAGGAATACTAGGATCTGCAAATTCAGGTTTTTCTTCATCTCCTATAATAAATGCTATAAGATCTTTGCTCATGAGGTGTGCTTCCATCCTCATGGACCATGCTGGATAGTTCTCCCTATCTAGCTTATCAATCTGCAAGCTTTCTCCCATCCTTGACCTTCTGTATCTGCAATTACTATGACTTATGAGGATAAAATGTACCTTTGATATAAGCTTTGTCCTTCTTGATTCTTTCGAACTCGTGCTCTGAACTTCTGCAAGTTATCTTCAATAATTTGTCTTTGTCCTCCTTTGATTTGGAAGATCTCCAATATCTGCACCAGTCGGAACTTCAATTGTCTTTTCTTCTCTTGTATTTCACCTTCAGCTCTGATACCAGTGTTAGAGACCTCTTAATCTCCAAAGGTTTGATCTATACTGACTTAAGAACACTTCTATGTCAGTTATAAACCAAACTTTACACAAATAATGTTCTTCTTTACCAAAACTTCAATCAACACTTCTCTAAGTGAAGAAATGTTTACTCCAGAAAGTCTGCTTCAGAAATCAACTTCATTACCTGCACAAAACTTCAAATTCCTTCAAGTAAATGATGCACAAGTATTCGCAATACCTTTGCGCAATCATACTAGTCATTAGTTCTAAAAACTAATCACCAAAAGTTTAATTTGATCATTAAGATCAAAGACATGTCAGAAAATGTCTCTCAGAAGTTGCGCCTTCGACATAGTCAACTTCTTAAGTTGATTCCTCCCAATCTGAAACCCATTTTGCTAAATGCTTTTAGCCATAGCTTCCTTATCTTCTAACTTAAATTTTAAGTTCTCACTCATCAAAAACTTTACAGTATACACTCAGATCTGATCAAAATACTGAGACGGAAAAGTGCGCTACTCTCAGACTTCAGTTTCCAAAGTTCACATATGAATGTTCCTATTGATCATTCTCACAGTAGGAGAGGAATTAGATTCTGAAACTCTAGACATAGCTTCATTAGCTTCTCAATTAGATGTGTACAAAAGGATTTCTGATCCACGTGATCAGACAGAGAGCACTCAGAGAAAAACCCGTCGCTATTTTCTGGGAAAAAACTCTCTACACATCTTTCTGAAGTTTGTCATCTACAAATGACTCTCACTTCTTCTTCTCTTAATTCTTGTCATCATTAACTTATATATACATGACTTTTGACTCATCCCGCGTCTATGTCATTGCTCCTAATCATCCTAAGAGTTTAGCTATACTCAGTTTACAAGATTCTTCACTTATATGTACATATGTGTACAAGACATCACCCTGAAATCTTCTTCACTTTCACAAGTGTATTCCTTTGCTTCATTCTGACCATAAGCATTCTTCAAGATCTCTATAATCACCAATTTGTGATTGGCTTGTTCCAACATGGTTGCAGGTTTTATGTTACTTTCATTGATGACCACACACGCAAAGTATGGGTATATTTCATGAAAGAGAAGAGTGAGGTGTTCACTCACTTCTAGAATTTTAAAGCTATGGTGGAAAAGCAGACAGGGAAGTACATTCAAACATTAAGATCTGATGGAGGAGGTGAATACATGTCAAATGAGTTCAACAGTTTTCTAAAAAATCATGGGATTCGGCGTCAGTTTTCATGCAGGTACACACCATAGTATAATGGCATTGCTGAATGCAAAAATAGACATATTGCAAAAATAGCAAGAGCCTTGATGGCTAAGAAGAATATGCCTCACTGTTATTGGGCAGAAGTTGTGCATACTACTGTATACATCATGAACAGAACTCCGATTGTTGTTGTACATGAAGTTACACCGGAAGAGAAGTTTACAGGTAAAAATCCAAACTTATCACATCGGAAAGTTTTTAGTTGTATTGCATATGTACATGTTCCAGATGAGTTGAGGACGAAGCTTGATCCGAAAGCAGAAAAATGTGACTTCATTGGATACTCCCTTGAGCAAAAAGGGTACAAATGTTATAACCCACTCACACGACAGGTGAAGGTGAGCAGAGATGTGGTATTTGATGAAATGTCAAGCTTCTATGCAGATGCCAAAGAAGGACTGAATCTTGAACCAAATGACAAAGAAAATGCTAAAAAATCAAGTGCAAAATCTCAAGTTTTGAGTGGACTGGATGCATCACCAAGCAATAGTTCCAACTCAAATCCATGGAGTGGAAGATTGCGTGGAAATTTCAGTCCAGGAAATTCATCAAATACATCCAAGAAAAGTAAAGAAAAGCTTTTTGTTGGTAGTAAATCATATGCAGGTTTTGAAGCTGTTGATGGAGATTCAAGTGGTTCAGAAAAGAGTCTTGATGAGGAGCTTGGATTGCCCTCTATGAAGACTCCAGGAGTAAGAAGGGCACATGCAGATGATACAAGGAGAAGTGACCCAGGACCAAGAAGATCTGGGAGGATGCGTAATTCAATGCAACGATTGACATATGATAGTTACATGGCTCACCATTGTGCCTACATGACAAAGGTAATACAAGATGTTGAACCTTCTTGTTTTGAAGATGCAATTGGTAATGCAGATTGGAAAAAAGCTATGGATGAGGAGATGGCTTCACTTTATGGAAATGATACATGGAAGCTGGTTCCATTGCCACAAGGAAAGAAACCCATAGGCTGCAAATGGGTTTACAAAGTAAAGCATAATGTTGATGGTAGCATAAGCAGGTATAAATCACGATTGGTAGCTAAAGGATATGCACATACATATGGCATTGCTTATGAGGAAACATTTAGCCCTGTAGCTAAAATGTCTACTATCATAACACTTGTTGCATTAGCTACAACAAAAGGATGGACTTTGCATCAGATGGATGTGAAGAATGCTTTCCTGCATGGTGAGTTACAGGAAGAAGTATATATGGACCAGCCACAAGGATATGAAGATTCAAAGGATCCAAAATATGTTTGCAGGTTGCAAAAGGCTTTGTATGGGCTAAAGCAAGCCCCTCGTGCATGGCATGCAAGGATTGTTGATTACTTATCTAGCATTGGGTTTTCTATTTGTGATGCAGATCACTCATTGTATGCAAGGAAGGCTGATGATGGCATCACTATTGTGGCTATTTATGTTGATGACCTGATTGTAGGTGGTGATAATGAAGGAAGCATCAAAGAGGTAAAGCAACTCCTTATGCAAGAATTTGACATGAAAGATCTTGGTGTGTTGCGCTATTTCTTGGGCATTGAGATTATACGTACAGAAACAGGTATATGGATGTTGCAAAGGCAATATGCCTTGAATATGCTACAAAAGTATGGTATGGTTGATTGTGAGCCATCAAAATTTGAAATTGGATACTACATCAGGTGAAGCATTGGAAAATGCTACTATGTACAAGAAAATTATGGGAAGTCTTATATATCTCACAATTACAAGGCCTGATCTAAGTTATACTATTGGACATGAAAGTTAGTTTATGCAGGTTCCTCGGAATCCACATTTGGATGCTTTGAGGTGCACTCTACGTTATGTGAGTGCTACTTTGGATTATGCATTGTTTTATGAGGCTGGTGTAGATTTGTAGGTTTGTGGATACACTCATGCGGATTGGGCTGGTAGCATTCCAGATAGAAGATCTACTAGTGGTTTTCTATTCTCACTTGGGAGTGCAACTGTTACATGGAGCAGCAAGAAGCAACCCACTGTTGCTTTGTTGAGTACAGAGGCTGAGTATAGAGGTGCTGCAATGGCAGCATGTAAGGCATCATGGCTAGAAATGCTACTTGCAGATTTAGGTGTGGAAGTGGGAAAACCTATCACTATTTATTGTGATAATCTTAGCAGCATACAGTTAGCACGGAATCCGGTTTTCCATGATAGAACAAAGCATATCAAGGTACATTATCACTTCATCAGAGACACGGTATTAGCAGGTGATATTGATCTTGTTTGTGTGAGAACAGATGAGCAGGTTGCTGACATTTTCACCAAAGCACTTGGAGCTGAAAAGTTGAAGAAGTTTTGGGAGATGCTTGGATTACAGGATATGGCGTTGGGCTTGAGGGGCAGTGTTGAGATATCAAGCTCAACATGTGATGATCCAGTATGACACATACCAATTTTTTGTTTCTCTAACATGTATAGTGGTCACACCGGTATATGTAAGGGATACTTTATTGAGCTTTATTAGATTTATCTACCAAGAGTGATGTCACATTTGTTCCTTGCCAGCTCACTCATTCGTGGACATTAGATTTTTCCTTATGTACTGATCTTTATATATTGCACTTGTTGTATTCTTGTTTTTAGGTCATTGTTGTACATTCCTTTTTATGTAATAGAAAAGATTCTTCTTCCTTGCCTCAATTTGTATGTGTGTGCTTCTCCTTGAGAGTGAGAGTGTGTGTGCAAGCTCTCTTCCTTATCTCCTTCCTCGTGACATCCCTCTCCCTCTCCCTCTCCCTCTCTCTCTCTCTCTCCCCCCCCCCCCTCTCTCTCTCCCTCATTCCCTCAGTCTCTCAACTCTTGGTCCTCTCGAAGAAGAAGAAGAAGAAGAGGAAGAAGAAGAAGAAGAAGTTGAAGAAGAAGAAGAAGAAGAAGAAGAAGAAGAAAAGAAGGCTTCATATAGAGATGGTCATGTCATCATTGATGGAAAGTCCATACCATAATGATTCATAGCCTATGAAACACTCAAGGAGATACACGTTGCAGTTTGGAACTACAATGGAGATCTATGGACACACCTAGAGAGGTTGGAAGAGGTGCATAGAGGTAGAGACATCATCATAGCGATAGAGACACATGAGAGCCCAGATCGAAGCCTACCTCGAGTTCATAATTTCTAGTGGAAGTCCACATACAAAGAGGATAAGGAGGAGTAGACATACTCTTCAAAGATGGACTTCGGAGTAGGATACAGATAGTCGCACATGATTCACATCTCAGATATCTTTGGATCTGACTAGAGCTCTCATAAGAGCAGATCATCTACATAGCATTATGCTACTTTGCTCCTTCTCGCTTGCGGTTTGCTATGATAGATCGAGAGGACTTACCATACACTTGCTTGTCATAGGAGATTACAGAGTACTTTGCACTAGGGGAAGTCTTCCTTATGGGAGATTCAATGCGAGGATGGGCAATGATCAATGTGAGATATTGAACCCAAAGGACCCACAGATGCTACCTACCATACAGGAGGAGTCTACAGCTCGAGCTTTAGCTGACTCTACATACACTCATTATGGTGCTCATCTACTCAGACTAGGCTCTCGACATAATCTAATTATTTATAATGGGATGGCTCAATGGCCTACCTCAGGAGGATTGACATGCATATGACACTCAGTTAAAGATGGCGGGGGAAGTATAGTAGATTACATCATGGGATCTAGGGAGGACATCCACCTACTTACGTCATTCACCATCCCACCCATACCCATTGGTATCACACATACCTCGCACTCTCCCTAAGGGGAGACATCCCCACACACACACCTGCAACATGCATCCCACACACCACTATCCACTTCACACACAAGCTAGCCCACATATATATGGCTCAATTCTTGATACTCCACTACCCCTACTCACCTCACAAATAGCATCAATCCTCTAGACATCAACCATCGGCTCCTTCCCACACACCATCCACTCTAGTCACACATCTCCTCCCGGGACTATGTCACAACATCAGTGGTATGATGAGGAATGCAGAGATCTCTACTGGCAACTATGAGCTCAATGAGCATTGGGAGAGATCACAGAGAGAGAGGCCAAGAGACAAATGAAGACCCTCATGCATCAAAAGAGGCGAGCCTTTGTGGAGACATAAGAGCTTGAGCTATACTACCTCTTTATAAGTATGGATAGTGTTGCGGCATGTCGTACCCTACGAGAGCCACACCCAACCACACCTATTGGGGACCCACAAACATGGCATGATTATGTTGAGAGATTATATGAGGTACCTAGGTAGCCTCCCATTATCCAGTCACATGGGCCTCATCCTATTAGTTCTTCTCTCTTCACAGCAAAGATGGTTGAGAGGGCCATAGGATGACTATGACATGGACGTTTGAAATACCACAAAGGATTGCAAAGCGAGCATCTCATATACGCAATCTCCATTATAGCCTTGTTGATTGCACATGTCTTCAACTAGGCTATAGGGGAGGGCTTCCCAAAGGAGTGGACTAGGCACACCGTTGTGCCTATCCACAAATTTGGCAATACCCCTAGACCCAAAAAACTACAGGACCATCATGATTGGCCACATCATGGCCAAACTATATGTGGCCATACTTGAGGCAGAGCTCAGCTCATATGCAGAGATGGAGGGGCTACGGGCACGAGGCCAAGAAAGTTTTCGATGGGCTTTCCCCATTATTGATCAAGTCTTCATTTTTCATTGCCTCATTGATGGGGCGAATGTGCGGAAGAAGAGATTATATTGCTACTTTATGGAGTTTCGCAAATATTTTGATACAGTGCCACGAGAGAGGCTCTTCCAATGCCTCTAGAGCTTGTAAATACCATCAGAGAGATTATTTGTCCATCCATGCACTCTATGAGCAGGGGATTGGGAGGATACAGTGCCCAAGAGGGTTTTCTAAGGCCATGAGGGATTACATATGTGCCGATGACATTGTATTAATTTTAGAGTCAACTGAGGAATTATAGTGACACCTTGCTGCCCTGGATGTGTTTTGTACACAAAGGGGCTTGACAATAAACTTTGGCAAGACCAAGTTCATGATCTTCCATACCTCCCCCATCATGAGGAATGCAGCAATATTCACAGCTATCGACAGACATATTGAGGTAGACACTTCCTATGTCTAACTCGGAGTGACATTCACAAGCTTTCTGGCCCCTTCAGCATGAGGCAGGCAACCATCGATAGACTCACACGAGGATATGCAGCTTTAGCCATGTTAAAATGAAGACGTCACCAGGCACACTTCCAAGAGCCCCACATGAAGGGGTGTCTATTTGACACACTAGTCAGACCAACTATGATGTATGTTGCGTCAGTTTGGGCCTCAGGCCTCACAATCACCCAATGGAGTGCGATCAAGTCACCACAAGTATGTATGATCTCATGAATATTTCACAAGAAACAATCAGTGCCACATGACAT
Source organism: Ceratopteris richardii (assembly GCA_020310875.1). NCBI lineage: Eukaryota > Viridiplantae > Streptophyta > Polypodiopsida > Polypodiales > Pteridaceae > Ceratopteris > Ceratopteris richardii. The sequence goes on from CM035443.1 coordinate 80,925,993, forward strand.
CATCAAGGTAGAGCTAGCTACACCACCCATGATAGTAGATGCACTATTCCAGACTATGTGCTTTATTCAAAGGATGAGGGAGCTCCCTACAGATAGATTCACACATAGAGCATTTGAAGCATCTATACAGATATCAGATTCAAGATATGAGAGCGATTGGTACACTCAAGTTAGAGCTTGGTTTGATAGTCATGGACTTGATATGGAGAGATTGTTGCCCTTTGAGTATGACCCCTACTCACCTCACATCCACCTCTCCCATAGTGAGAGGAACATTGTGCTCAGACAGGATGTCTAGAAGCTCTACATTAGTCACACATGGCTCACACCACACATGGCATCGAGACTATGACACTAGTGAGACCAATTCTTAGACATACCAGTAGATGGTTTCATTGTGACCACACTACATGAATACTTACATGCCTCATAGCTCAAGGGTAGCGATTGGCCAATTGAGGGTCTCATCACACCACACACATAGCTAGAGATATTCCGAGAGAAGAGTGGATATGCAAGATATGCAGAGTATAGATGCAGGATGAGGAGCACTTTGTATGCATATGTAGGGCATATGATGACATCAGAGGAAGATACGAGACTCTGCGTATAGGACAACCCACGCTTTGAGAGATCATGGACTCTAGAGATCACTGACAGTTTGGGTGATTCTTACAAGGGATACAGAGTCACAGAGATTCCCTATTCCAACCCACCATAGGAGCCATGACATAATGGAGATAGAGTCAACTCACTGACTTCTTTGTTCTATGATAGGCAAAATCCCTCCCCCCTCAGCTCACACATCGAGAGGGGTGAATCTTAAACACGCTTAGACCTCTCGAGCTAGGGGACATCCCCTTGCTAAAGGATATCGGATCTTCAAACTTCATCGACACCGGATTGCAAAGATCTAGGCTCATGACCATCGCACCATGGAGCATAGAAAATCCCATATGATGGTTGATCCTGTTGCAGTCATGAAGGCAGCCTTGACTCCACCTCCACCTATGTACCATATCTTACACCCACCCACTAGTATAGGATGGAGCTAGTTAGCCTCTCATATGCATTCTCATGCTTGTACTACCCTTTTGCATATAGACTATCATAGATATAGCAACCCCCCACTTTCCTGGGCTTTCCACATTCTACTACGGAGATTTATATCCGCTTTACTAGTTTTTTCAGCACTTTTATCTTTTTTGATTGACAAAAGACACACATGTACATTGTTTTGTCTCATAGGCTGAGTTTGGCCTCCTAATAGACATAAAAGCACTTTTCTTCTTCTTCTTCTTCTTCTTCTTCTTCTTCTTCTTCTTCTTCTTCTTCTTCTTCTTCTTCTTCTTCTTCTCCTCTCTCTCTCTCTCTCTCTCTCTCTCTCTCTCTCTCTCTCTCTCTCTCTCTCTCTCTCTCTCTCTCTCTCTCTCTCTCTCTCTCTCTCTCTCTCTCTCTCTCTCTCTCTCTCTCTCTCTCTCTCTCTCTCTCTCTCTCTCTCTCTCTCTCTCTCCCTCTCCCTCCCTCCCTCCCTCCCTCCCTCCCTCCCTCCCTTGTTGACGTGATGAGAGCTCGAAACTAAGCCACGGAATTCGCCACGTCACAAGAACTAAGGTAGAGTGATATAAGAACACCTCTATAATCATTAGTAGCTTAGCAAATTTTCTGAAACTGAAAACTTTGTAACTCTATTTTGTGAAATGTGAAAGTTCACTTTACAAGAACCTTTGCCTTTTCTTTAGGCTTCAATTCTGGTCTGAGTTACTTCAGTCTTTAAAAATCTTTGTTTGCTTACTGCTAGATATTCTTTCCGCCACTTAAATGTGCCAAAACTATGTTTTGAACTTACCGGAATATCACTAGAACTTCACCAGACTGTTATCGGAATGTCACCGTAATTTTATCGTAATTGCACTGGAATGTTACCATAATCAACTGTAATTCTGTTCGTGTTTACTTCAAATGATTGTAAATGAAGTAAAGTAGTAATACATGAGCTTCCTTCAGTGAATGAACTCTATCTGAAGTTTGAGAGAAAAACTTCATCAGTTTTGGATGCCTTTACTATTGGACATAGTACTTTGTGTACATGTCTCGTTTCACAAAATCTCTTTTGATCAATTTATAGTTGAAGCCAGCCTCACCTTGCTCAAAGCCATGAAAAACTCTCCTATTCTGAGTAGTTCTTCCTTACCATCTCTCTTACAGATGAATACCTGACAGTTCAGGCTCTACTTATTCATCTCTACATACATACGTACTTCTGTATCTCAACTCTCCTGCGCATATATTCTTCTATTCAAAACTCACTTATATACATATTTGTTCCGAGACTCAAAACTCGTAATTGTGGAAGTTTCTATGAACTATATTACAGTTGTGAATTTTTCCCTTCACTAAGGCTTGATTTTTCTGAATGCTTTGTTTCTGCTTCTCTTCGTCTTTCTTCATCCTTCATATGTGTTCATGTCTTTATGTCTAATTAGTGAGTGATTCTTCAACATCCCTCCCTCCCTCCCTCTCTCTCTCTCTCTCTCTCTCTCTCTCTCTCTCTCTCTCTCTCTCTCTCTCTCTCTCTCTCTCTCTCTCTCTCTCTCTCTCTCTCTCTCTCTCTCTCTCTCTCTCTCTCTCTCTCTCTCTCTCTCTCTCTCTCTCTCTCTCTCTCTCTCTCTCTCTCTCTCTCTCTCTCTCTCTCTCTCTCTCTCTCTCTCTCTCTCTCTCTCTCTCTCTCTCTCTCTCTCTCTCTCTCTCTCTCTCTCTCCCTCCCTCCCTCCCTCCCTCTCTCTTCCCCTCCCCTCTCTCTCCCTTCCCCTCCCCTCTCCCTCCCTTCCTCCCTCAACCTCTCTCTCCCTCCCTCCCTCAACCTCTCTCTCCCTCCCTCCCTCCCTCAACCTCTCTCTCCTGTCCTCCCTCAACCTCTCTCTCTCTCCCTCCCTCCCTCCCTCCCTCCCTCCCTCTCTCTCCCTCCCTCTCTCGCGCCTGCAAAAAAACCCTAAAAATCGACATAGTGAGATTATATACAGGAGGCCATTTAGAGCTTGCCAACTGTTCGAGCTCAAACTAGGGATCATTGGGCTCTTGATGGAGCCCTAAAAACCCTAATTGTTCACACAGACAAAAGAGGAAAATGGCACAATTAGAAAAAAAAAGGGTTCAAAGAGATGATTATTAACGCTATCAGAGAAACAAAAAAGAGGCAGACAAAGCACTAAATCAAGAAACAAGAAGAGCCTTTGAGAAGGTTAAAGCCTTGGAAGGTCAAATCAAAGACATCAAAGAGGAACAAGATGAATGGAAGGCTGAAATCCACTGCATTCAAGAAGAAATTGTTCACTTGAAGATCTCCAAGGTTAAAAAGGAAGGAGAGATCTCTCACGTGGAAGAACTCAAGGAAGAATTCAAAAAGGAAATCAAATAATAAGTGGAGTCCACTCAAGAGACATGGGTGGAAATAGTTCACAAGAGGTTCAAGAAGGAAGTCATCGAGGAGGCACAGAAGGAAGAGCTCTCTAGAGTCTAGGACACCCTCGAGGAAGAGAGACTTCGACACACATGTCGATTACATGTACAAATTACGGGGCTCTCAGAAGGCACACCACTAGATGCAGATGCCACTCACATCTATCGATGCTTGGGATATGAGAGCATGCCTTTCACAGGCCCATGGAGGGTTGGTAGAGACACATCCCAACCACAAGCACTCATCCTCTGTATGAGCTTTGAGGATACATGTATTGCCTTATTCCGATGAAAACCAATACTGCACGGACTACCCGAAGGAGCTTTATATATGGACCAAGATCTCACGAGGATGCAGATAGAGCACCGTTTGACATGTATGCCATAGATTATCCAAGTCCGACGAGAGGGAAAGAAGGATTTCTATCAAGACAATAAAGTCTTCATCAATGGATTCCCTATCAAGTAGGGATATGTGGCCTATGAGGCAACACCATATCAGGATTCACCACTTAGAGGAGCAGTATGAAACTGCAATGGAGCACTTTGGACATGACTAGCCCGATTGGAAGGGATCCTAGACACTCATGCATTAGCTTGCATCACAAAGATCCAGGAGATCCCAGAAAGAGGCCTACCTTGCATTGGAAGTTTTCATTGGGAATCTGCATTCAAAACCACAATGAGATAGAGTACAACACCATCATATGTAGATAAGAGATACAGAGTCAAATCCATATCATAGGAACAGACGAGGAGGCACGATACATGTGGATATGCATGGAGATAGCATCAGAGAGCTTGGTTTACATTGCTATATGCTACTTCCCACCAAGCGGATCTTGATATGTAGGATAGGACCTTGGGGGACTGACTCAAGGTAGAGACTCACCATGCATAGCACTTTCATATCAGATACTACATTACAGCACCCTAGGTAAAGTCTTCCTTATGGGGGACTTCAATGGCCACACCCAATCACGTTAGTGCGAGGCATATGACATGGACCATCCACATCTCATGAGGGATAGAGATCCGGATGAGATGAGTACCAGTAGAGTATCAGCAAATATGGGACAAGACACCACCAGGTATGGCAGACATCTTTTGAGCTAGGCAGCCAACACCATCTCATTATATATAACAGGATGCACCATTGGCCAGGCTCGGGTAGACGTACTTGCTTCCCTCATGCAGGGGGTGAGAGCACGGTTGACTACATTCTAGGTACCATCCTTGGATCTTCACTTATCCCCTCACTTAGTATTGGACGATGCCCACTTGGTGCTAACCATATATTTATCACATTCACATTCCCTCATTCATTGAGCCACACACCATGATACACTTCACACACGAGCTCTCACACATTTATGCACACCACTTACACACCAAGCTACTCTCCCTCGATCCATTCTCACCTTTGGACACACTTACATCATAGATCACCACCATCCTTCATGACTCAGCTATCCACAGCTTTCCACATTGCACACATACACATCCTCCATGCACATGATCCATGCCCCATAACCATTTGTATGATGCAGATTGCCAGGAACTAAGGAAGCATTTATGGATTTTAGAGCTTAGAGGGGATATTACACACAGACAGGCACAACATGTAGATCCTTACTTGTTGCAAGCTACAAGAATGGGAGGAGAGATAGTACTGGGACATCTACCATTTGCTCATAAGTCAAGATAGTCTAGTGATGTGGTGACATCTGAGGGAGATTATATAGTACACACCCATTCGAGACCCAAGCATTTGGCATAGCTATGCACAAAGCCTATGCAGATCCCAGACCAGCCCATGTTCCCAGGCCGAAGAGCTCACACCCCACTACCTCTTACTTCTTCACACCCACTATCGTGAGCCGTGCTATTTCCCATTTATAGCATGGCAAAGCCCATGGCTAGTTGAGTTTACATGTGTAGCACATCATCTATGGATGCACAACTTTGGCACCGCTCATTCTTCTAACATGGAGCATTGCTCATGGTCCTTAGTAAGAGGTCTGAACCACCTCTCAGTCTTTTAGAGTAGAGTACTCACTTGACTGCCAAGTGGCACTCATGTGAGGGACCATGAGTCATACACATTATGGGTTACTTGAGAGGGATTAAAATAAGACACCACGTGGCTGGGCAGAACAAAATCTCTGAGAACGTGTGACTCCGAAGAATTAGCCGACACACGATCTACCTCGGGAACAGTGTAGATATCTATTAAAATGAAGGGGAATCATTGAGAGGCTACAACATTGCTATCCGGGCCCAGGCGATGGCGCAGACGGCCCAGGCGGACAGAGGCCAGTTGACACGTAAATCGAGGTGCTAATAGGCCCACGGACAGAGGACAGCCGATGCCAACAGATATGGACAGAGGATAGTCGACGAGGAAACTTCCCCATCCTTGCTTTCTCTCTTCCCCTTCCTCTTGGGTGAGGGAATGAGCATTTCTATCCTTTTGGAGTACTAAAGTGATGCTATAGATCAATGTTTTGGCTAAGAGATTATACACACATGTAATACGGGCTGTGGAGATGGGCTATGGGTCTTGGGTTGATTCAAAAAGCTTCAATTTCTCAGTTTGGAGCTTCTCAAAGTCACCCTTCCATGAAGAATAGTTTTCCACTTCCTACTTGTGACATACCCGGCTTCTCCGCTCCATAGCTTGCTCATACGATATCCGATTTCAAAAATCTTGGTCACACTACGAAGCTACACCCTAAGCTTCGCTCAGAGACCATCGATGTTGGATTTGGACGAGATTTGGTCAACCAAAATATCTCTGTAGCGCTTCAGTATGAAGTAGGCAACCACCCCTGGGCCTAATTTTTTATCATCTGGTGTCCAAATTCACTTTTTCACTTGGGATAGCTTCAAATCTTTGAAGTACAGGTGTTGAACTACAGATTTTGGACTAGGTCGAGGACTCTCAAATCTCAGAAGTTGCTCAGTTGTACTCCGTTTGCCTAGTTGGGGCTATTGTTACGTGTTTTAGCATTGTTCTTGTTGGTTTTTGGTGTTTAGAACCTCCCCAAACCAACTGGACATTTCCAATTTTTGTTTGGGCCTGGCAAGGATTCAAAATCAGCGACCTAAAGCTTCAAGGATTACTTGGATCTCGCTTCCATAGCTTCACTTTGTAACAGTGAAGTGCTCTTGTGATATATTTCTCTTCTTCTTGCATATTTAAGCTTTACTTCCATTCATTTTCATATAATCTAGTTAGTAAGTAGGGGAAGGGGAGTAAAATATGGAATCTAAAGGCAAACGAGTAGTTGAACATACTTCTCCATCTAAAGAGCAACTAGAGGATCCTGATTCTAGAATGGAAGCAGTAGAATTAGTGTAAGAAGTAGAAGAAAATTTAGAAGAAAAAGAGCCTCAGCAGGAAGAGTATACATCATTAGGAAAAAAGGTGAACCCTGCATAGGCCTTGTAGATTAAGAGGTGATTAGTGATGGACCAATGAGAAGAGGGTGGTGGCCACAGTCTACACCCTTGATCACCTAGACTAGGCATAGGTTTCCCTTGTTTTTTTTGTGGTCAAAAGTGGTATGAATGACTAAAAACCATGAGTTCCTCTAGAAAAGTGGTTTGGTAGGCCTAGAGTTATGTGGCAAAGATCAACTTCTTTCCTCTTCTCAGACCATTCAATCATCGCCGAATCCGACAGAGGAAATTGAATCCCGCCACAGAACTGCCCTGGCCTTTTTGTCTTTTTATGCCAGTCCACTCACTCTCTCACCTCATTTACTGCTTCCTATTTTGTCTTTTTTTGACAGACACACCCGCTTCAATCGTGACCATCCATGAGGATCGCATCTAACGGACGAGAATGCCCACGACTGTGCACACTTTGGAGGAAATTTTATCCTCTTGTGACAGAGACACAAGGATCAATCGTAGGCATCCGTGACATCTTATCCAAGGGACACAAATGGTCACGTCTTCATTTCGACTGAGCACAAGTTTTAGAGAACATATCTTATTGCAAAAACCACTAGTGGTTTTTTTTATGGCCTTAATTCCCTTTTTGTTAATCTTAATTCCTAAAAATTAGGAATCCTTACAAGGCCCATGCAGGGTTCACCTTTTTTCCTAATGTATGAGGAACTTTTAGATGAGTTTGTCACTCATGATCAATTCATAGACTTGAAAGAGCAAACCCTTAAATTAGAGAGAGATCTTGGTAGCATCACATCTCTCATATAGCAGCTTAAGTCTCAAATGATCTCACTTGAGACTAGCATCACCTCTTTCCTAGCTAGGAAGGAAAGAGAAACCCCTCCTATTCCTCTAGAGATTACTAGGAAAGATACTTCTCTTCCTAGTAAGCACAAAGGAGAGAGCTCTAGGGAAGCTCCCCTTCTGAAAGACTTGAAGCCACCTACCTTTACGGGGGATGACTGAGATAGGAACAAGGATGCAATCTACACTTTTTTACAAAATTGCATGATTTGCATCAATTGAAGGGCACCCTACTAGAGTACAATGTGCTAGAGGTGAGTCTCTCCCTTGGCTCGCATGCCTATAAGTGGTGGATGAGTCTTAAGGAGGTGAAATCTATCCCTACTGATTGGACTGAGTTTGAGACTTTTTCTAAAAGAGTTTCTTCGTGAGAATGAGGAGGAGAGGAATTGGGATGAGTGGGATAGGATTACATAGAGAGGTAGGCCTCTTACGGTCCACCTATCTCACTATACAGAGATCATTTTGAAACTTAAGGGCTTAGATGATTTCCAAAAAACCAGAGGGTTTGTTAGGGGCTTAGATAAAGCCATAAAGAGGAAAGTCAAAAGGAACGTGCCTAAGATGTTTGAGGAGGCGATCAAGTATGCACAGATCTATGAGGACCATAACCGTCCTCAATATACTCCTATGGAGACGGATCAGCCCCTCAAGCCTCTTAGTACGACTAAATTCAAGAAGAAGTTTCCTTTTGGGAAAAACAAAGTTTTTATTAAAAAACAAAGATCACAAGGGCCTAGGTTATCCACAGATTAGTTTGAGAGGGCCAAAAGAGAGAACCTGTGCTTTAGGTGTTTGTCTCCTAGCCATTCACAGTGGAATTGTCCACTCAAGAAGGCGGAAGAAAAGACGAAGGGACCAGAGTCTACTACGGCCCCCGAAAAGGGCAAAAAGGTGTTCCACCTTGTGCAGACCCTTCCTATTCATGGCAGCTCTAGCTGCAAGGGAGTGGAGGTGATGCACGAGGATATAGAGCACACCTGTTGTTTGACTCAGTCATTGTGGTCACAGCAGTTTGGACCACATGACCTAGTTAAACTGCATGGTGGTGTGTACGGGACCAAGGTGCGGGTCATGATAGATGACTCTGCCACTCATAATTTTATTAACTATGCTTTTCTCAAGATATTAAAGATTCCCCAACAGCGTAGTGCACATAAATACATTGTATCTATGATGCAAGGGCAAGATAAGAGGATATGGGATACTATGGTATCCAATTTGGAAGTCAAGATCTAGGACTATACAGATTATATGGACTTCCAAATTATGAATATGGAGAGGAGAGACCTAGTTTTAGGAAGAGAGTGGCTATGGCGGTTAGGAGACACACTTAAACGCAACTATCAAAATAACACACTTGAATTTGAAAAGAATGGAAGTAAACTTTGTATTCAGGGAGAGAGAGAGATGTACATAGTGCACCTCTCATTTCATCATTAGAGTTGTATAGTCTTTGTTATTCTTTGCATGTACAGGAGATGTTTTTATTGTATAGTCATGATACGGAGCATTATATAGACAGCTTATCTGATGTATATTTTCATGCTAGGAATGTAAATATGGACAGGACTTTCTACTATTCTTTTTTGCAAGAGTGTGTGGTTAAAAGTTTTAAGGATGTTATGTTTGAGTATAAAGATGTTTTTCCCACTGACTTACCTAGAGGGCTACCACCTGAGAGAGGGGACATTGATCGTGCCATTGAGGTTGTTACTAACACTAACCCTATTTGTAGGCCACCTTATAGGCTTAGTGTTTCTCAGCATGAGGAAGTTGAGAGGCAATTGCAGGATTATTTAGATAAGGGCTTCATTAAACCTAGTAACTCACCTTGGGCATCGCCAATGCTCCTAGTTAAAAAGAAAGATGGCTCTATGAGACTATGTATAGACTATAGAGCACTTAATAAGGTAACTATCAAAAATAGGTTTCTAATGCCTAGATTGGAAGATATATTTGATCAGTTACATCAAGCTAGGTATTTTACCAAGCTTGACCTTAGATCAGGATATCATCATATCAGGATTAGGACAGAGGATGTCCCTAAGACTGCATTTAGAACTAGATATGGGCACTATGAGTTTTTGGTGATGCCTTTTGGTATCACCAATGCTCCTGCCACTTTCATGAAGCTCATGAATAGTATTTTACGGCCTTATCTGGGACACTTTGTAGTAGACTTTTTGGATGACATTCTGATCTATAGTGCATTAGAAGCGTCAACCAGGCAAGAGTGAGGAAGAGGAGATTATACTGCAACTTTTTGGACTTTTGTAAAGCCTTCCACACAAGTCCCAAGGTGCAACTCTTCATATGCCTACTCAATATCGGAGCTCTAGATGAGAAGATATGGGGGATTTATGCTTTATATGAGAGAGTATGTAGTAGAGTTAGATGTCCAGGTGGCTTATCCCACTCACTTGCTAGCACCATCGAGGTGAAGCAAGGGTGCCCTCTTTCACCTGCCCTCTTTGGTCTATACATTGATGAGATAGTGGAATTCATAGAATAGCAGGGAGGGGAGGGTGTTGAGGTACGAGGGACCACTATTCATATTCTTTTATATGCTAATGATATTGTGCTAGTTTCAGATTCCACAAAAGTCTACAACACCACCTACGCACCTAGACAACTTCTTCATACATAGAGGGCTATCTATGAACCTTGGCAAAACCAAGGTTATGATTTTTCAGACATCAGCACAGGTGAGGAGACATAGTTCTTTCACAGCAGCAGGCCGATTGAGGTGGTCGGATCATATGTCTATCTCAGAGTGACATTCACAGTAGCCTCTAGGGTTTTCTCTATGTCTCAGGCAGCCCGACATTGCATCACACATGGATATGTAGCATTAGCCTTGATGAAGAGACAGTGCCACCAAGTGCACTTTCAGGGGCCCCGCACAAAGGGATGGCTCTTCCACACTTTGGTTACACCAGTGCTCATGTATGGAGCAGCCATATGGGGGTTGGGATAAGCTACATCAGCATGGATAGCATTGGAGAGGCCACAGATTCTCATGATTGTTAGACTCATCTGAAGCAAGCCTTTGGTACCACATGATATCATGAAAGCAGAGCTCGCTGCACTGCTGATGCTAGTAGAGGCACTATTCTAGATAGTAGGCCTATTACATAGGGTCCAAAGCATGGACATAGAGCACATCACTTATCGATCTTTCTAGGCATCACATGACATGACATTAGCAAGAGACACCTCCTCATGGTACGCATAGACACGAGACTAGCTGAGCCATCATGGGTTTTACATAGACAGACTACCACCACTACAGTATGACTATTCGCTCTCCCACCAGGAGAGGAATAGGGTCATTCGATAGAAGATATGGCATACATACGTAACGAGGCCATGGATTAGCCCCACGAATACATTGCCACCAAAAATGCTTCACTACCACGAGCATTTTCTACAAATCTCAAATTCGGACTTCATTGGGACTTCGCGATACTTGCAGACATACCTACCACACCACCTTTGAGTCGTCATTAGGTAGCTTTGAGTTTCATCGCATCAGCTCAAGATCAAGATTGGTCGAACCAAGGGAGTCCCTAGAGAGGAGAGGTGGTGCCCAGTATGCCATGATGAGCACTTTGTTACCAGATGCCAAGCATACTCACATGTATGAGCACAGTTCCACATAGAGGAGTCACTACAATTGTGCATAACCACTAGAGACCAGCGGAGGTTGGGACGTTTCCTCACGATGGCATATGACAAATGAGAGTAGCCGATACAACCCACGCATCAGACATGGGTGGGTATCCAGCAGACCATTTCTCAATTCTTTCAGCAAGATGGGCTACATCAGAGGGGCCCGCCTTCCAGAGGCATAGGGCTCACGCTCCATCAGGCAACGGCACGAAGAGTGCGATGTTGACCACAGAGATTTGGACACGGACAACCACAACTATACCAGGAGGATATCTCAAGCATCAAGATAGCACATGACCACATGATGGAGCACACGTGCACCAACACCACCACCTGGGTAGCCTTCCTTTAGGAAACACTTAGACTGCCGCTAATGTACCACATACTCCACCCGCCTCCACAAATAATTTGTAGTTAGGATATACATATTCACACCCATCATGGGGCCCCCATGTATTAGGTGCCCATTATTTGTAGAGTTAGAGCCACATCTTTCCATGCACCACTACATTATCCCCACTAGCTCTCCATCACCCGCTACACTATCCTGTGGTTGTTTCCAACCTTTTTTAGCCTACACAGTTTCGTGTAGCGAGTACTATTCCATTCTATTTCTACACAAGGGTTACTACAGTTGTATATGGTTTTGTCTCATGGACCAAGTTTGGCCTTCAGAAGACATATCTCTCTCTCTCTCTCTCTCTCTCTCTCTCTCTCTCTCTCTCTCTCTCTCTCTCTCTCTCTCTCTCTCTCTCTCTCTCTCTCTCTCTCTCTCTCTCTCTCTCTCTCTCTCTCTCTCTCTCTCTCTCTCTCTCTCTCTCTCTCTCTCTCTCTCTCTCTCTCTCTCTCTCTCTCTCTCTCTCTCTCTCTCTCTCTCTCACACACACACACACACACACACACACACACACACATCTATATGTGCAACTAAGCATACTATTAATATTACATTTCCACCAAACCTTAAAAATCATATAGCTATTACATGTTTCTCTAAGGATGCCATGGCCAACAATGTAAGAGTATTGCTCAAGCTTTGTGTCTACTCTCTTTGTGTTCATTATGCTTCTCTCCTCTCGATGACGTGTAGTAAGTCTTTCATGCAGTCAAATATACATGCCCTATGGATGAGGCGCGATGGATGAGGTCTCATTGCATATCCTACAAAAGTAGGCAAGAAGGGAGAGAAGGAGAGGAGTGATTGTGTGCACCAGAGTAAATGATGATTTCTCTACGAGTCCGTTAACAAAAGTGATGGTGCCTCAAGAGTTGTGCCATTCATAAGCTTGATGTCCTATCAAATGCACACATGGTGAGAAGAGGCATAATTGTGTGCACCAAAGGAAATGGCGATTTCTCATTAAGTCTGTTAACAAAAGTGGTGGCACCTCGAGAGTTGTCATTATAAACTTGATATGCCATCGACTTCATGCACACATGGTTCAACAATGAGCCATAATCATATCCTACCAACATGGCATACATCATCACACATTTCAAGAAACAATTGGATATACATAGAATATCATGGGGAATCCTCACATTTTTTGCATGAATTATTGCGTGACCACTCCTTGTTTGGGTCCAAGTCCCCATTTCTCCATTCCTCTTAAAGACTATTCGCAAGTTACATTGCTCCAAGGATGGTTGGCTGCTTATGATTTTTGGATAATGCTCATTGCATAAGCATATGACATTCATGATATAATTGTGAGGCGCAAGTTGCAACACATTACAAATATATCAATAGTTGAATATGAGAAAGTCAATCATCGCACCTTATGACTAGCAAGATTCCATCCCTAATGCACTAGGAATCCTCTCACATCTCTTAACCCAAAGGGCTCTCTCTCTCTCTCTCTCTCTCTCTCTCTCTCTCTCTCTCTCTCTCTCTCTCTCTCTCTCTCTCTCTCTCTCTCTCTCTCTCTCTCTCTCTCTCTCTCTCTCTCTCTCTCTCTCTCTCACACACACACACACACACATCTATATGTGCAACTAAGCATACTATTAATATTACATTTCTAGCAAACCTTAAAAATCATATAGCTATTACATGTTTCTCTAAGGATGCCATGGCCAACAATGTAAGAGTATTGCTCAAGCTTTGTGTCTACTCTCTTTGTGTTCATTATGCTTCTCTCCTCTCGATGACGTGTAGTAAGTCTTTCATGCAGTCAAATATACATGCCCTATGGATGAGGCGCGATGGATGAGGTCTCATTGCATATCCTAAAAAAGTAGTCAAGAAGGGAGAGAAGGAGAGGAGTGATTGTGTGCACTAGAGTAAATGATGATTTCTCTACGAGTCCGTTAACAAAAGTGATGGTGCCTCAAGAGTTGTGCCATTCATAAGCTTGATGTCCTATCAAATGCACACATGGTGAGAAGAGGCATAATTGTGTGCACCAAAGGAAATGGCGATTTCTCATTAAGTCTGTTAACAAAAGTGGTGGCGCCTCGAGAGTTGTCATTATAAACTTGATATGCCATCGACTTCATGCACACATGGTTCAACAATGAGCCATAATCATATCCTACCAACATGGCATACATCATCACACATTTCAAGAAACAATTGGATATACATAGAATATCATGGGGAATCCTCACATTTTTTGCATGAATTATTGCGTGACCACTCCTTGTTTGGGTCCAAGTCCCCATTTCTCCATTCCTCTTAAAGACTCTTCGCAAGCTACATTGCTCCAAGGATGGTTGGCTGCTTATGATTTTTGGATAATGCTCATTGCATAAGCATATGACATTCATGATATAATTGTGGGGCGCAAGTTGCAACACATTACAAATATATCAATAGTTGAATATGAGAAAGTCAATCATCGCACCTTATGACTAGCAAGATTCCATCCCTAATGCACTAGGAATCCTCTCACATCTCTTAACCCAAAGGGCTCTCTCTCTCTCTCTCTCTCTCTCTCTCTCTCTCTCTCTCTCTCTCTCTCTCTCTCTCTCTCTCTCTCTCTCTCTCTCTCTCTCTCTCTCTCTCTCTCTCTCTCTCTCTCTCACACACACACACATCTATATGTGCAACTAAGCATACTATTAATATTACATTTCCAGCAAACCTTAAAAATCATATAGCTATTACATGTTTCTCTAAGGATGCCATGGCCAACAATGTAAGAGTATTGCTCAAGCTTTGTGTCTACTCTCTTTGTGTTCATTATGCTTCTCTCCTCTCGATGATGTGTAGTAAGTCTTTCATGCAGTCAAATATACATGCCCTATGGATGAGGCGCGATGGATGAGGTCTCATTGCATATCCTACAAAAGTAGTCAAGAAGGGAGAGAAGGAGAGGAGTGATTGTGTGCACCAGAGTAAATGATGATTTCTCTACGAGTCCGTTAACAAAAGTGATGGTGCCTCAAGAGTTGTGCCATTCATAAGCTTGATGTCCTATCAAATGCACACATGGTGAGAAGAGGCATAATTGTGTGCACCAAAGGAAATGGCGATTTCTCATTAAGTCTGTTAACAAAAGTGGTGGCACCTCGAGAGTTGTCATTATAAACTTGATATGCCATCGACTTCATGCACACATGGTTCAACAATGAGCCATAATCATATCCTACCAACATGGCATACATCATCACACATTTCAAGAAACAATTGGATATACATAGAATATCATGGGGAATCCTCACATTTTTTGCATGAATTATTGCGTGACCACTCCTTGTTTGGGTCCAAGTCCCCATTTCTCCATTCCTCTTAAAGACTCTTCGCAAGCTACATTGCTCCAAGGATGGTTGGCTGCTTATGATTTTTGGATAATGCTCATTGCATAAGCATATGACATTCATGATATAATTGTGAGGCGCAAGTTGCAACACATTACAAATATATCAATAGTTGAATATGAGAAAGTCAATCATCGCACCTTATGACTAGCAAGATTCCATTCCTAATGCACTAGGAATCCTCTCACATCTCTTAACCCAAAGGGCTCTCTCTCTCTCTCTCTCTCTCTCTCTCTCTCTCTCTCTCTCTCTCTCTCTCTCTCTCTCTCTCTCTCTCTCTCTCTCTCTCTCTCTCTCTCTCTCTCTCTCTCTCTCTCTCTCTCTCTCTCTCTCTCTCTCTCTCTCTCTCTCTCTCTCTCTCTCTCTCTCTCTCTCTCTCTCTCTCTCTCTCTCTCTCTCTCTCACACACACACACACACATCGAGGAAGTAGAAAGTATGTGAGATTAGTTCCCTTACTACCTTTTAGACCCCATGTCCCTTGAGCCATGAGACAAATGTAGCTCTCTCTTTTTCTCTCTTTTGTCATTTAGTTGATTCTCTATGTGCTTTGTCTTCCTTCTTTTTCTATCACTTTTCAATTCCTTCCTAAGTGGAATCCTCAAGGATGTCTCCACATTTTCTTACGAGCAATGTAACAAATGTGTATGAAATACAAACCATCAAAAGATCATATATTGATCCTCCTAATGATATTTGCATGTTCAAACAATGGTCAAAAAATTAACCCAAGTTTAGAATATGCATTAAATACCTATTATATGCATCATCCTTTCTAGCTTCCATTAATTACGGCACCTATATTAGTTCTAAATATAAAATCTTAAATGTAAATTCAAGAGATATTCTCTCCAAAAAGTAAACAATTATTGCATAAGTCTACTACATGAGGATTTTTCTCCGAAAAGTAAACTATTATTCCTTAAGCCTACCACATTTTCTCCCATTTTTCATCTTGACTATTTTACAAGTATATATCAACCCATTTGAAATTTAAAGTCACATCCAATTGACATATATATGCATACAAACACTTCCCTTCGCTCTCTATCCATTTTGTCACATAGCTTAGTCATAACTTTGCATCTTTACTTCCAATCCACCCTTCTTTATAAGAGAATATTCATGAAGCCTTGAGCTTCAATTCAAGATCACAAAGGTATGATGCGCTTTGTATAATAATAAAGAGGCTTAATGATTTTTTATATCAGTCTAAAGCTCTCTAGAATCCTAAATCCCATAAAACATTCCACGCCACCAAATTAAATTTGTTTATTTATACAAAGGATAACAATTTCTTTCTCAGAACAAGTTTCATATCCTTTTCCCAGACAAGATACTATATCAAAAAACAAAGGCATTGAATCATGTCGTATTAAAGTATCTACCTGCTTGATAAAGCTTACCCCTTCCAAACGCCACTTGGGCATAAGGAGCTCTCGTTCGTCTTAATAATCATATATGAACATGGACTTCAGAAGGAAAATATGTGCAATGCATTTCACAAGCTTCCTAGGTCTTGTGTACATCAAACTGGGAATTATAAGCTTAGTGAAACTCAAATTTTCAAGTACCAATGCTAGATTGATGCTCAGTAGTTTTGAGTGAGTTGCACAACTAAAAACCATTCCTCTTTCCCAGATTTTCCTTCAAAATGAACATAGAATTGTAGAAAAGAAAACTGAACATTTGAATTTGTGGAGACTATCTCTTACTATAAGTCAAAATTATTCAAACACGCTTGCCAACAACTCTTGTGCGAAGACTAAACTGACCCCGTATCAAAATTGTGAGCACACTAAGCATAATGAGCTTAACTGCATCTGATCCAA